>JAYESA010000008.1:123364734-123684734 GCA_036927795.1 Iris macrosiphon | reverse complement strand
GATGACACCGTACAGGGAGAGAAGACGGTGCAGGAGTATGCCACGGAGTTGGAGCGTCTGTGGTTGGATTATGATCACTCCTCAGATCGAGCGAGCTATGGAGACCCTAAGTGTAAGTAGAGACAGGTCTGTCTGCAGGAGAGGACGATGAATTTCCTCAAAGGACTGACTGCAGCTTTCGCATAGAGGACGGCCCTACTTCTAGCCCAACCAATGATCCCTAGCCTTGAGGAGGCTATTTCAGCCATGATCCAGGAGGAGACACGCATCAGGCTGCAAGCCGGGACAGGTGGTCCCCCCGAAGCAAAGTCAGCACTAGCGATCACCAGCTCAGGTAACACAGGATCTAAGGGAGAGCCCTGGCAGCATAACCGGCAGTGCTACAACTGTGGGGAGATGGGTCATCATCGGTATGCTTGTACCAAACCACCTAGGGAGTGAGATTCAGGTGGTGGACGAGGACCGTTCGGCGGACGAGGATATAATGGAGGACGTGGTCGTGGTCGAGGGGGTAGACGAGGCGGCCGAGGAGGTTATCTGGCGAACCTCCTGGTATCAGAAGGGAACAGAGAAGCTGATGGAACCTTTACTGTGGAGGACCAGGCACTGGAAGACATAAGGAGTAGAACAGAGCAGGCGTCCACCTCATTCTTTGTTAGGGGCAACACTGCCATGTATGCCCATCCATCAGAAGGTACTGACGAATCACTTGCCCTTGCGTCTATCTCTTCCCTTAAATTGTCAGACTGGATTATCGACTCGGGAGCATCTCGACATGTGACGGGGAATGCTAGTGAGTTTTCTTCCTACACTCACCTAACATCACCAGACAACATTCAGACAGCTGATGGCACTTTCCAGCCAGTGGTCGATAAGGGTACTGTTAATTGTACAGGTTCAGTAAGATTATCTAATATTTTACATGCTCCATCCTTTCCAGTCAGTCTCTTGTCTATTAGTTCTATAATCCTTCAACTTAAATGCATTGTTTCTTTTGATATTCCTAAGGTGACCTTCCAGGAGAAAGGGACAGGACGAAGACTTGGGACTGGCACTTGGCATGAGGGACTGTGGTACCTAGATCGAGAAGGACTGGACTCAGCATTGGTATCTATGGCAGAGAAGGCTGGAATGGAAGGACTGCAGCAGAGGACTGGGGATACCTTGATACTCCATCATCGGAGGATAGGACATTCTTCCTTTGATACTCTAAGTAAGTTGTGTCTAGAGATTTATGCAAAAACAAATAAAGAGAAATTAGTATGTGATGCGTGCGAGTTAAAAAAACTTACTAGGAGTTATATGTTGGCACGGGTCATAGGAGCACTTTTGCTTTTGAGGTAGTACATTCTGATGTCTGGGGTTCATGTGCTACTAACACTATGAATGGTTATAAGTACTTTGTTTCTTTTATTGAGTGTGCCTCTCGTGTTACCTGGTTATATTTGATGAAAAATAAGAATGATGTACCTGCTTATTTTTGGGATTTCCATAAACATGTTCAGACTCAGTATAAAGCAGTTGTGAAGGTACTGAGGTCTGACAATGGAATGGAGTATACCAACAGGACGCTTGCAGAATACCTGTCAGCACACGGAATACAGCATCAGACCACCTGTGCATACACACCAGCACAAAATGGAGTTACAGAAAGAAAAAACAGACACCTTCTGGAGGTCGCAAGAAGTATGATGATCGACATAAATGTCCCACAGAGTCTGTGGGGGCATGCAGTATTGATAGTGTCACGACCCAATTCCGTAGAATCAATTGAGGCGTCCCCCGAATCGTGACCGCCGTGCGGGCCTGGGGTTGCGCCCGCACAAGGCTTTTAATGATTTGCATAACAAGCACATATTCAGAGTACGCAGATAAATTGAAACACAGATTTGAAACATGGAAAAGTTCTCTTTATTGATAATGAACATCTATTACAAACTCCTGAACGAGTCAGCTAATATGCCGAACGACTTACAAAAGTATTGACTCAAAATGAGATAGCAGTCCTGTACATTACATCCCTTTATAAATTCAAAATGATAAAGACCTCCAGGCTGGAGGATAGCTTTGCCACGGAGCTGCATTTGTGTATGAAGAGTTGCAAGCTCCGGTCTTCAAAATGCTTCAAGGGCGCGGTGAAGGTGCGCTAACAGCTGGACTGGATCGGGAAGACGACTTCGGCTCCTCGCTCGGTTCGCCTTAGTGCGGAGAACCTGTTTCAACGAGGGTCAGCATGTCGAAGCATACTGGTGAAGGCGAGCTAGCCGAACTATACCAATCAACACGTTATTTTAATGAAGCATGCATATTTGTGGGTTTCTATCTTGCCTTAGTTCATTTACAAGTAAGCAGCATATAGAATTTACTAAAATGAACGTGCCACCGTTCGGTGGATTTTACCTGCCCGTCTGAATTACCTGCACAATACTTACCATGCCTTCCCTGTCACAAAGACACAAGTTAGTTTGCAACATGTTTAAATATACACGATGATCACTGGCATGATTGCCATAGTGGACTAGTCCGAGACAAGGATAGCATGCAACGATAGTACACGAGGCGCTGCAAGCCATCTTGTCCCGTACACGATGACTATTACACTAGTTCCGCCCGGATCGGATCGGTGCCAGTGCCCCAGCGACCGTCCGCAGACCTATACCTTGTGCACAAGTTGTCCATGATCGAACACGATTAACAAGTTAATAATTCATGCAGTTGAGGCAACACAAGTGCAAGAACACGAGTGCACGACAAGTAGTAATGCATAATTTATTTAGCATAGCCTCCCTGAACAATTATGCACAATACAGGGTGTGTGTCATACTTAGCATAATTCATAGAATATTTGCACGAACAAGCATACGATAAGGCAACAGTTCACAGGTTTGATTGACAAGCATAATAACCAAGTCTATTGTCTTTTATCTTGGTTTCTTTTATTATTATTTGGTATCGTTTGATCGGGGCAAAGAAGATTGCAGATTTATTAGATGTGAAGCTTGGAAGCAGGGCTAGCTAATCGGGTTGGTAGCCACTCACTTGGTTGGAAGGAAAATAGAAGGAAAGAGGCGCTTTACGACTCCGCTCGTAAGCCGTCTACTGCTCGTTCACCTGCACACGAACAGCTCGATTAATACTTCTTCCTCTCTTTTCAATCTCGGAATAGAAGTGCAAGTCAATGAACGAAAACAATGAAAACTATCGAAACCGTTCAAGGAAAACAAGCAAATCCCAAAACCAACTCAAAGCACGAAAGCAACAAGCGACATCGAAAACCGAGGCAATAAAAGATAGCAGCGGAGAGGTCCCTCCTGACTCTGCCGCTAAGCCGATCCTTGGGGCACAGTCCACTGAATATGGGAATCGATTCCGAAGAAACAAATCCATAACAAGGACGAGTTCTTAATTCAATCTATCCCGATCGAACGATACCGTCTTGTGTTTCTTAGCCGCGCTCTCCGCACCGGGAGAACGGGGCGCTACATCCTACCCAACTAATTGGAAGTTTTATCCCGAAACTTAAGAATAGGACCTACCGTTAGGGGGCATTTCGTTGGGGACGACGACCAGGAAGGTTCGGACAGGAATTTATGGCATGGCCTGATGGTCCACACGCTAGGCATAACCCAAGTCTCAAGCGACAATTGTTGGCAGTGTGCCCACGCTTTTTACAGAAATTACACGATGGCCCTGGGTTCCCTCTTTGGTGTCCTCCATTGTTAGGGCACTTTGCAGCAGTATTTCCTCTGTCGTTGCTTTGGCGTTTGTGATTGTAGGTATGCACAGCACCGGCAGGAACGTGAGGATAGTGTGGTTCAAGCGATAGGGCATAATTCATGACTTCACGCATTGTACGATACTGATGAACGGCTACGTGCGAATGGATGACAGGGCGTACTCCACCTTTAAGCCTTCTAGCTCGACTCGTTACATCAGGTAAATAGGCCCTAGCGAATTTGGAGAGTCGGTTGAATTCGGCGGAGTACTCCTTAACTATCATGCTGCCTTGCCGCAGCTGCACGAACTCGTTTTCCATCTGACGTTGTACTGGAGGGGGTACAAACTCCTCTTCGAACGCGGCACGAAAAGTCGTCCACGAGATCGCCTCCTCTCCGTGATCAAATTGGAGAGATCGTCGATGCACGTCCCACCAATCGTGCGCATTGAGGCGGAGCTGTAGTTGCGCGCAGACGACGCACTTTTCTTTGGGGACCTCTAGCAGAGCGAAGTGATCTTCAAGTTCGGCCAACCAATATAGAGCTACGACTGGGTCCTCAGTCCCGTTGAATGGGGTGTTGCAGACTTTCTTGAAGTGGCAAAAGTCGAAGGTAGTCACGTCCCTCGCCCTTGGAATTTGCGGCATCTCTACTTCAAGTACGGGCTGTTCCACCGGAGTCGCTGGTGTTGCCATGGACTGGTTGGATGCCAAAGTCTGAACGATCTACTGCAGGACATCTACCTGCTTCTGTTGGACTGAGAATCGTGCTTCTATATTGTCTTGAAACTTGAGCTGACTCTCTTCCGCCCGCTTCTCGGCCCGTTCATAGCGAGCCTCGTCCCTTTGTTGGTTTTTCTCCAACATTCGCAACATTTGTTGGATGGGATTGATGCTTGGCGCGGCTCGCTGGCTCCTTGAACTTTTCGAAGTACCCGAACTACTTTCTTGGCCTTGCGTTTCGTCCGGTATTTGCGCTGCAGATTGCGCTGGAGCCATTCCTTCAAAAGAAGGTAAATTATATTACAATCATAATGTATTATGGACTTATTGCATGAACGTATCTCATTTTGGCCTAACGAGTTCAAGAGTTCGCACAGGAATTTGATCGTTAAAGGAACTTTTCCAGCACGAAGTCTAAGAAACTTTGAATCTGTGCTCTGATACCACTATGTCACGACCCAATTCCGTAGAATCAATTGAGGCGTCCCCCGAATCATGACCACCGTGCGGGCCTGGGGTTGCGCCCGCACAAGGCTTTTAATGATTTGCATAACAAGCACATATTCAGAGTACGCAGATAAATTGAAACACAGATTTGAAACATGGAAAAGTTCTCTTTATTGATAATGAACATCTATTACAAACTCCTGAACGAGTCAGCTAATATGCCGAACGGCTTATAAAAGTGTTGACTCAAAATGAGATAGCAGTCCTGTACATTACATCCCTTTATAAACTCAAAATGATAAAGACCTCCAGGCTGGAGGATAGCTTTGCCACGGAGCTGTATTTTTGTATGAAGAGTTGCAAGCTCCTGTCTTCAAAATGCTTCAAGGGCGCGGTGAAGGTGCGCTAACAGCTGGACTGGATCGGGAAGACGACTTCGGCTCCTCGCTCGGTTCGCCTTAGTGCGGAGAACCTGTTTCAACGAGGGTCAGCATGTCGAAACATACTGGTAAAGGAGAGCTAGTCGAACTATACCAATCAACACGTTGTTTTAATGAAGCATGCATATTTGTGGGTTTCTATCTTGCCTTAGTTCATTTACAAGTAAGCAGCATATAGAATTTACTGAAATGAACGTGCCACCGTTCGGTGGATTTAATCTGCCCGTCTGAATTACCTGCACAATACTTACCATGCCTTCCCTGCCACGAAGACACAAGTTAGTTTGCAACAGGTTTAAATATACATGATGATCACTGGCATGATTGCCATAGTGGACTAGTCCGAGACAAGGATAGCATGCAACGATAGTACACGAGGCGCTGCAAGCCATCTTGTCCCGTACACGATGACTATTACACGAGTTCCGCCCGGATTGGATCGGTGCCAGTGCACTACTAGAAAAAGCGCTATTAGCGACGTATTTTAGCGACGTCAAAAGAAACGTCGCTAATAATATATAATTAGCGACTCCTTATAAAAACGTCGCTAGGCGTCGCTAAATGGCGACATTTAGCGACGTTTAGCGACTTTTATTAAGATTTTAAAAGTTAAGTCGCTATAAGTTAAATAAAGGTCGCTAAACGTCGCTAATATGTCTAATTTAGCGACGTTTAGCGACGTATATAGCGACCTTTTTATTAAAAATATTTAGCAACGTGTTTAGCGACGTCAATGACGTCGCTAAAATTTAAGTTAGCGACGTTTTACTTGGACGTCGCTAAACGTCGCTAAAATTTGGTTAATTAGGGCTCGGTTTCATTTTTCCCCATCTGCTGAAAATTCGAAAAGAGAAAAACTCCCCCCCCTCCCCTGCGCTCCGTCGACCGGCTCTCCACCCTATTCCGGTAAACCCTACTCTCTCTCTCTCTCTCTCTCTCATAGGACACATGTGACATTGACACAAACACTACACACACAGACACTGACACAGACACAGACACGGCACACACACACACTGACACAGACACTGATGAGGACCTAGGGTTAGGGTTAGGGTTAGGTTTGTTGACATGGGGTTAGGGTTAGGGTTAGGGCCGACTGGCCCAAGTCTACGAGAGAGGTAACAGCAGCAGTGAGCACTGCTTACTAGCTTTGATTATCAAATAAAATGAATTGATTATCAATTCGGTTCTGTTTCGGTTATAGATAATTTATTTCAGCTTTGGGTTTTTAAAATTTTTACTTATTCGATTTTTATTATTTCGGTGTTGAAACCGAATAACCCGAACGCCCACCCCTAGCTAGACCTGACAATTGGACCGGGATGACCAGCCCGGCACGAATCCGGCCCGCAAAACCCTGTCCGAATTATCGTGGGCTCGGCCCGGCCCGACCCAATATATAGGGACGTGTCGGACCTCATATCTCGGCCCATAAGAGAGGTCCGGCCCCGAAGCCCAGGCTCGTTCCGACCCAAGGCACAGCTCGGCCCGGCCCGACACGCTGCTGCTTGCTAGCCTGATCGACAACCTGGTTTATACTATTTGATGTATTATACACATCCATGTATTACATAGTCCTACGCCAATCTATGGGATTTGGTATGCATACAATCTGCCAAGTTCTTGTATATAGATTGAAACAAATGGATTGTGAATCTCCAAGACAAATATGAAGCAAGAACTTGCAGTGTGTTATTTTTTTGTGCTATGTTTACATATCCCAAAGTAGAGAAGTTCATCCGAGAGAGCATACCATCTGTGTTGTTTCTCCCGGAAACAAATGCGCTCCCAACCATCTCCTATGCACATTCAACCCTACACTTCATAATTTAAAAATAAAATGTTAGTTGTTCTTCAATCTCTACTTTGAAGTCCTTGTAGGGTTCATGGAATCCCAAGTCCGATCCGGTCCGGCTCGGTCCAGTCTGAAACTCACTGTGCCGTGGGTCACGTGTCGAACTGGACTTAGATTTTTACCCTTAGGTCCGGTCTGACCCGTTATAGTGCATGGGCCTGAGAGGCCCGGCCCACTCGACAGCTCTACTCCTAGCTATGGCATATTTTCATAGAGCAATAGCCCGTGTACTTGGGAAACTTTTGATGCAAAAATTGTTCAAGCACCAGGTGCCTTAGTGCAATGCCATGACTGCTTTTCCCATAACGGACACTGACCTAGGAGTGTGGTTGGGGGCAGCTGCAGTTCTATAGTATGACACACTATTTGTAGTGTTGACTGCACACTTATAGTGCAGTTCATAGTACTATGGGGTTGGGGGCAGCTGCAGTTTTGATAAATGAAAATATGTATTATATCAGTTATGATTTTTATAGTACGGTTAATTTTGCATGTAATGATTTATATGATAGCTTATGTCAATTTTGCAGAAGTTTCTAGAAATGGATATGAATTACTATCTGCGTCATCGTTCGTGGATGTACAACCGTCATCCTGATGACATGTGCGGTGTGCGGGATGAATTCATTGAGGGTGTACAGCAGTTCCTGCAGTTCGCAAAGGCGTTCCCTCAATACATGGACGGTACCAAAATTAAGTGTCCGTGTGTGAGATGTCGCAACAGGAAATATCATCCTGAAGTGGAAGTTACATATCATTTATACTCGAAGGGCTTTACGCCGAATTACTATCAGTGGACCGCGCACGGAGAACTTGTATCTCTAGCATCGGAGTCGGAGCCCTATGTGGAGCCGTATATGGATGTCCAAGACCACGATGCTTACGACGACGGGTTGGTGAACATGGTTTATGATGCTGCGGGGCCTAGTTTTAATCCTGACAATTATGATGCGGCGGGACCTAGTTTCAATCCCGACAATTATGATGCAGCTGAGGAGGCACCGAATGCCGATGCTGCAAAGTTTATGGAGTTGCTTGAGAATGCAAGGACTCCACTATATCCTGGTTATGAGGATCATTCACCGTTGGAGGTGGTTACAAGATTATTGAGCATCAAGTCCGATTTTAACATGTCGCAAGAATGCTATAATCGAGTGCTCGATTTGATTATAGAGATCTTGCCCGAGGGTGCAAAGTTGCCTAAAGACTTCTATCGATCTAAGAGGATGGTGAGATCGCTTTGGATGGAATACGAAAAAATCGATGCATGTCGCAACGGGTGCATGTTGTACTACAAAGACGACAAGGATGAAGATGCGTGCAGATTCTGTGGTGCTGATCGCTACAAGGCCACTGTTAGAGGAAAGTCTGTCGGTGCAAGGAAGCCTACCGATTCGATGCACTACTTGCCTTTGACGCCGCGGTTGCAGCGGTTGTTCATGGTTAAGGAGACTGCAGAAAACATGAGTTGGCACAGGCAAAAACAGATCGAAGGAGTATTGGATCATCCATCCGATGGAGAAGCATGGAAGCACTTTGATCGAGAGTATCCATATTTTGCCGAGGAAGCGCGTAATGTCAGATTGGGGCTCTGCTCTGACGGTTTTACCCCATTCGGACTTTCGGGCTCCCAGTATTCGTGTTGGCCTGTGATCGTCACTCCGTACAATCTACCGCCTTGGATATGCATGAAGACTCCGTATATGTTCCTAACCGTTATTATCCCGGGTCCGAACAATCCGAAGAGGAACATCGATGTGTATTTACAGCCTTTGATAGATGAGTTGAATCAGCTGTGGGAAGTCGGTGCCAACACGTACGATGTTTCTAGAAAGCAGAATTTTCAGATGAGGGCAGCACTTATGTGGACCATCAACGACTTTCCGGCCTATGGAATGTTATCGGGATGGAGCACCCATGGTCGTCTCTCATGTCCGTATTGCATGGACCGTTCTCAGGCTTTCCGTTTGAAACACGGAGGCAAACCGTGCTTCTTCGATTGTCATCGACAATTTTTGCCGAACGATCATCCGTACCGGAGGAATCGGAATGCTTTTCGTGCGGGAGTTGTGGAGAAGGCCAATCCACCGCCAAGGTGGCCCGGATGCACGATATGGGAAGAGGTAAAAGATTTACCAAGTGCTATCCAAGAGCCTACTAAGGGATACAAGTGTGACGGATTTGGTCGCACCCATAACTGGACGAAGAGGAGTATATTCTGGGATCTGCCATATTGGAGCACCAATCTGATCAGACATAACCTTGATGTCATGCATATCGAGAAGAATGTGTTTGATAACATAATTAATACTGTAATGGATGTAAAGGGGAAGACAAAAGATAATCCGAAGGCGAGGTTGGACTTAGAAGACATATGTAGACGTCCTGCATTGCATTTGATAGAGGAGGGGAATGGAAAGTTAAAGCAACCTAAGTCAGTTTTCTCACTGGATAAAGAGGATAAAGGTAGACTTTGTAGGTGGATTCAGGGTCTAAAGTTTCCAGACGGGTACGTGTCGAACTTGAAAAGATGCGTCGACCTCAAGGAGAACAAACTAGTAGGTATGAAGAGCCACGATTGTCACGTATTCATGGAGAGGTTAATTCCGATTGCATTTCGGGAATTCTTACCGCAGGTCGTTTGGGACCCATTGACAGAGCTGAGCATATTCTTCAGAGATCTTTGTTGTACTAAGTTGCTCGTCGATCGTCTAGAAAAGCAAGAGAGGGACATTGCGGTAACACTATGTAAGCTCGAGAAGGTGTTTCCTCCTGGATTCTTCGACTCTATGGAGCATTTGCCAATTCATCTTTCCTATGAGGCACGTGTTGGCGGTCCTGTCGGTTATCGGTGGATGTACCCCTTCGAGCGCCATCTGAATCACCTAAAGAGAAAGGTGAAAAATAAGGCACGGGTTGAAGGCTCTATTTGTGAAGCTTATGTTCTCGAGGAGATTACAAACTTTTGCTCGACGTATTTCAATCCGCATGTTGCTACTAATAGGACGAAAGCTCCCAGAAAAGACGACGCATATCAGGAATCTAATGATGCAATACTCAAAGTATTCAATGCATCCGGAAAGCCCTCGGGAAAAATGAAGAAGAGATATTTGAATGACGATGAGCTAAGGGCTGCTCAATTGTATATATTACTCAATTGCGACGAGGATGAAGTGGAGAAGCTAGAGGGGTAAGTAATTAACGTCCACGTTTACATCATCTCAATGTAATAGTATAAGATACTATTATGCTACTAATCAGCAGTTGCTTCATTGTTTTTCAGCACATATAATGATGAGTTGAGGTCGGTTAGGCCCTACATAACAGACGAAGAAGTAGAACAAGATATGAGATGCCATTTTCCTTCTTGGTTGAGCGCATATGTAAGATGCTTGGTAATTACTTTTTATTTCTGCACTTGCAAAACAAATAACTTACTATCGCTACTTTGGTATTTAGGTCGATCGTCTAATATCACCTGAGACTGAATCTATTAGGACTCTAGCCAAGGGACCAATTACTGCCGTAAAAATATGGCCAAGTTTCTGTGTGAATGGGTTCAGGTTCAAGTCAACAAATGCTCCTATTAGAGACAGCTTTCTGGATCTTGATTCCACGAAAAACAGTGGTTTGTGTATCAAATCTTCAAACTACAAAGACGTCAATCCGGGCAATGATTTTTTTGGCATCTTACGAGAGATTGTGGAGTTGACATATAATTATGGCCCAGAACCTGCTAATATCGTGCTATTCAGGTGTGAATGGTTCGATCCGATTCAAGATCAAGGTTGGAAAATTGACAAGCATGGCCTTGTGGATATAAACTACAAGCGTAGATATCAAGGCTACGAACCATTTGTCCTATCAAGTCAGGCTCAGCTCGTGTACTTCGCAACTTATCCTAGACGGGGGACAGCGAGGTCGGATTGGTGGGCAGTATGCAAGACTAAAGCTAGAAATACCTTTGACATTGACGAAATAGCTTATCAGGAGGACGATCTACCTCTTGTAACAAATATTATAGATGTGGACTCAACGGAAGTTACTCATTACACGAGTAATAATGTAGAAGATGTAGAATTATCCGGAGAGGACGACGAAGTAGATGAAAGTGAAGACGAGGAAGAGGAAGAGCAGGACGAGGAAGGCGAACAAGATGAATTTTCTGAAGATGATTGAAAATATAAAATATTCCATGTAGAATGTAACTATATTTGGACTATAAATATTGCATGTAGAAGTAGATGTTGACATTAACGAATATATGTATTATATTTTGACTGTATAATACTTTGAGATATGTATCACATTCCGACTGTAGAATGTAGTATATATTTGTGTTTCTCTATATTCATCATATGTTGTTATCAGATATGACAGGACGACGCGGAGGATTCGGCAGGTCCCGAGGTAGACAGAGTGCCACTCCGGTACTGCCTACTGTTGGTTCCGGATCATCGTCGCCCAGTACTCCAGTATATCGAGCAGCCACATCTCCGACTGCGACGACGTTGCGTGGCATCACTCCTGGGACGAGTAGTTCCAGGCGTGATAGTACTCCCTCGTCCAGCGTTCCTCCTGCTGACGGAAGCATGGAGACAGATGAGCATGTAGAGGAGGTCGTGCCGACGTTGTCCCAGCATCAGCAAGATCCTCCATGCGCACCACCGGAGGAGACGAGGACAGAGATTTGGGCCGACGGTACAAAGTAAGTCAATTAGATGGTTTAATATATATTTGTGTTTCTCTTTATTCATCGTATATTGACTTTTTCAGTAATCTAAATTATTATTTCTGTATAGATATCGTCCATCGTCGGTTCAGAGACGCCTGGGCCAATTTCTGAGAAACAACTACGGTGGCCCTTGGATCAACTATTCGGAGGCTCCGGAGGAGAGGAAGGCGTTCTGGTTTGTGCACTTCCAGGTAAAAGTATATTAAATAAATCCTCTAATTTATGCATATTCGTGATGCTAACTTAATGAATTATTTATTGTAGCAAACGTATTTTTATCCTCCGCACCGGGCCGAGTTGATCGAGCGGCTCTTTCCTACCGTTGCCGCCAAGCTTATCCGAGATGCTCTGGATGACCAGAAGGCTCGTGATCGTGCTGGAAAACCGATCCAAGGTTGGATCACGCCTGAGCAGTGGACTGCGATGAGGGCTAGATTCGACGATCCGAGCTACAAGGAAAGGTCTAAGAAGGCCAAGGCGGCTAGGCAGAATGCTGCCAAGTGGTGTGGTGGCTCGATTCCGATGACGGAACATTTCCGTCGTTTGGTATGTTTTTTCTTTTAAAATATATTATTTTAATATAAGTACCATAAAATGGTACTTGGAATAAATATTTAAGTTTAGTAATAAAAAATATATTTTTAACAGGTACAGAGGGGTGAGGATGCGAACATGGTGACCGTCTTCTTGGCTACCCATCGCAAGGACGGAAATCTCATTGATGAGAGGGCCTCACAGACCTATGTAAGTATTACTTTACTTTGTGTTTATTTTAATATAACTTAGGCAATTATTGAGTTTCCAAACCTTTTCTAGGCCGAGTATCTTAGGCTTCGTGAGCGGGCGACTGCTAGTGCACCTACACCTGGAGAGGCTGGTGCTTCGTCGCAGCCCGGTCCATCTCCGTCGGCGGACGACCTGTGGGTGACCGCAGCTGGTGGTCTCCAGAGGGGTACGTACTACGGTACGGGCTCCTATGGCGCCCTGGTTGCGACGCAGTCATCTAGGGCCTCCCCGACAGCTGTGCATTCCACACACCCCTCGCAGTCGCAGCCCTCGCAGTCGTCGGCCAGAGTCCAGGAGGCCGTCCAGGAGGCCGTTGACCGTCAGATTGCGTCTCTCCGTGATGACTTGCTGCGAAGTATGGAGGACCAGTCCCGGTCCCAGCCGCAGGCGGACGATCCGATGCTTATCGCACGATTGGATATGCTCGACCGCAGCATGACGGAGCTACGAGAATTGACAAATGATATTAGAGCCTCCAATGATCGCAACATCATGGAGCTGCAGGCGTCACAGCTATCGATGGGCGAGAAGCTGACGAGGATGCATGCGTCACAGCTATCGATGGACGAGAACCTGACGAGGATGCAGGATTCAATGGGTGATAGCAGTACGAGGTTGTTATCTACCCTGGATTCTTACAACCAGCGACTCGCAGATTTGGAGCGGGCACGGCCGCCACCGACGTCACTGCCTTCTCCATCGACATCGGTGTCGATTCCACGGGACGAGTATGAGGAGTTGTTATCCTTGAAGCGCGCCGCTGGTCAGCCTCCTGCAGATCCGTAGTAGTCTAGTTATTATTATTATTATTTATGAATTATTGGTACTTCAACAATAGACATGATGTATGATGCTTCTTGTGGTCATTAATTTTTTAGTTAATTTAATTGGATTATATAGTTATCCACATTTAATTGGATTGATACTTCTTGTGGTCTTTAATTTAATTGGATAATATAGTTAAATCATGTTGGTGTGTATGATGAAGATGATGTAAAACTGCAGGGAATCACAATGTTTGATTCTGGGAATTTTTTTTTAATTTTTTTTAAAAATTAGCGACGTTATTAGCGACGTTTAGCAACGTTTAGCGACGTTAAAGTACGTCGCTAATTACGTCGCTAATTAGCGACGCCGTAAAACGTCGCTAATAACGTCGCTAATAACGTCGCTAATGACGTCGCTAAACGTCGCCAATTGCTGACATGGCAGTATAGCCAGGTCATTAAAGACGTCGGTGTAACGTCGCGATAGATGTCGCTAATCAGCGACGTTTAGCGACTTTTCTAAACGTCGCTTTTTAGTGACTTGGCGTCGCAAAACGTCGCTAAATTTAGCGACACATTAAAGTCGCTAAAAAACGTCGGCATAGCGACGTTTAGCGACGTTTTTTGTATTAGCGACTTGGTATTTTCCGACTTCTTTAAAACGTCGCTAATTACGTCGCTAAACCTAATTAGCGACGATTTTTGGTTATTTAGCGACGTTTTTAGACGTCGCTAATTTGACTTTTTCTGGTAGTGGTGCCCCAGCGACCGTCCGCAGAACTATACCTTCTGCACAAGTTGTCCATGATCGAACACGATTAACAAGTTAACAATTCATGCAGTTGAGGCAACACGAGTGCAAGAACACGAGTGCACGACAAGTAGTAAAGCATGATTTATTTAGCATAGCCTCCCTGAATAATTATGCACAATACAAGGTGTGTGTCATACTTAGCATAATTCATAGAACATTTGCACGAACAAGCATACGATAAGGCAACAGTTCACAGGTTTGATTGACAAGCATAATAACCAAGTCTATTGTCTTTTATCTTGGTTTCTTTTATTATTATTTGGTATCGTTTGATCGGGGCAAAGAAGATTGCAGATTTATTAGATGTGAAGCTTGGAAGCAGGGCTAGCTAATCGGGTTGGTAGCCACTCACTTGGTTGGAAGGAAAAGAGAAGGAAAGAGGCGCTTCACGACTCCGCTCGTAAGCCGCCTACTGCTTGTTCACCTGCACACGAACAGCTCGATTAATACTTCTTTCTCTCTTTCCAATCTCGAAATAGAAGTGCAAGTCAATGACGAAAACAATAAAAACCATCGAAACCGTTCAAGAAAAACAAGCAAATCCCAAAACTAACTCAAAGCACGAAAGCAACAAGCGATATCGAAAACCGAGGCAATAAAAGATAGCAGCGGAGAGGTCCCTCCTGACTCTGCCGCTAAGCCGATCCTTGGGGCACAATCCACTGAATATGGAAATCGATTCCGAAGAAACAAATCCATAACGAGGATGAGTTCTTAATTCAATCTATCCTAATCGAACGATACCGTCTTGTGTTTCTTAGCCGCGCTCTCCGTACCGGGAGAACGGGGCGCTACAGACAGCAGCTCAACTCATCAACAGGATGCCCTCGAAGGTCCTCGGATGGAAGTCCCCATATGAGGTATTGCAAGGCAATAATAGTGGGATACTCCCACTGAAGGTGTTTGGGTGTGTGTGTTTTGTGAAGCACAACAGGCCATCAGTTGGAAAACTTGACCCTAGAGCGGTCAAATGCATCTTCATAGGCTACTCGGTGACCCAGAAGGGGTATGTGTGCTGGAGTCCAGTAGAGAAGAAGAAGTTTGTCAGTATGGATATCCATTTCGGGAGCATGAGCCATACTACCGCCAGGACGAAACTTCACACAACACGCCTAATACTGCTAGTATTAGGCGAGAGGGGAAGATGGAGAACTTGGTGGTAACCAATTTAGAAGTTTGGCATGGAGGCACGGAGAAGGGACAAGAAGGTAAAGGTGTTAGGCCTATGGATCAGGGAGAGTTACTTACCTACAGCAGGAGAGAGAAGCAAACTGTAGAACCAGTACCGACAGTGCCAGTGCCAAGTCCCTTGCCTGCGTTCGTCCCAACTCCTGAGGCACCAACACCAACCCCCCTTCAGGTGATACCCCCTCCTTCACAAGATATCATTCCTCCTACTTCTACTCCTCCCACACCACTATCTGTACGGAGGACCACTCGCAGCAATGCAGGAAATCCTCCAAACAGATATGGTTGGGATATTGCTCAGTTTGTTTCTTATGACCATATCCCTTTTTCTCATGGAGCATTTATAGCATCTTTGGATAGTATTACTGTACCTAACAATTGGCAGGTTGCCAAGAATGATCCAAAGTGGAAAGCGGCAATGCACGAGGAGTTGGGAGCTCTGGATAAGAACCACACTTGGGAGCTTGTGAGACTGCCAGAGGGGAAGAGAGCAGTTGGATGCAAGTGGGTCTTTACCGTGAAGCAGAACCCAGATGGACTGGTTCAGCGCTACAAAGCTCGACTAGTAGCCAAAGGATACAGTCAGACGTACAACATCGACTATGACGAGACCTTTGCACCAGTTGCAAAGATGAGCACTGTCAAGACTCTGATTTCTCCGACAGCGAATAGTGGATGGAAGCTACACTAACTGGATGTGAAGAATGCGTTTCTTCATGGAGATCTAGTGGAGGAGGTATACATGGAGATACCACCAGGATTTGGCACCAATCAGACAGTAGGCAAGGTCTGCAGGTTGAAGAAGTCCCTCTATGGACTGAAGCAGTCTCCTCGAGCGTGGTTTGACAGATTCAGAAGGGTGATGATAGGGATGGGATATCAGCAGATCAATGCTGATCATACTGTGTTCTTCCGTCGGAGTGGAGGCCACATCACCATGCTTGCGGTGTATGTGGACGATATGATTTTCACAGGAGATGATGAGCAGGAGATCGCCCAACTCAAAGGAAAGCTTGGCAAGGAATTCGAGGTGAAGGATCTCGGCCTTCTTCGGTACTTCCTTGGGATTAAGATTGCTCGAGAAGCAGAGGGGATTATTCTCTCTCAAAGGAAGTATGCACTGGACCTTCTCATAGAAACTGGGATGTTGGGGTACAAACCTGCAGCGACACCAATAGATCAGAGGTTCAAGATTGATGCTGAGGCTGGAGAACCAGTTGATTGGGACAGATACCAGAGACTGGTTGGCAAGTTAATCTATTTGAGCCACACACATCCTGATATCATGTATGACCCACGGTAGGGTCATATGGATGCAGTGTACCAGATTCTGAGGTACTTGAAAGGTGCTCCCGGAAAGAGACTAATATTCAGGAAGAACAATCACGTAAGCATCGAGGGCTACTGTGATTCTGACTGGGCTAGTTATGCTGATGACATGAGATCTACCTCGGGATATTGCATATTTGTAGGAGGTAACTTGGTCTCCTGGAGGAGTAAGAAGCAGTCTGTGATGGCCAGATCGACAGCTGAAGCAGAGTATAGAGCTATGGCCTTGGGAGTTGCAGAGCTGCTATGGTTGAAGAATATGCTGGTGGAGCTGAAGCTGGATCAAGAAGCCAAGATGAAGCTGTGGTATGACAATCAGTCAGCTATTAATATCGCCAACAATCCAGTACAACATGACAGGACCAAACACATCGAGATTGATAGATTCTTCATCAAAAAGAAGTTGGATAGTGGATTACTGGAGCTTGGCCATGTTCCAACCAGGGATCAAGTAGCGGATGGACTAACCAAGTGACTCGCCTCAGTAAGCATGATTAGAGGATGTAACAAGATGGGCTTAGTGAATATCTTTTACCCATCTTGAGGGGGAGTATTGATATGGTATATTGGGTGTTATATTTAAGTATAGTATAAGCACATGGGAATATCCTGAGAACATATTTGGGATGCCAGAATATGTCACAGGATATTCCATTATGAGATTATTGTCATAATGATTAAGATCATTGTATTAATGACTGTAAGCCTATATAATGCCAATGAGACAATCAATAAAATAATCAACTAATTTCAACAGAGGACAATCTTGGTACGTATGGGTAGGTATAGGCATAACGTCTATATCGCTCCGAAGAACGTGGAAGCTGAATAGTATATCGTCCATATTGCTCCGAAGAACGTGAAAGCTGATTAGTATATCGTCCATATCGCTTCGAAGAACGTGGAAGCTGAATAGTGGAGGTCATTGGATCCGTGGCTCCTCCAGATACTACGGATTCCAATGTGTGTATCCCATACGCCTACTAATTGTCCTCCCCGCCCAATGTAGACATACAAGTCGAATACTCGACGTGCATACCATGTATCTATATGCCAGTCTCTACCAATATAAATCCTGAATTACGTACTAACCGTGATGCAGGTCGCACGCATCGATAGCTAGTCGAGTACGCGAACCCGTATCCCAATATGAATGTTACTGTGAAACGTGTAAAAGTGTCAGGTCTCGGAGAATATCAGAGTATCCTCCCACTGGGGTGAGTTTGCTAAGGACTAGGTCATGTATACTAAATCATCGACGCATCCGTCGACGGCACCCGAGTAAATCTCGGACGCGCACAGTCATATAAAATAAAACAATAAGATATCATACAACATATGCAGCATTTAATGTAAACAGTAAACATGGCAAGGTATCTTGTCTGAGTCCTCAAGTTGTGAATGCCAATAGCCTGCTCCTGCGGTGTCTCCCGGCTGATCCAATGGTTATAAACACACAATATAATACATCAATCTAACATCAGACACTAAGACAATATGTATACACGACTACGACGCTACTCTTGGGTACTGTCGCAGGTTCACAACTGATCGAATACAGCACCACGTGTGCACGTAGCTAGGGTGTACACATATTCTGTCCTCGATTAACGTGCATCTTGAGACAGTAATCATCAAGTTATGGTTACCAACTATTTTTGATTTAATACGATTACAGGTCCTTGGTTCCCATGATCAAACGTACTCAGCTTATGTCCTAATGTGCAGATAAAATATTGGTCCTTGGTTACATGTCATACTTTAAGGGATGTATTCATTATTTTCTAACCTAATTATCATCCCGCATACACATAACTCTTATTTCCTTTTATTAGGTTGGTGTCGACATAGGTCATGTCGACACGACGACTCGAATAAACAGTCATACAATGTATTATGTGAGAACGAGCGGGGGATCGAGTACCTGGCTGCTTGGACGAGGTTCTGCTCATCCTGGTCGTCTTCCTCGCGAGCGGAGCTCCGGCGTCGACCGGTGGGTTGGCCGGCAGCGGCAGCAGCGGCCTGCAGCGAATGCGGCAGCGGCAGCAGCGGCTTGGCGATGTCGGTGCGGGCTGACGTCGGTGCGGGGTGGCTGACAATTCGTGGGGGTAGGTCAGGATAGACCTGAAGGTGGTGGTCGGCGGTATTTGTGAAGTCGGGAAAGAGATGGCTCGGTTAGATGTTCGGCTAGGGTACGTGGGGGTGATGGTGATGGTGCGGGTGTCCGGTGGTTGCAGACGTACGGGGTGCTGCTGGCGGTTGGGTGGTGGTCCAGTAGTGAGGGGAGTTCGGTGGCTGAGGTGGTCCGGTGGTGGTCGTGACGTCGGGCAGTCGGGGGGGGGGTAGCTCGGGTGTAAGGGGAACGACTAGGGTTTGGGTATTGATTAATAGTAAATTTAGGGTTTAATGTTAGGGAGTATGTATATTTATAAGGAGGATTTGATGGGTTGGCCTCGAAACTTGGGCCTGTCTGGACTCATTGGGGAGGGGCTGATCCATGGGAGATGCTTAGGGCTTGGTTAGGTCTGGTTTGAGGTAAAATTGCTCTTAATTTAATTTTATTAAAAGCAAGGCACATGGTGTTCTTTAATGTATTGACAACACATGGAACTAGATTTGGGTAGGACACAAGCGTCATGAGCGTAGCAGGCTCGGAATAGGTCAATGCCCACATTTGGGTTACACGGAGTTGGGTTGTGGTTGAGTCTTAAATTCAATTGGAAAAGGGTAATTATGAGGAATTAATTTTATTGGGATAATACATAAATATTTGTAAAAATATTGCGCAGCTCAATTTGGAGCACAATATTGAGTATCAAAATGTCACACAAGGTCAGATGGTAGTCTGGCATGTCTAAGGGATGTGTCGTTAATTAGTTTGAGGGTAGCTACTAGTGTAGCGCTCCAAACCTCAAAGCTACGGTATGGGGTATTTAGTCTCTAAATTGTTGCACATTAATTATAGTTGTATCTAAATAAATCCTAGTTCTCCACTTAAATTAAATAAATCCTAAATTGGTCGAGGGGGTTTACAATCTACCCTCCTTAGAGCATTTCGTCCTCGAAATTAAATCATACGCATGGTAAGAAACTACTGACTGAAATTAAAACTACTACATACCTATGCCTTCGAAGAAATGGGGATAGCGCTGTCGGATATCCTCGTCACATTTCCAGGTCGACTCGCCTGGTGCATGATGTCTCCAAACGACGCGGACTAGGGGGATAGTCTGACCTCGCAATACCTTCTCGCTCCTGTCCAGGATCTCAACGGGCTTCTCTTGGTAGGATAAACTCGGGCCGACTGTGATCTCGGAATGGTCAAGTACATAACTCAGATCCGGTATGTATCTCCTCAGCTGAGATACATAAAAAACGTCATGGACTCCTTCCAAAGTCTGCAGCAAGGCTAATCTGTAAGCAACCTCTCCGACGCGTTCTAACACGTCGAATGGTCCGATGTACCTCGGACTCATCTTTCCTCTGCCTCCAAATCTGATAGTCCCTCGAGTAGGTGAGATCTTTAGAAACACGTAATCTCCAACCTGGAACTCTAGGGGTCATCGATGCGCATTCGCCCAATGCTTCTGCCTGTCCTGTGCTTCTCTTATATGCCCTTGGATCTTCTTCACCTTCTCTACTGTACGAACAACCAACTCTGGTCCGAGAATCTGCCTCTCGCCTATATCGCTCTATCATACGGGGGAACGATATTTCCTTTCATACAACGCTTCATAGGGAGCCATCTGGATGCTCGCCTGATAGCCGTTGTTGTAGAAAAATTTGACCAAGTACAAATGGTCCTCCCATGATCATCCGAAATCTAGTATGCACGCTCTTAGCATATCTTCCAAGGTCTGAATGGTGCGCTCTGACTGGCCATCTGTCTGTGGGTGATACGATATGCTAAACTTTAGGCGGGTACCGAGACTCTCTTGCATACTCTGCCAAAAGTAAGATGTAAACCTCGTATCCTTGTCAGACACGATGCTAACTGGCACTCCATGTAGGCGCATAATCTCTCTCATGTACATATCTGTTAAGACCTCCGTCGATTGCCCAACTCTGAAGGATAAAAAGTATGCAGATTTGGTGAGTCTATCCACAATTACCCATACTACATTATGCCCACTAGGACTCATCGGAAAGCCCGTAACAAAGTCCATGGTGATCTGCTCCCATTTTCACTCCGGTATAGGGAGCGGTTGAAGCAATCCTGCAGATCTCTGATGCTCAGCCTTGACTTGTTGACACACCAGGCACTTGGCCACAAACCGTGCTCTCTCTCTCTTCATTCCATGCCACCAGTAGTACTGTCTCAGGTCTCTGTACATCTTTGTGCCTCCTGGATGAATAGAGTAGGTCAAACTGTGTGCCTCTGACATCAACTCCTGACGAAGTTCTCCATTTGGAACATAGAGACGATCTCCACATCTCAAGGTTCCGTCTTCATGTATACACAGTCCTGTCCATATTCCAGCCTCTGTCCTCTGTCTAAGCCTCTAAAATCTGGCATATGTCGGCAAAGCAGCCTTGATCCTCTCCACTAATGTTGATTGCAACTGAAAACTCGCCAACTGTCCGTCTATTCTAGGCATAACAACCTCTATGCCCATCTGCTCTAGATCTCTCAATAGATGTTGTTGAGTAGTCAAGAAGAATTCCATGGGTCTTCTGCTCAACACGTTAGCTACTACGTTGTCCTTTCATGGGTGGTACTGTAGCTTAATCTCGAAGTCTGTCATCACCTCGAGCCAACATCTCTGTCTCTGATAAAGGTCCTTCTGGGTGTAGACGTACTTCAGGCTCTTATGATAAGTAAATATCTCCACTCTTTCTCCATATAGGTAGTGTCTCCAAAGCTTCAAAGCAAAGATCACTGCTGCAAGCTCCAAGTCGTGGGTGTGATAGTTCTTCTCATGGGTTCTTAACTGTCTAGAAGCATAGGCTACAAGCTTTCCATGCTGCATCAAGACACATCCTAATCCTTTCCCGGATGCATCGCTATAGATCATGAATCCTCCGGGTCCAGAAGGTATGGTCAAGATGGGTGTTATAGTCAGGCACTTCTTCAGCTCGTCGAATGCCTTCTGACACTCCTCTGTCCAAGTGAACTCCTGCTCCTTACGGGTCAAGCGGGTCATCGATTCTGCAATCTCCGCGAAGTTCTCCACGAAGCTCCGGTAATATCCGGTAAGTCCTAGGAAACTCCTCACTTCTGAGATATTGGTAGGGGTTGGCCATGTCCCTACTGATGAAATCTTCGCCGGATCTACTGAAATGCCATCTCATGAGATAACGTGTCCAAGGAAAGTGACACGATCTAAAAGAAACTCGTACTTGCTCAGCTTGGCATAAAGCCTCTCTCTCCTCAGCGTCTCTAACACTAGTCTCAAGTGCTCCTCGTGCTCCTCGTGGATCTTCGAATACACAAAGATGTCATCGATGAAGACTACCACGAACCGGTCTAAGTATGGGTGGAATACTTGGTTCATCAAGTTCATAAAAATAGCCGGTGCATTCGTCAGTCCAAAAGGCATCACTAAAAACTCGAGTGACCATAACGAGTCCTGAATGCTGTCTTTTGAATGTCTTCTCTTCGTACTTTTACTTGATGATAACCCGATCTCAAGTCGATCTTTGTGAACACTACTGCTCCTGTCAACTGGTCAAATAAATCATCAATCCGCGGCAGGGGTACTTGTTCTTGATAGTCAAAGCATTAAGGGCTCTGTAATCAATGCACATACGTATTGTTCCATCATTCTTAGGTACAAACAACACTGATGCTCCCCAGGGTGATGCACTAGGATGGATAAATCCCTTGCTCTACAAATCCTGCAATTGTAGCTTCAGCTTATCTAACTCCTTCTCCGCCAATCGGTACACATTAGAAGATACCGGTGCTGATCCGGGTACTAGCTCAATGTTGAACTCTACGTCTATATTTGGTGGTAAGCCTGGCAATTCTTCAGGAAACACATCCTCGAATTTTGCAACTATTGGTGAGGGTACCATCTCCATAGCCATGTAGGCTCCAACTATCTGTCCTACTCCTTGTTCGACGGTCCCTCGCATGTACTCGAACTCCGGTTGATCTAGCGGTCTAAAAGTGACGCTACCCTTCCGGCAATTCAGTATGGTATTATACTGGCTTAACTAGTCCATGCCTAGTACAACATCAAAGAATGGCATGGGTAATACCAAGAATCGCACTCTCATATCTCTACCACATATGACTACCGAACACGTTCTGATAGTGCTGGTAACCGGCACGATGCCTCCTCCGGTAAGAATCTTCCAACTCTTAGGTAAGAGGGAGGTAGCTACTCTATGCATTGCTACAAATTTACTAGATATGAACAATAAAGTAGCTCCAAAATCAAACAATGCAGTTGCAGATAATGATGCAACTAAAATGGTACCTGTAATCGCTTCCCCTCATGTTTACTCCTCAGTAGCTGCTAGTGCAAAGGCCTGTCCGTGCCTCTGTCCTCCGGTCTGCTATCGGGCTAGATTAAACGGTGCCTGCTGTGGGGCCAAGGGTGGTCCTCCCTGAAATCCTTCAGGTGCTGGTAGACGCTGTTCTCCTGGCGGAGGTAGCATCCTCGGAACTGGTGCTGCTGGCCTCTGTCCGGTCTGCAGTGCTATGTCTCTGCACTATGGGCAGTCTCGGGCATGGTGTTGGTTTGACCCAAAAATCATGCATACTGATAGTCTCTTTCGGCAGTCCCTCTGGAAATGTCCTCTCTTACCATAATAGTGGCATGTCGGAAGCTCCCTCTGCTGGTATGGTGCTATCCGCTGTTGTGTCTGTACCTCGGGACGGCGGATCGGTCCTCCTGCTCCGGGCTGGGCTCTGGCTGGGGTAGTCGCGCTGTAACGTTTTGCTCCTCTAACAATGGCCTCCTGGATCCTCGCTTCTGCAAGAACCTTATCATAAGAAATCCTCGTCTGTATGGTGGTATACCTCTGTAGCTCGAATGTAAGGCCGTGATGGAATCTCTGGGCCTTCTCTAGACCGTTAGGTATCAAGACAGCACCAAATCTGTTGAGACGGCTAAACTCCATGTCGTATGCGTCCATAGTCATATTCCCTTGTTCTAGATGTAGAAACTTGGAGTACAAGGCATTCCTAACTGTGGCTGGAAAATACTTTGCATTGAAGTATTCTAAGAACTACTCCCAAGTCTGGTTCTTGCCTACACTGCGCTCAATAGAATCCCACCAGTGATGGGCGTTGCCTTTTAGTTGGGCCCTCACTGCGGTCATCCAAAGGTCGGGATGCAGTTACGAAGCCTCTAGTAGCATCTCCGTGTTGGCGACCCAATCGAAGATCTGTTCTACAGTCTTGTTGCCTGAAAAAGTATCAGGTCCCATCTGTCGGAACCATCTAACAGTGCCACCTGTCTGAGCAGGTGGAGGTGCTGGTACTGGTGCTGTGACAGGTGTCCTCTCTAGTACTGCCATCAAACTCTGTCTCAACGTCTCTGTCTGATGCCACTGTGCTTGCATCATAGTTTGGAAGAATGGAAGCATCTGTGGCTGTCTATCTGATGGTGGCATCTGGGGTGGATAAGGTGGAGGTGGGGGTAAAGGGACCTCTGGTTGTGCAGTAGGCGTCTCCTCAGATGTCGGCCTCTCGGTCTATGGCATCGCTGTAAATCCTGAAGTCTGTCCCTCAAAGTGCTGCATGGGGATCGTCTAGGAAGTCTGTCCCTCGGGCTGCGGTGTAGGATCACCCGGAGAAATCTCGTGCCAATGTATCAGCGGGGTCTGTAGCGATGGTTGCCCTTGGGGTATCTCCTCTCTTTGGGTGGTGTTGTCTGGCATCGCGGCACTGGGTGCTCCTCGTCCACTGAGCAAGTTCATCTTGCTGCAAGAGATAGGACTTCATTAAAAAGAGTACGAAATCAAACAAACATGATGCAGATATTTAGAATCAATACGAAGGAAGTTCAAAGATGAAATCAAAGTGGATGAGACCTAGTAATTTCTATCCTACTGCAGGCTCGCTGGGCATGTTACCATACCTCAACGATAAAGTCTGACCTGCATGGGCCACCACTAAAACCATGTCACGCCCTAGTCCCAAAATATGTGAAACTAAGCCACATGGCAATAGCCAGCTGTCACTTCTCCGTGAATATCCCAATTTAATAGATCCAACGAAGAGTGCTATGCTGTCCTAAATACTAACATGTCCTATATAAATCAACAACAGGTAATCTAATCTCATCCACAAAAGTAAACAACAAGAATGTACTAATAATAACTGTTGGAAGATAAATGCCAGTCTCAAAATATCATAGTACAATCAAGAATATCTGGTGGGGACAAACCCACTACTATGATAAAATAAAATACTGAAATGATAGATAAAAGATAATGACTAGGGCATCGGCTGACTAGATAATGATGTACCCAATCCTAGGCAGAAGGCCTACCAACTGATCACGGGAAATCTGACGGTAGCATCTCTATCTCCTCAGCTGTAGCGTACCTCGTCTCCTATCCTAGGCCGTATATTATGGGGTAATAAGCCTCGTCCAAATCTGGAAAGGTACCAGGTCCTCAACGGGACGTAACAAGATACATAGAAACATGCCATATATATGAATACTGAATAAAATAAATGCAATAAAGGGTGTACTAACCAGCTAAGTGAATGTAATGTGAGGACAACCTTGGTACGTATGGGTAGGTATAGGCATAACATCCATATCGTTCCGAAGAACGTGAAAGTTGAATAGTATATCGTCCATATCGCTCCGAAGAACGTAGAAGCTGAATAGTATATCGTCTATATTTCTCCGAAGAACGTGGAAGCTGAAAAGTATATCGTCCATATCGCTCCGAAGAACATGGAAGCTGAATAGTGGAGGTCATTGGATCCGTGGCTCCTCCGGATACTACGGATTCCAATGTGTGTATCCCATACGCCTACTAATTGTCCTCCCTGCCAAATATAGACATACAAGTCGAATACTCGAGGTGCATACCATATATCTATATGTCAATCTCTACCAATATAAATTCTGAATTACGTACTAACCGTGATGTAGGTCGCACACATCGATAGCTAGTCGAGTACGCGAACCCGCATCCCAATATGAATGTTACTGTAAAACGTATAAAAGTGTCAGGTCTTGGAGAATATCAGAGTATCCTTCCACTGGGGTGAGTCTGCTAAGAACTAGGTCATGTATACTAAATCATCGACGCATTCGTCGACGACACCCGAGTAAATCTCGGACGCACACAGTCATATGAAATAAAACAACAAGATATCATACAACATATGCAGCATTTAATGTAAACAGTAAATATGGCAATGTATCTTGCCTGAGTCCTCAAGCTGTGAATGCCAATAGCCTGCTCCTACGGTGTCTCCTGGCTGATCCAATGGTCCTAAACATACAATATAATACAACAATCTAACATCAGACACTAAGACAATATGTACACACGACTACGATGCTACTCTTGGGTACTGTCGCAGGTTCACAGCTGATCGAATACAGCGCCACGTATGTACGTAGCTAGGGTGTACACATGTTCTATCCTCGATTAACGTGCACCTTGAGACAATAATCATCAAGTTATGGTTACCAACTAATTTTGATTTAATACGATTACAGGTCCTTGGTTCCCATGATCAAACGTACTCAGCTTATGTCCTGATGTTCAGATGAAATACTGGTCCTTGGTAACATGTCATACTTTAAGGGATGTATTCATTATTTTCTAACTTAATTATTATCCCGCATACACATAACTCTTATTTCCTTTTATTAGGTTGGTGTCGACATAGGACACGTCGACACGATGACTCGAATAAACATTCATACAATGATACTATGCGAGAACGAGCAGGGGATCGAGTACCTGGCGGCTTGGATGAGGTTCTGCTCGTCCTGGTCGTCTTCCTCGCGGGCGGAGCTTCGGCGTCGACCGGTGGGTTGGCCGGTTGCGGCAGCAACGGCCTGCAGTGGATGCGGCAGCGGCAGCAGCGACTTGGCAACGTCGGTGCGGGTTGAGGACTGCGCGGGGTGGCTAACAATTCGTGGGGGTAGGTCGGGGTAGACCTGAAGGTGGTGGTCGGCGGTGTTTGTGAAGTCGGAGGCGGTGGGTGTCCGGTCGGGAAAGAGATGGTTCGATTAGATATTCAGCTAGGGTACGTGGGGGTGATTGTGATGGTGCGGGTGTCCGGTGGTTGTAGGCGTACGGGGTGCTACTGGCGGTTGGGTGGTGGTCCAGTAGTGAGGGGAGTTCGGTGGCTGAGGTGGTCCGATGGTGGTCGTGACGTCGGGCAGTCGGGGGGGTAGCTCGGGTGTAAGGGGAACGACTAGGGTTTGGGTATTGATGAATAGTAAATTTAGGGTTTAATGTTAGGGAGTATGTATATTTATAAGGGGGATTTGATGGGCTGGCCTCGGAACTTGGGCCTGTCTGTACTCATTGGGGAGGGGCTGATCCATGGGAGATGCTTAGGGCTTGGTTAGGTCTGGTTTGAGGTAAATTTGCTCTTAATTTAATTTTATTAAAAGCAAGGCGCATGGTGTTCTTTAATGTATTGAAAACACATGTAACTAGATTTGGGTAGGACACAAGCGTTATGAGCGTAGTAGGCTCATAATAGGTCAATGCCCACATTTGGGTTACACGGAGTTGGGTTGTGGTTGAGTCTTAAATTCAATTGGAAAAGGGTAATTATGAGGAATTGATTTTATTGGGATAATACATAAATGTTTGTAACAATATTGTGCAGCTCAATTTGGAGCACAATATTGAGTATCTAAATGTCACACAAGGTCAGATGGTAGTCTGGCGTGTCTAAGGGATGTGTCGTTAATTAGTTTGAGGGTAACTACTAGTGTAGCGCTCCAAACCTCAAAGCTATGGTACGGGGTATTAAGTCTCTAAATTGTTGCACATTAATTCTAGTTGTGTCTAAATAAATCCTAGTTTCTCTACTTAAATTAAATAAATCCTAAATTGGTCGAGGGGGTTTACACTTATCCGTAGCAGTTTACATATCGAAACAGGTATTTCAGAGACACGAGTTCATTCTTTCTAGTCTGGACTCTCTTGTATTTCTTGACTGGTCTCACTTAGACTCATTACATTTATTCTTGCCGGACTCACTTCACGTTATTGTGTACACACTTGATCTTAGTTTAGATTTCTTGTATCCTACAGTCATTACTATCTTGCTTCTGATTTTCATGCATCTTTACCTTTATGCACCAGTTGATAGATATATATATTTTCTTGTTCATACTTCATTTCCTTCATCTTGTGCTACTTGCTAAAACTGCTTTATAGTTTTCATCATTTAACTGGAACTACTGTTAGAGGTGTACTTGCTCCAATCCTTATTGGATATATTTTTTAGAGGATCCGAAAGATTGGTGTCCGACGTTTTATGGACCTCAGCCTGTCGATGGTGCAGACAGGGACCCCCTAGTTCAGGAGTGATTCTGGGTTGGTAGCCGGGATCACTAGGACCTTAGTTGTATTGATTAGCTTTTGGTACCAGATTTGTCCCCGACTTTTGGTTTGAGACTTGTATTGTATTTGATTCAGGATATTCTTGTATTATTATTATTATTGTTGTTGCTTTAGTAGTAGTCATTGTTAGACTTTGTAGTTGTTAGACTTCCTTGTTATCTTATCGTGCGTAGATCGTGATTGAGTATTTGTATTATCTTTATCATATTGTTCCTCCATTTAGAGTTGAGATCTTGACAAGTAATTATATTGTTGTATGAGATTGTTAGCTAGATAGTAGACCTAGACAGCGTTCTACCGTCGATGCTGCGACGTATGCTGGACGTACCCACGACTCATGCCCGATTTTTCGGGTGCGGGTCGTGACAGGAAGCAAACTGTTGATAGTTCAAGCTCGGTGTCAAAGAAGACGAATTCAGGATATCAAACGAAATAGTTTTAATTGAGACTCCTAGAATAAGATATCTTACAAGTCTGAAAAGACAGACCTGAATGGGCCACCACTAAAACCTTATCACGCCCCAGTACCGAAATACGAAGACGGACATGGTCAACTATCCCGTACAAGGTACTATACATCGTACGACAATCATGGCTATAACTAGACAAGGGGGTGCATATTGCAATCAAGTTATTTAGGGTTGAGAACATCTACATTTCAATTATCAACCAAGAAACAATAAGAATAAACATGTAAGATAAAGGAGTTAGGCGTCCTTGACGCTCTATCAGAATAATCCTGAAACTAGTTATACAAGATGGTATATTAGTATATTTCTAAGAGTACATGACTGTAAGTCAGCCGCGATATGAATAATATATAATCATGTAGAGGAACTAATGTCCAGATAAACCGGCTAACAAGTGCCGTCGGCTAAACGCCAAACGGTAATACAAAATGATACTCATAGTGGGGGAAGAAAAAAACCTACTTAAGTTCCTCGGCGGACATCCTCCTGGTGTGCGCCATCGGTCAGAAACATGATAGGATCCTTGGGCTCTGCTACTAAACATGGCCAAACAAAACCAGCGGGGTCAGACCCCGAGAGCAAGTACCACAAAGGAGCACAAGTGATTGAAGCAAAGGCCAATAAAGTACATAAAATAGGAATTCATGCCATAACTGCAAGCGTATGACTTTTCATCGGACCAGTAAGACACCTCTACAACCAAACAAGGATAAGAGGTATCTCACTTCTCTGAGACAGGGTACGACTTACCAATTACGAATCACGACGAAGATACAACATATCAATATAATACAGAACACACATGCCATAATACAGGCTAATATATAGATATAATATTCACCTTTCGTACATGACCTATTATGATACATTGGCGCAATCCTACAACCAAACAAGGACAAGGGTTGAACCGTCGCACACAATAGTTCATGTCTCTAGACTACCAGCACATAATTTTTTAGATCGACCAATCAATCCTATGGCTTGTTATGTGGAGTCTGAGTTATCTCAGAACGGATGCATAAAGGAATCCTCAGATTGAACCATGTTCTAGTAGGGGCTAGCCGAGCCATGAATCGCCGCATAGCACATAATAGTATGCACCGGTCCATCGGAAGGCCACCGTGCTAAGATCGTATCGAACACATCGTATAATATAGCAATCGGATATTACCATCCACTAATAAGGATTTAAACAATATACATGGGGGCCAGCCTTCACTCCCCATATGACTGAGGGTGGCTAGTTAAGCACGATCTCGGGATTTCGTCCCACCCAATGCTCTACATGTTTTAGTTATTTAGTTAACCCTACAGTTAGTTGGAATCATATTGCGTGGTCACATGTTACTCTCCTTATATGTCGTACCGTAGTACGGTCCACGCTAGATACGAATCCACTTTGTTACTTGATAGCTAAAACTGGATTCACCCGAGCATGATGCGCAATAATCAATCAAGTCCTAGCCACGCCCTGGTAGTTGACCCACATACCATGCCCGTGCCGGAGAATAATATAATAATATCATATATCGAGTAGTATATGAGGCATTCTCGATGCACAATCCGTAAAATATTATCTCATTGCATGTAGCAAGTTATGTCGTACCTCAGTGCACATTATAATACATGTACATATAGCACGTAGTAATTGTATCAGCACAGATACAAGAAATTGGGTCGAATCACCAAACTTACGGTCGGCCGTATGAGCCTTATCACATTGGGATACTTGGTCAAAAATATAATCTCCTCAGATCAGGTACACAGACTATCAAGCAATTGAAAGCCTAAATTTATGTGAAATCCTCGAATTAAAGATTTTGCTGCTGAACGTGAGTAAGGGAGAAAGTGTGAACCACTCTGGAGCAGATCCACAATCCTTGAACTAAACAAGGATCGGGATTGCAGATCGTCTTCCGAGCAGAACTACGTCCCTCACTCTATTCGACAAACAAAATGATAAGTTAATATACTAATCTGAGTTTACTCTGGACTGCCACGCGGTCTACTACTACATATAATCATACTATGCACATAGTCAGTTCTAGCACATAGCCAGTTCTAAGTCAACTCTTCCTTAGAATAACACAAGCAAGAAGACACGATCGACCACATAGGGTATGATAAGAAATATACCAAATAAAACAATTAAACCCAAGAAATTTTGGAATGTGTACATAGATTACTAGGGTCGGATAGGATCAATAAGCGCATGAGAAGTACATGCATGGATTACCGCATCGGACATGCCGCATGCACTGATCAGGCGCATGAGCAACTGGCCGCATGGACAAGTTGGCCGCATGCTTGCCCAGGCCTCATACTATCCCAGGCCGCATATGGCTCAAGGCCGTATGCTACCCCATGCCGCATCCTCCTCCAAGTCGCATGCTCCGGACAAAAGTCCACTCTCATGGAACAAGTGTCAAAGTGACATATATTAAATATATTTTTGTGAAGTGGCTGAAGTGATGGATGTGACAAGCCATAAAGTGTCAGAGAGAAAAGGCAAAAACCATGAAAAGATGTGCCAAACAATCAGAGTCATGCGTCCAAAGGAAAGTGTCCGCATACTCTGTTTGCCGCATATGACTGCTTACCGCATATGGGTCGGTAGCGCATGGAGGTCGATGCCACATAAAGGCCTCTTGGATTTCGCAAATTTTTCATTCGTTCAACGAGTGAAAATACAAGGGGTTCAAGGAATAGCTCCAGAACACTTGTGTAATGGTCAGTCATGCATCCAACAAGATGGACGCATGCTATTCAGTATGCGGCAAAGAGCTCAGGCCGTATAGCACTCTGGCCGCATAGTACTCTCGGCCTCATAACTTTCTGGCTGCATGAAGACTCCGTCTTCTCCAAACAGCAGGTTCGGCCATGACAAAAAGCTCCAAAATTTCGAAAATTAATTTTCTTCATAAAAACTTTATTTTAACTCCGAATCAAGTGAAACAAATGCCAAAATGCTCGAAATGAAGTGCTCCATGAACCACAAAAACTGTTTATCTAAAATACCATATTTTGATAGATAAAAACCAAGATTTTTTTTTTTGGAATCCATGAAAATTCAAAATTTAAAACTTAGATCTACTCAAACCGTTCATCAAAACCAAATACTCCAAGAACTAAAACTAATAATGACATCAAGGAGAACATTCTCCATTAAACACATTTTAATTTACTAATTATATAGAAAATTCAAAAATTATGGTTTTACTACTTTGAGCAAGATGTACTTGCCTTGTTGGACTAACAAACCTTTTCCTAGAACCAAGTCTAGGGATAAAACTAGGGACGGGGTTTCGGTCAAGGGGGAGCTTTTGAGGGAAGGAGAATGAAGAAAGAAGAAGGAAAGTAGAAATGAGGAAGAATGAGAGAGGAGAGAGAGAACTATATATATATATATATATATATATATATATATATATATATATATATATATATATATATATATATATATATATATATATATATATATATATATATAAGTGGTTTCAAGAGTGAACCGGGTCTGGTATCCATCCTGTATACGGTTCCTAGCACAGGTCCATGGCAATTACTAATGTGTTCACTACTGATCTCGGGTAGTCTCCCATAATTAAAAGGAATACAATTAAATAAAATACATCATAATTAGCAGGAATCAATATGTAAAATACAACATGAATACATCTACATGGAATATTTTAAATATCACAAATTCAAGAATACCAAATCTGGGAACGGGTCTGACAACTATACTAGGTTTCTAAGTTATACTAGTTAATATAGACTATACTACCTAATATATTGTATTATGTATCATATACCTAATATAGATTATATATAATAAATATCTTACAATATCTTAGCCTAATACCCATTAGCTAGCTATATACTAACACATCACAATAATACTTTAACCAAATATCCATATCTCCCTAATAATACCTTACAATATCTTTACCTAGCTATAAATTTATCTTAGAATACCTTAGCTATTACTAGTATCTTAACCCATTACCTAGACACTTACCTATTACCTTGCCCTCAACTCCAATGCCTTAACCCATACTTGGTGTCTTAACAAAAAACTTATCTCTTACCCTTTTCAAATACCTTAGTAACATGCATTGATAATTCAATACCTATACTTACTTACCCACAAATTTACTCATTGATACTTGAGTACCATAATATCATATCACCATGATACCCATGTATCACTTACTTACCCACAAATTTATATTGGTAACATGATACCATGATACTTGCATTGGTAACTCAATACCTATACTTACTTACACACAAATTTACTCATTGATACTTGAGTACCATAGTATCATATCACAAACTACAAGGTATTATCTAAACATATATCCAAAGTTCTAAAAATATATCTATAACAAATTTTAATTAAAATATATTAAAATTATGTTTAAACTATTTTAGTATAATTTAAAATTTTATCTAATTTTTCAATAATATCATAGATTTTTGTTTTCTTTTTAGTGCGATGCGCAAGTGAACATGACTAATAATGTACTAATTTCTCTCCCTCTAACCACGAGGAACATTTCCAATTTGTTCGCTTTGAGCACGACAAATGGATCATATACAAAATAAATTAAATTTTTATACTAATATAAATATGAGTTCAGAGTATTTGAATAATGGTAGGAACTTTAATATCTATCTCTACTACTATATAATTAAAAAATAAATTTGCCGTATTTTTTTCTTCTAAATATATTCTTATCTAATTTTACTAATTAAAATTATTGTGTCCTGTGTATGTGTTTGTCCATGTGTCAGGGTTTGGGTTGTGTCCTGTGTGTGTGTCTGTCCATGTGTCCTGGTTGTGTCCGGGTCAGGGTTCGGGTTTACCGAGCGGAGAAGAGGGGAAGAGGAGCGCCTGAGGGGGGGGGGTCGACGAAAGGTACCGCGTTGAAGGGGAGCAGTCGCGTCGGAGGGGAAGAGACGCGCCGGAGGGAGGATAGGAGGAGGACTACGCCGGAGGGAGGAGAGGACGAGGAGGGGAGCAGACGCGATGGAGGAGAGGAGCCGTGCGAGGGTCACCGGAGGAGAGGAGGGGAGGGGCCGCACGGTGGTCGGTCGCCGGAGTGGAGGGGAAGGGAGAAAATTTTGATTTGGGAAAAGTTTAAAATGGGTAAGGTGAGAATGATCGGGCCATATGTAAAATGTTAGCGATTTCTTATATTAACGTCGCTGAACATCGCAAAATTAGCGACGTCTCAAATTTTTTTTTCGCTATACGTCGCAAAATAAAAAAAAGTAGCGACCTCTAATGACTCATAGCGACCTTTTTTCTCAGTACCTAATCGTAGTCGCTAATCGTAGTAATTCGTCGCAGACTACGGCGTTTAGCGACATCAGTTTAATTCTTCGCTAAATTAATATAAGTTAGCGACGTTTACATATGACGTCGCTAAATACATTACTAATATGCCATATTTTGGTAGTGAAAGAGAACAACCTCAAGTGGTCATGTTCAATACACACAAAGTGTACTATTGTAAACCTATAGTCAAGATAGACTAATACCATATTATACTACAACATTACGAATGGTTTGTCCAAATCCATCTAGGTTGTGAACTATTTATATATTCCACAGAAAACTGATAATACGATTTTCTGTGTGACACCACATACCATATTATCTAAAATATAGAATAGCAGACACTTGCATTAACATTATAACAATTATAATATATAGATATTTAACCATATAATTTTTATTTTAAAATAAAAAAAAGTACTTAATACAAATGATACTTTTAGTATATAACCCATCGTATATAATCCAAACAATTATAACCTCCACTCACATCAAGAATACGACAATAACCAGGCTTTGCTACATCAGCATCCTTGTAGTAATTACTTTTGATTACGTTATTACCTGTTATAAAATGTTAAACAAAGAAGGAGGTAGAATATTGACACTTCCAAAAACAAGTTCCATATATGTATACGACCCAACCAAAGAATGCACATATGTTGTGTTTACAACACCATTGTTACAATAAGTAGGTCAATGTATAGGTAACACAGTATCCTTTACCTAAATGGAATAGAGCCGGAACATGGAGATCATGGGAACGAGGTAGGCATTGATACTGTCTTATACACAGAAACCAGCACGCACGAACCACTGCAATAATAAGGTATTCTGGTCCACTCAATTTTTTTTTCATATTCTAGTTGTTTATTGTAATAATAATGTTAAGATAAATGAGCTATAATACATTAAAAGATATAATAAGAAGTGAGTTTATTCGTAGAAAGTTGGAGGTGATATCAATTGATGACAAGCTAAAAAAAATTGTCTTAGGTGATTTGGACTCGCAGACCTAGTAGATGTGCCGGTAAAAAAAAAAAAACGATAAGTTAGTAATTAAAGGAGATTATAGGGACTAGGTGTAGTTATGAACATAGACGAAGCAGTTTGTAAAAAATGATATGATTTTCGTCCTATATAGCCATTAAGAAAGAAAATAATTCAAACAACTTACGTCAACAAATTGGGATGAAGACTTTGTTGGTGTTCAACTATATTTCCAGTACAATCTTGGTTCTTTCATCACATGGTATGCTTTTTCACATACCTGATCTCCCATCAGAAGTTTAGCTCTTGAGACGTTAGGTCATTTCCTTTAATTTCTTGTTGGCTATAAACACCAAGAAGAGGCTGGAGGTTGGTGAATGTTGCGTCATTGTTTGTTAAAGCAACTGCAAAGTTAATATGCCATATAGTGACAAGACTAAAAACAAGCAGAAATAGGTGCATATGTCTTGGTATATATCAAGTGTAGCAGCCGAAGCATCAGGGTTTAGTCTAAAAGGAAATTAAGTTTTCTAGTCACTAGGTATAATTTTTTTTCAGGTTGGTCGCTTCTTTGTTGGTAAGATGATGATGCAAAGAACTTCTTCTGCTCTCTTTTGTTGTTTAGGTTCCAGATAGAAAATTCTAAGGTTGCAATAACAACTATACTTCCTTAGTCTTGATATTTCTCTCTGGATAGAGGAGAAGAGTCACGAACAACAATTTCGTTGAGAATTTGACATGGTACGTAGGAGTACAATGATTCATTCAAGAATCTTAAATTTTCACTTGGATCAATATGTTTTGTGCTCCATCTCTATATAGTATTGTATTCCTTCCTATTCTTTCTTGCTTTATAAATAAGGACCTCTAGCTCAAGTGGTTAAAGACATATCCTTATAGAGGTTGCAAGTTCGAGCAACGAAAAAGGCACATTAATTCTCTTATGGAAAAATTATATGAGACAGGTGTGGATGCGGTGCGAGTACGATGCGGTACGGATGCGGTGCAGATGCGTGAGGCCTTCGGGCCGGGATGTTGCCTTCAGGCTGTGTTTGTAAGGCCTTCAGACTTGAGTTGTGGACCTTCGGACTGTGTATATATATATATATATATATATATATATATATATATATGAAAAAGGTAATTGTGTAAGCCCCCTCATTTTAGAATAGGGATAATTTGGTAATTTATAATTATTTTTATTATTTTAATTAAAGAATTAATTTCTAAATTTTTTTTTAATATATATGACATTTTGTCATGGCTTCGATATTTTGAGCAATGCACGACCTTTTTCCTTCCACCAAAATTTATAATAATAATTTTAATTGAGTCTAATATAGTTTGAATATGGATATTGCATTTATTTGATCTCCCCCATGCTCCAAAAATATTAAAGAACGTCAAGAGGTTACTGTAAAATTGTCTCCTTTTGACTAGAACTTGACCCGAACACAACCCTAACACATGTAGGCATGTAGTACACCCCAAATATTCTAATGTAAATATATATATATATATATATATATATATATATATATATATATATATATATATATATATATATATATATATATATATATATATATATATATATTATATAAATAATATTTAAGTTAATTTATTTATATTTATAGGAGTTCTAACTATAGAAAGTTGTATAGGTGGCAACCTAGTGGGCAAATAACTACCTAACCACTTCCCTAACCAACCCAACAACTAAATCTTATCCAATCCTAACCATAACAACCAACCCCACCCTCAAAATTTTGGCCAAGAGCAGCCCCCCTTGGCCAAACCCCTTAGCAATAGGATAAACCCCCTCCTTTATTTAAATCTATTTAAAAAATCCATATATATATATCAACTTATCACCAAATTCTAACCCTAACATCTACTTTCCTCTTTGTGTCCGCCCCTATATCCTCCCTCCTCTCTTATATGACCCCTTCAGCCTCTCCCTCTCATTCTCCACTTCATTTTCACTCCTTTCCAACCTCCACTTTATCCCCCACATGCTAACAAGCCCTAGAGCAAGAGATTAGTCACCGTAGAGGCCGACTACTTGCTGCTGGTTGCAGCTGCTATCCGCCCCATCATAGCCCTAAAAACCACCTCCAAACTGAATATTTACCTCCTATATGAAGCCTCCAAGCACCCCCTCAAGTTGTGAAGTTTGGAGTTCGTTTGGTGCTCCGAATGGTCCGTGTCGCGAGAAAGGACCACGCCGTAATCACATACGGGTAAGTCTTCCAACTTAGATTCTTTTCCTATTCTCCATGAACCAAAGATTTTGTAACTCATGATAATATTAGATGATAAGTAGGATTAACTCCATATATGATAAATCCATATTTTTATGTAGAAACTATTCCAAGGAAATCGAACAATCTTGACACGGACACGACGCACCAATGGTAGACAAGGTTCAATGAGTATTGCCATGATAAATATATATAAAATAATTCCAAAAAATTATATGTTATTAATTTGAAATATAAATATTATAATTATATAATTAATCATGTTTTATGTTGACACAAATATTGGATGCAAAGACTACTTGGCCAAGTTGCAAGAATAGTTAGATAGCCTAGTTGAGATGGTTACATGAACGATATGATGTAATTATTTATATATATAATTATTATTAAATTCCAAAAAATTAAATAATATAATTTTATATTAAAAATACTTTATTACTCAAGTTGGTAATGTGGCATGTACAAACTAGCATCAAGTTGCGAGAATACCTAGTCGACGCACAACATGACATTGTGATACGATTCTTGGAGGGTTTGACCTTAATTCCTAAAATTAAATTTATGTGTTTTAATTCTAGAAATAAAGTATTTCAAATTTATATTTATGGTATTTGCATGTCAAACCTGAACCATAAAAATAAGGGCTACTAGCCTATATTTCGGGTGACTTTATGACATGTTTTGCTAGTAAATAGAGGCTATTTTGGAAGAAATAAATGAGTGAATATTTTATGAGATTAGAACAGAATATAATATAATATGATATAAAATATTTTTTTAATAAATATAAACTATAATAATTGACTGACAATGTCTAGGACAAGTTTCGGACAAAACTAGTCAACCTAAAGTGGCTGAAATCTTGAAATATGATATTTTGTCAAATCTGAAATTTATTGCTATAAATTCATATAAGTCGTGTTTAATTCTGGAATATATGATTATTATGATTTATTTTCTCGAAAAGAGCTAAAGGGCTTAGCCAACTCCAACTCTCGTTCAATCTTCCCGGAAGAAGGGCTTTCGCTTTTTTGCACCCTGTTTTGATTTCAGAGTCTTTGATTTGGGTGCGTTTGCTATGTCTTTGTGCCCGACCAGTTGAGGACAAATGGATATGGTTCTTTGTCTGCTAGCTAGCTAGCGCGCTTCTTTCGAGTCAGCAAGGAGCGGATTCAGGTAGGTCTATCTGCTGAATGAAGGAAGGGAGTGATCGAGGTTCTTCAATAATTGGAGTCTGATTCTCTGCTTGATCTAATCCAGTTTGAACATTGACTATAAATAAGGTCGGATGAAGGTCGAGAAGAGTCTGTTAGGGTGACAATGTTCTTTAATTAGGGACTTAAACTTAAATTTTGGAAATCAAAAATCAAGAAATTAGGTCCCGATACCCTGTAAAAGTAAGATAAGTTGTTAGAAATAATAACGAGCTTAGTTTTGCATGGCATCAAAGAAATTATAGAATTTAGTTATAATTACAAGAAATCATGTTTGGACCCTTAAGTAATTAATTTATTTTTAGGTCAATTAATTTTCGAAGGAGTGGACGCGGGATCATCTTTACCACCATTGACTGCAGAACCAGGGAAGTGTACCTTGCCAAGATGTTTACAGTTATACATTATTTATTTGATGTTATGTATGCATTAGATATTATAATTGTGTGGCTTGATTATTGTATTTGTGAGCCTAGGGCCGTTATACGATACTTTATGTCCGAACAAGATTCGGCTACCGATATCCCCTGCGGAGTCGAGTATTGTAGTTAGAGAGTCATTCTTCCGACCGTAGGACACTTGACACGATATTCATGTGGCAGAGTCTTTTTGGACTTGATCATGGTACTTGGACTCTGGATAGGACTACATGATGCATGCTATAGTGATATAGATAGTTAAACATATTGACTACGACTTGTGCTGATAGTTAGAGGTCATGATCTTGCGTGTCTTGATTGAGACGTGAGATTACATTGGGTGGGGAGAGTCTTCATCGTGCTATGGGCATATTTTACTATTACTATTTTGAGTGTGCTATTAGCATACGGAAGTGTCCATTAGGATCTTTCGTGAGTACTTTATATATACATCTTCCTCCTGGTTCTCCCACATGGAGTCTTGAGTATACTATTAGATTACATAAGTGTCCATTGGAATCTTTCGTGAGTACCAGCCCGGGGTACGATACCATACTCTTATTTGCATATAACATAGTTGGTCACAGTAGTTTACCCTTGAGTATGTGGCATTATACTGTTTTACTTTTGGCATGCTGTTTCTTGTATCTATTTATGTCCCTCTGAGGACCTGGTCCCCTTCCAGTTTTTGCAGCATAGAAGGTTATGGAGCCTTTGGAGTTGATGATGGAGTTTCTTGTCTTGCAGGAATTGGTACCAGGTACTTATATCATTTCTATCGGAGTTATGGTTATTTATTCATATTGTTTATTTATCTGCTGATGTAGCCTAGTTTTATAAACTCATATTTCTTTCTCGAGTCTATGCGAGTTTGTGTGTTATTGGGCGGCCAACTTTAGCACATGTAGCTCATTCTTGTGTATTCTGTTCATTGTGGATTGAGGCATAGATATTTATATTTACTTGATTATTTAGATAGTGACCATTATAATATAGCTTATACGTATTCGAGTCGGATCAGAGTCTGGTCGAATGCGTAGCTGGCATGTTACCTATTCCTAGTCCTACGTATTTTAGGACTGGGGCGTGACATATTTTTGTGGTGGCCCATGCAGGTTAGAGCATATCGTTTCGGTTATGTTATTGTGCCAAGCGAGCCTGCATTTAGGATAAGGTTGTTAGGATCTCAATCCACAATTGCTATTGAAACTTTCTTTGATTTCTAATATCGTCCTTGAACCTCAAAATTGTAATCATCCATACTTTCTTTGAACTCTTATTCTTTGATTCTCATTTTTCCCTAACTCAGAGAGACGAGCACTCGTGCGCGATGATCTCCCTAGGAGATTTTGTCAAGACGGAGAAGACATATTTGATAGATTATTTGTAAGTAGATGGTTACCTGAGTAGTGAAGATTATAGTAGCTAATTTCTAGATATTAAAGTGAGAATAGATTAAGACATTACCAGTAGAAACCTAAAACAAGATGGACTCTATCAATTGACTAGATTAGAAGTGACGGGTTACTATACGATAAATATTTTAGATGTATGCGAGTGATTTTATTTTAGGATATAATATTATGTTTTGATAAGAGAGTTTTATCTAAGGTGGGTAGGCTTCTCGACTAGCGAATTGGTTTGAAGGTTAATCAATTGATGAAGATGAGAATTGTCAAATTTTGGTGCTTTGAGGCTTACACTTCTATGTGATTTGAAAAAAAGGAATATTTTATTTTGAATTGAGAAAAAAAATAATGTGATAAGGAGCTAGAGATTTATTTATTTAAAAATTTATGACGATTATGATGTAATGGATTTAAAATTTTAAATTAAAATATTTTGGATTAATTTAAATATTGTGGAGTTTAAATTTTTAAGAATAAATATTTATTTAAATAAAGGGTTGAGAATTTGACAGACAACATTGACGATTTTGTTAAACCATAAGTTTTAAAAATTATGATATGATAGAATTTGTGTTTAAATTTAAAAGAGATTATGTGATAAATTTAAATTTAGATTTTAAGAATCTTGAGGCATTTAAATTTTGTTGGATTTAAGTTTGAAGATTTGATAAGATTTGACTTGGAATCTAAATTTGAGAATTTTAGAATATGACGAGGCAGAATGTTGGTGAATCTCAATTTGAAGATTTCATAATTATTTTATCGTTTGAGTATTGTATGAAAAATAAAATATAAAGGAAAATGATGGAGATAATAGTTTCAAGTTTAAATTTTGGGGATGAAAATTTAAATTAAAATTTATTCAAGGAAATATGCATTGGTTGTATTTAAATTAGAGGATTGAATTTAAACTTGAATTATTGAGATTGAGTTATTAAATGAAGTTTTGAGGAATTGGATTTAAATTAGAAATTTTAAATGATAGAATTTAAACTTTTAAAATTTTGAAAAGAGTTTGATAAAATAGATTTATATTTTCTTGAGAAAATTTTAGAGGTTAAATAATATTTGGTGAATTTGAATAAGTTTTGCGACAATTGTTGAATTAAATATGAGTAGAAATTATTGTGCATAAATTGTGGTTGATTATATAAAGAAAAAATGTAGAGGAGTTAAATTTGATGGAACAATTTTTGAAATTCAAAATTTTAGATGAGATTATTTTAAACCTTGTGATTAGATTTAAATTTTAAGAATAGATGGAATTAAATTAAGTTTTTAGATTTGATGAGATAAAGATATAATGTATTAAAGATTATAAACTTTTGGATTTGATTTGATCTTAGAAGGTTGGCTATGTTTGATGATAAACAAAAGAATGAAACTAGGTTTATACAAAACCATTTCTTTGTTTACAAACAAGAAAAAAGAGTACAATTAATCCTATACGAGGATGTTAAGTACAATAAAAAATAATTCTGGAAAAAAATTGCTATAGGAGTCTGATCTGCGGTCGATCACTTTGTCCCTTGGACCACACGATGATGAAGAAGTGCTGTAGAAGAAGAAGAAGCTTCAAAGATTGCAGATGGGATTAAACTCTCGTTGCCAAAATTGTCAATCAACACTCTTTGTCTATGCTCTCTCTCTCTCTCTGATCTCTGATTATGCTCTCCCCTAGTCTCTGTGTGTGTCTCCTCCTCTACCCCTGTGACCAAGGGTCTCTATTTATAGAGATCAGCTAAATAACTATCCAGTCGGCATAAAAGCCAAACTGTGAAGAAAGTTGCATCTTTTACGCGGCGGTTACAATAACTGGTACCCACGTTCAAATGACCCTCTAAATCTGCGTATGACACGTGTCCCATTATAAGGTAATGCATATAACTGCTTCTCGAAGATCATGGCATGCAAACCATGTAGGTAACTGCCCCTCGCGTAGAGATGGTTGGCGTAAAAGCCAAATAGCTGTCTTGTTGGCGTAAAAGCCAAATAGCTGTCTTGTTGGCGTAAAAGCCAAATAGCTGTCTTGTTGGCATAAAAGCCAAATAGCTGTCTTATTGGCGTAAAAGCTAAATAACTGTCTTGTTGGCATAAAAGCCAAATAGCTGTCTTGTTGGCTTAAAAGCCAAATAGCTGTCTTGTTGGCGTAGAAGCCAAATAGCTGTCTTATTGGCATAAAAGTCAAATAGCTGTCTCGTTGGCGTAAAAGCTTGATGCTACATAAATAATAGATAACCAGCGTAAAAATAGCCAATTATCCTTTCTGACTGAGGTCTTGAGCGTATTCTGGGCCAAATAGCCTTATCACGTACCTTTGCAAATATAGCCTGAGTTGGCATATTTCGAGGAGATATCATATGGCGTACTCCTATAGTTGAAAATAGCCTGGTTGGCGTAAAATGCAAGGATGGTGATGTAAGCGTATTAGCCCTAGTTTTAGCTCTCCCAGTCATGACAAAATTATTAAGAATAGAACCAAATCTCGTGCATTTAATACAGAGATATGCCTCAATCTCGTGCATTAAATGCCGAGATATGCCTCGAGCTCTGTACGAGAAACAGCTTTTGACGTAGCGTCTGATTTTGTCTTATCTTGAGCGTAAAAACTTATCTCTGCCCATGTAGAGTAGGCAGCATATTCTTTGAATGCGTAAAAATGACTTGTATCAAGAATATGTCACTAAACGACAGTCTGGGTCCTGTACAAAATCATCATCACAATTGGTCATCGTGCAGTACTTTTGTCAGGAGTCAGGTTCACTGTTCTGTCTAGCAAATTCATCAGAGCAATACGAAGAGTTCCTCGTACAACTTTACGTTGCATTAAAAACAAACTTATTTTACGCCGGAGGGTATAGTAACCTTTTTACGCCAAAACAGCCTTGAAGCACTGCTTTACGCGGACGGTTCTGACGCTCTACTTTACGACAAACAACTCTGAAGCTCTATTTTATGCGGACTTCATATATGTTGGGGATTTTGACTGTATGATACGCGTACAATTCCCCAGCGTATTTTATGCTTCTACAAGACCCCCTTCAAAGTTTTCAAATTCCTCGTAATTTGAAATACTTTGAATGAAGCATGAAATGGTCAAATTCTGTAGCTTCTGAGCGTAAAACCGTAGATCTGTAGCTTCTGAGCGTAAAAGCGTAGATCTGTAGCTTTTGAGCGTAAAACCGTAGATCTGTAGCTTCTGAACGTAAAATCATAGATTTGTAGCTTCTGAGCGTAAAAGCTTCTGAGCGTAAAATCATAGATTTGTAGCTTCTGAGCGTAAAACCATGGATCCTTGCTTTGCGCATAAAATCATGGATCCGTTACGCCGCTTGACTATCTGTTTTCCTTTTTAAATGACCGGCTGACTTGGTCCTAAATCATAACTGATTATGATAAAATCAGATTTGGTTAAGGATTCGAAGAGTTATCTGAACTCTATAAATAGACCTAGGTCATGAGAGAGAAAAATCCTTCGTCTCTTTCTGAAAACTCCTTGCCTCTTTCTGAGAACTCTTTGTCTTCATCTCTTTCTGAGAACTCAGTTTCGCCATGGTACCAAAACAGTCCTCCGCTGCTAAGGGAAAGAAAGCCGCTTCCTCATCTCGCTCCTCTGCTCAAGCACGAGCGACTCCTACTAGGCCAAGCGAGCCTCGTTCTGAACGAAGTGCTCCGCCGTCTAGCTGTGCACCGGGCATCACAGGTAAAGCTTCAAGAGAAATAGAGAACCCTCTGCACACGTTGTACGTGTATGCGCAAATACGCCCACATTCTTAATGTGTCAGCGTAAAACTCCATATTTTTGCAGTCTGACGTAAAAACTCAAACTGTCAAATTTTGGCGTATACTGCAAACCTTGCGTTTTACGCACTGGATGTAAATTCCAGCATAAAACTCTATATTTTTGTAGTCTGGCGTAAAACTCAGACTGTCAAGTTTTGGCGTATACGACAAGAGTGTAGCACTTTATGTTTTACGCGCGAAAAGAAAATTCCAACGTAAAATAGACTTTTTCTCTTGCTTTTTGCAGTGGACCTACAGAGCCCCCCTCTAGCTGAAGTGATGGGCGCTGCTGCTGGAATGCTGAATTCCAACTACTTAGAGGACTTGTCCCATGTGACTTTCCCTATCTCTGGAAACGAGTATCCTCAAGAAAGGGAAACTCTGATCTCGGCCCAAGGAGAAAGAATGTTGCTGAGTATGATCAGTGGGGAACCCCTGACATACATAGATGGGACTGAGTATAAGAAACCAGCTTTCTTATTTGGGGATGTTATTGATAAGCAATCCCAGACCAAGCCCAAGAAGGAAGATTGGGTATTTTCTGCTGAGTGCACGATCCTGTATCTGCCGAAGATGCCCAGAGATTACCCTATCTTCGCATTCTTCCATGCCACACATCCCAGAAAGATGGCATGGACTCTGACTCCTGATCTTCATGGCCAGCCAGGGAAGATCTTTTATAAGAAAGGATTAAACCGAGGATCCTTTATAAGCGGTCCCTCAGGCCCTGTCATGCCCTTCAGAGGCTTACTACCGGGCAATGTCCCGAGTAAAGACACTTCACTGATCCAGCCGCTTCAAATAGCAACTTTCTGCAATGACTTTATGAGGGCAGGGAGGAGTATACCCCAAGGTTAACCCTCGCACCAGTGGATGGCTTAGCCCCCACAATCTTCGATGGGCCAGTTTGAATGCATTAGCCCTGAAGCACTTTCAGACGGAGCTGAAAAGTATTGGCTTGCTTGAGGCGGTGAGTGCCACTAGTGTTGGGCTGCCTATCAACCCCAACTTGTTCTTAGCTTTGATGGAGCGGTATAACTTGTTCCCCGGGACTTTCGCCACTCCGATAGGTGAGTTGGGCCTGACACTTCATGAGATGGTAGACATCTCAAAGCTGCCAATGGGAGACACTCCCTACGAAGAGTACATTCCCACAAATAGGGAGCTGAAGGATACCAACCCTCGGGCAGTGACAGTGTACCAAGAGATGATGAGCCACTACCTTGCATGCACCGCCCTTTACAGTGAGCCCTCTGATTTAGCCCATATTAACAAATGGATATCCTATCTCTTCTTCTATCAGGCCAGAAATGTCAAGCAGGACAAGGTTATAGATAGCAAGGACAGACCTTTGAACCTTCTGAGCATGTTTAATGCCAGCACAATCGATGATCTCATCGAAGATGCAGGGGCTCCAGATTGGGTTCTTATTGAAGAGATAGGGGGTTATCCTGCAGGAACCAAAGCCTACAACTATATGAGGCATTGCTGAAAGCCTCTGTCAAGGAAAGCTCAACTGGTTGGCTTCCTCTCTATTTGGCTATGCCGATGGGTGGTGCCCGGCATCGCGTCCGCGGATCGCCTTCATCGTAATACTTTATGGCCCGCAGTGCGTTTGGTATTTGGGGCAAGATTGGGCCTACTTCCTGCCATGGTATGCATGATACAAGCTGGCCTGAGGGCTATTACTGATGGGCTGTTGGCCGATACTGCACAACGTGAAGGATATCCCAGAGTGGAATTGCCATTCTTATATCTGATGGGGTGGTTAATCCTTCACAACACCAAAGTGATGTCTCCCGGATCGGCCAGTGGTTCGGGCAATAACTTCCTGTTGAATTACAGGAATTCTTCTTGGAATATGACTAGCGTCATAGATTGTCGGCTAGCACTAAATTTTGTCCATAGTTGGAAGTTCTTCTGCATCGCCCCCCCCGTACATATCAATCAATAGGGGACTAAACTTCAGGATGCGGGTCAAGGGAAGACTATTCTTTCTCCTGAAGCCTTTTACTGGTTGGTCTGCATTAGACCTTCCCATCTGCTGTACCGAAGTGAGGACCACTGCTACTTGGAGCCTTATCTGCCTAGCCGTTTTGCTAGGCAATTTGGGTATGATCAGTTGCACATGGGAAATTCCATCACCGGCTTCAAGTTCAAAGGTGGACTTATTGATGGAGCTAGAGGATGGTGGTACTTCATCATGGGTTGTACTGGAGCAACCTTTGCTGTGCCCGCGACTTCTTTCTCCATGGAGTTGCGCATTCTTCATTCGTACGCGCAGTTTTATGCGTCCATCAATACCTTCCATCGTGATTTTGATGTACATGAAAGTTTCAGAATGCCCTCCCATAAGTCCACCGAAAGAGAGGAGATACCCTCTGTTTCCTCTGATGAGGGTGATAAAACCACCGGTGCAGATAATTATTTGCTGATTTTACCGAGAGGGGTAATAGCTCCGCCAGCAGAGCCTCTCATTATCTCTAGCAAATAAAAGGGTTCCACTCTGAAAGAGCCATCTCCCCGCAAGAAGAAGAAGCAGATTACCAGAGGTCCTAAAAGGGCTTCCACCAAAGGGGCCTCTTCCAGGAGTGAGCCTATTGTTTCCCCTATTGGGGATGATTCTTTGATTAGGGTCCTTCGCCTTTTAAAGAAGGAGCCTCCACAGTTCCGGCTGACAGTGCTGGAGATTCTTTGCCCGCTACTGCTGTCGCTACCACCGTTACTGGTAGTGTTTCTAGATCGCCTTCGAGGCTGAGCATAATAAGAATCAATATACCTTTACCAAGACAAATAATGGGACTAGCCCCTCCTTCGTCTGTAAGTATCTCAAGCGAGATTCCACCCGATGAACCTCGAGTGGATCTGGGTGACGACTGGGATGACGAACCTCAAGCGTCAGTTGGTGTACCCTCATCTCCAGGTATGACAGCTTGTTTAGCATCATTAAGAAATAATTTAGCTATACAGGCTACAGATGCAACATACATACCATCAGCCATGGGTAAATATTGTCGTCACGCTTTTTTAATAAAAATTAACATCAAATTGATATTAACTTTCTCTTATCTTATTTTCAGGCGAAGACATCTCGGGGGAGGTCGGAGCTGAGGCGACTTCCAATTTTGTTGCGGATCTAGCTGAAGAAACGGCGGTGATCATCGTCGAAGAAGCATACTTTGAAACTTTTGATCTTGCAATATTTTCAGATATAATCCCGCCAGTAGCAGTTCAAGTCATATCAGAGGTGGATGAACCCACCATCTCGACTGTGCCTCCTTCGTCGAGCATACCAGCAACTTCGACCATTGTTGGTGTCTTTTCTTTTGTCGCGCTATCTGTTGAGGCAACGACAGTGGCAACATCCTCTGTAGTCATTCCAGGAGAAAGATTTACTGATGTTGCGACCACTCCCAGCGTCCATTCGAGCTTTGCTATGCTGGTTGAACAATATACTAGCATATTATACCTCACCTTGAAAGAATTGATATATATGGTGTTGGAGAAGAATCTAGGCTTTGATGCTCTGAATATGTCCTCCAATCTCACTATAGCGCAGATTAGAAATTTCAGTGACGCTGAAAGAGCTAATGTGCTAGAGCAAATAGTTAATGGTTTAGAACAACCCATTAACGAATATTAGCAACTATCTCGAGGCAGCATCGATAATCTGGTTCAGGCTGAGTATGACTCACTAACTGCGGAACTTGCTCAGAAGACAGGATCTTTAAACAAATCCATCCAGGAATGTCAACAAGAGATGGAGAAAGAGCGAGCAGTATTGGTGGAGATTATTCCTCAGCTAGCCCGTTGTCGTGCCAAATATGAGGGATATGAAGCGAGGGTTTGAGAATTGGAAGCTGAACTCGCTCAGGCAAGGGAGAGGCTTCTCGAGGCATCGCTAGTTCGTGATGTCTTGGAGGGCCAAGTGAAGACAGCTCAACAGAATTTGACACATGCGGGTGTCATCCACGCAAGTTTTGTTGATACTCTGTCCGAACTATGTCTCTTGAGCAATAACGAGGCAAGGCTGGAACGGGCTCGCATCAACATCTTAAACTCCAGGAATGAGAGGATGGCTGCTTTGGCGCAACAGATCCGCGATTTAACTGCTCCTCCCCAATGATGTACTTCTTACTTTTTGCTCCTTATTTTCTCAGAGATAATAAAGATACACTTTCTGACTTTGTGGACCCATCACTTAAAATATAAATGATAGACTTAGATGAAAGTGACATCAGAGGTAATATGAACATGATATACTTTCGGTAAGGTTTGGCTGAATGTAAATCTATTCAGGGGTAATATGAACCTGATAGAATATAATCCAACTAAATTTGTATACAAAATACTATCAAAGATAATATGAACATGATAGGTTTACAAATTAGTTAAGCAGATCTATTCAGAGGTCATATGAATCTGATAGAATATGATACAACTAACCTTTGTAAGTAGTATCGTCAGAATGGAATCTTTAACATACTCCGTTAAGCAAAGGAGATCAAGCATAGTACATCTTCATGAATTTACCGTTGATAGGAGTTATTATCAAATCTCCATTAGGCTTGGCTAGTCTGTAAGCACCATTTTGAGAATGCTGTTTCAATCACATCAGGGCCCTCCATTTCTTTACGATTGTTTGTGTGAACTTCGGATATCGTACCAGAGGTAATATGGACGTAGTAGAATACCGTGTTTGTTGAGGATATCCCGCTGGGGGATCTTTGGTGGACCTATTAAAAATAATAAGTTCAAAATAAGCCCTATCAGAGGAAATATTGACGTGATAGGTTTTGTGGGTAGTAAAGATATCCTGCTGGAGAATTTTTTGTGGACCCATTACTTTTTTGCGCACGTTAGTGAAAGTAATAGGTTTGAGACAAGCCCTGCCAGAGGTAACATGGACCCTGTAAAAATATGACTTTGTGGGGATAGTGGAGAGACATATTTTTGTTGAGAGATAATGTAGACGTGAATTATTCATTTCCATTGCTGGCATCCCCCGGGGTTTTTTTGGTGGACCTATTACTTCTTGTGCACGAGAGTGCAAGTTATAAGTTTAAGACAAGCCCTGCCAGAGGTAATATGGACGTGGTAGTTTTTATGGAACTAACACCACTGGCGTACTTAGAGTTAAGTACGGGTGCTAAGTTGAGATGAAAACAGATATCTGAGGTAATATGGACATGATAATCGATAGCCGAAACTCGAAAGGTTTGCTCAGAGGTCATATGGACATGACAAACTCATCCTGAGAGAAATATTATGACAGCAGTTCAGAGGTAATATGAACGTAAACTAATGTCCAAAAAATTTACTGGAGAGTAATTTGTTGAGTGTGGTCCATCAGAATATGAAGATAGACCAAAGGATCGCTCCGCTGGGGAGATTGATGGGACGATAGCTCAGAGGCAATATGAGCATGGCTAGCGTCTATCGGGATTGGCTTGAATAGTCACTGCGGGAGTGTGCAAGTAGACCCAAAGATTGCTCCGCTGGGGAGATTTTGAGGATCCATCATCCATTGCGTATCCAGGACTCTTGGATACGGATGATGGTTTTCAAGAATTTGTAAAGAAGGGGAAAATATTGCACATAGGCACTTGCTGGGGATGATTAACCAAGAGTTGATTTGTACATCTGCATTGTGGACTTATTACCCATGGCGTACCTTAAGTACAGATAATAAGCTGAAATGACTAGTACTACCAGGGGTTATGCGAACATGATAGTAGAAAGTCGAAGAGCAGTACTTTACTCATAGGTGATATGGACATAAAAAAGTTCTGAAAATATCTTACTCAGAGGTAATATGGACGTGGTAAGATATGACCCTGTGGGAATAAAGAAAAACAGGACAGAGGTAATATGGATTTGACCATTTTTTTATGGTGATGGATTTACTCTGCCTGAGAAAGTAGAGAGACGTAGTTCATAGGTAATATGGACATGAACTAATCGATAGCAACAACCCGGGAGGTTTTCTCAGAGGTCACTTGGACATGGCAAACTCAACTGGGGAAAAATATTTGGACAACTGTTCAGAGGTAATATGGACGTGAACCCATGTTCGAAAAATTAACTGGGGAGTGGTTTTGCTGAGTGGGGATAGACTTGAAGATTCCTCAGCTGGGGAGATTTTAGGGATTCATCATCCGGTACTTCTTGAGGGGGAAAAATTGCCATATTGGAGTGAGATCGATTTGCAGCGACCGTCTTCTCGTTATAAATGCAAAGTGATGACTTTGGCGTCGATCAACCCCTGGATTTTCCTTTTTAGTACATAGCATGCCTTTGTGGGGTGATGAATGTACCGATAAAAGAAAGAATATTCTGGGTCATCGACCTTGCCAGCCCTTTCAGGGTATCTGATGTTGGGTAGCCGAAGCTTGTTTTCCTTCATCAATATATTGAAGATTTCAATGATGTCATCATCATTGAAGAAGAAAGTCCCCTTTGGCTTTCGGGCTTCCGATACCTGAGTCGTGCAATCCTCAGGAAAGATGGTCATAGTTGCCTCCTCTTCGGACTCAGAGGAAATTCTACCCCCAGCTTTGGATGTTGCTCTGTTTTGTCGAGGAAGACTACCCCCAGAGATGTCGTTGTTTGGTTCTTCTTCTTTTTTTCGTTTGCCTTTGTCCACAGAAGTTGATTTAGAAGGATCTTCTTATGATATTACAGGATCAGACTCTGGAGGTTTGGATTTTGCAAGAGATGCGGTATACCCTAACCCAAAATGAATTCGTTGACAGTAAGGATCACCATGCAACGATATTCGTCTGCCTTTTCCATAATTGAGGCCTTGCTTCAACTTTAAATCATAACCCATGTTTTGCATAATCTTTAAAGCCTGTGGGCTATATCTGTGAATTTGTATTTTCCTAACATCATACTCGTGAGATTCTTCTTGTACAATGGGTCTATTCCTGTCACTACCATATTCCAAAAACAGTGGTATTTTTGACTTTTTATATGTATTTGATATTGCGTGTATTTAATTTCAATAATTTCCTGAGATGTGTATTTAAATATATTATATATATACAGTGTTCATTAATGTTTGAGCTGGTAGACTTGACCTAGAAGCCCACTAGATGAACACCTAACAAAATTATAGGATTATGTATTAATTTGTATTAATTAGAATTTAATTATTGGAGGTTGTAATTAATTACTGTAATTTTACTTAATTTTTGTGCCTTGCCATTGCTTCGATATTTGGATCACTACCCTAGCTTTTGCCTTCCAATAAATTTTACAACCTTGCCCTAGACGTGCCCGCCTTCCATTCTAACCTTTTTGTGACTCATAATTATGCTCTTTTGTGCTTCATTTTAGCCGCATAATATTCGTCGCGGATGTTTATTTAATTTCTAAATAAAATCTGACTTGGTATCGTTGTGCGTTCTAATCGAAATTGGAGACACAATCTCGACCATTTTCGTGCAACCCAAATTAGGGTAATATTCTGTTCTGAGTCTTCTTCACTAATGATATTTGTGTCCCAACCTAATTTTGGCTCCATGTATTTCTAACTAATTTTAGAACACCGCTTGCATTTATTTCTAATTAAATTGGGGATACCATTTTGACTAATCCCGTTTAATCCCAATTTAATCTAATACTCCACTAATTAAGCCCATACCAAACACACAACACCCCCTCACCCTATAAAATATCAAACACCAATTTCTTCCACCAATTTTTCATTATTTCATGTGTCTGTGCAAATACCCAATTTTAAGGGGACTAATTTACAAATATTGCATTAGGTGTCAACACCCCATTGGTCCAAACCAATGGAGAAGCCCTAATATTGACTAGTCAACCCAACCCCTCTCTTGTAGGAGTAATTTTCTCATGATCAATCGTGACCATTCATTCAAAATGGGACTCATCATCACCATACACCTCCCATCACCCTTCCTATAAAATGTCACATCACCTCACCCTTCCCAACATGCCCTAATCCCCAAACCTAGGAAAGCCCCCTATTTTCTCTCTCCTCCCTCCTCACAAACCCAACCGTAGCTTCCATTCTCCTTTTTTATTTTTCCTTTCTTCTTCTCTTCTTCTTCTTCTTCCTCTTCACTTTTTTTCATTTATTCAAAACTAGGTGAACAGAGCCACTCCCCAGCCGGATTCCAGCTTCTTCCCCGTCGACCTCGTTCCTGCACCACCATTGCACGAGACAACTGTCGAAGCCAGCCGACAGCAACCCGACTCCTCGCCTCGATCCCGTCCCGCCGCCGACGAGTAACAGTGCTTCTCCACCACCCTCCTCCAGCGGCCTGCTGTGCAACCGCCACCCCACTCGCTGACTGCCATGAGCCCGAGCTTCCCCCTCCAGAGCCGAGCTACTCCACCACAAGCTGGCCAACTGAGCCTGCAGCACCCACGATGAGCCACGAGCTTCCTCTACCCCACGAGCTTCGGCGAGCTATCCCCCCACGAGCTGCTGCACCACCGGCCGAGCACGCCCCTCGACTTCTCCAGCCTCATCCGAACCTCTCCGGCGCTGCCACGAGCTCCAGACTCAGGCAGCCACCCCCATCCGCCATTGCCAATCTCCTCCTGTCACGCCCCAGTCCCAAATACGTAGGACTAGGAACGCGTAAGCATGCCAGCCGCATGGATATGACAACTCCAATATATGGAAACCATACCCATACGTACGCTGTAATATGAATATAAACTCACATGTGGTATATATAATGTCACAAGTCACAGATATGCTAATCTCATCCACACAACAAGTCATAGAAAAGAAATACTAAGCTAGAATAAGGAGTCTGAAATATCCAGAAAATAATAGTCGGGTGGAGACAAACCACTACCAATGACTATAACCAAAACTAAAATGAGAGAGGAGTATAAAGTCTCCAATATAAAGTAATATGAAGACAGAAGTGCATCAGCGAAAAGAATCCATCGCTAGATAATCAACGATGCTCAGAAGGTAAGACCTCCTCGACAGAAAAGAACGCGTCAGGTCCAGACCCGTACTCCTGCAAATACTCAAGAGCAGATACACCTGGCAGAGGACCAGGTCCTCAGAGGGACGTAACAAGATACAGAAAATACGAGCCAACTTGAATACAGTAAACATGCATATAATTTGAAAATAAATAAGTACGCTGTACAAGACCATCTATATGAATGCAAATGAGGACAACTTTTCGACGTATGGGCAAGGGTAGGCTACTCGATCTACCTCACAACTCACACACACGTCAATGGACATCAGAAATCGACATACCGCGGGGGTAGCGACCAGCGAGACTCCAGAAATCGACATACCGCGGGGGTAGCGACCAGCGCGACACACGCCCGTAGTGTGAGCTATATACTACGGTTTACCAGAGTGGTTAAAACCCATACGCCTAATGATTGTCCTCTATGATACTAAGTGTCAAGTGTGTTTCAACATATCTAATATATAATAATGACTGAAAGAAAACTACACATGCAAGACTAAACAGAAATGCAATAAATATAAAGAAATATAAATAGCATGTAAAGGTACTGTAACAATTTGGCAAGGTATCTTGCCTGGCAAGAAGGCTGAAAAATGTAGTGTCCCAATGTCAACACCAAGAGTCAGAAGCTACGGCCTCAGAATGAACGTCTCCGGATGCTGAAATAAACATCACCAACGTTCCCAGAATAAGCGAAATAGCTAAAAAGGACTTCCCTTTCGTCCAATTTGGACACAGGGACAAAACGGTAATTTCGGTTAAAAGTGGTGTCCACAAGTGACCCACTTTGTACCGAAAAGCGTGCCAAGGGTAACAGTCTCTAAATAGGACAAACTATAGGTCAAACAACTCTAAATGTCAATACAAACCCAACGGTATGTCCAAATGTGGATTCCGATGGGCCGAACTCAATTTTGACCAAAAGTCAGCTGTGGGGCCCGCCAATTGGCGATCTGGTCAACCGTCTCAGAAATGCGTGAAAATTGGGTCACAGGACCAGCGCGTTACCACGAGTCCAGTGGAGCAAGTTTCGTCGCAATCTGACAAGCGTGCACAAAATACGCACGAGTTCCACAAAAGATGCGACACGAAATGTCTCCGCGGATACGGTCTGATTTCGGCGCGCACACGCGTCCGAATCAGTCCCCACAAATTTTTATGTGTCCGGTTATGCTGCGTGCACCATTCGGTACACTTGGCACACGGCGGGTCGGTCCCGTTTGGTGGGGCGCGCTCCGTTTTCCAACTTTTGGAAATCTAGAAAAAGTGGGTTCGCGCGATTTTGTGACGAATATAATTCTGTCCACAACAACTAATAATATAGGGTTATTTGACAGAAAATAAACTAGGTCAAGTATTCTACAGGTATCAAAAAGAATCACCGAATTCGGATCTCTGTGGTGGGAGATACGAACTCGACATTATGGGTGGTCATTCTGGAATTCTGCGATTCCAGAATTGGGTCTGTCCGTCCACTTTGGACGCTATTTTTTACCTAGGAACACACGTTTTCCGAGGTTGGCTATAAAACAAATATTGGAGAGGGTTAAGGGATGATCATACCTATGAAAATGGAACAGCGTTTGGTTGAGCGAGTCGACGAAAAATCGTTCCGAAGCGAAGGTGCTTCGAGTGGGATTCTGCAGGGTGCAAGGTCGGAGTCGACGGGATGGTTGGATGGCTTGGGGGGCTTCTCTGGCTGCGGTGACGGCTCTAGATGGGAAGAGAAGGTCTGGAGATTCTAGGTTAGGGTTTTTTGAGAGTTAATATATATATATATATATATATATATATATATATATATATATATATATATATATATATATTAAGGAAGAGAGAGAGAGATGATGGAACGGACGGGTGAAAGGGTCTGTGTGTTAGCAAATATTCTGAAGGGATGGCGGGTCTAGCAAATTGGCTAGTGAGGAAGTGGGCGGTCCTGGCTCACAGCAAGTTTGCTGGAGCAAGTACTCGTAGCAAAGTTGCTAAGGAGGAAACTAAACATGGTTATTATTATTATTATTATTATTATTAATAACTTTCTTATTTAATTCTTATTAAATAATTTCTTTTCTTAATCTTTTCTTTTCCTATTAATATATATGCATATATATATATATATATATATATATATATATATATATATATATATATATATATATATTTGTATATATATATATTATATATACTCATAGAAAAATTCATAGATTAGAAAAATTCACACCATTAGGCTAGCAACTGCTCAAGGGGTCTCCTACATGGAATAAAATCCGAAAAAATTCCTGATGGTCCCATAAGTCCTCTAAGTGCCCGAACGCCTAAAATAAAAATTATTAAAAATCTATTTCTCCTATTTAGCACATAATTACCATAATTAAATTATTAATTAATAAAAAAAATAATAAATACGGTTTTTTAGAAATAGGGGTTTTACACCTCCGAGCTCCCTCCTCCTTCAACCTCCAACCCGAGCCCACCGGTGCCACCCTTCTCCACCACCCATCACCACCGTACAACACCACCACCCCCTACAACCACCCTCTGTCGATCCCCTCCGACCTCAGCTTTATAACCATCACCATCAACGTAGCTCCCCATCCGGAGCTGAGCTGCTCTGCCACGAGCCGCCCAACCGAGCCTGAGTACCCCGACCTTCCTTCCGAGCAATCCCCCGCTGACTGAACACCTGTCGACCCCATAGCCATCACCACCACCAGCCTCATTCCCCGTCGAGCAGCGACTTCCCGACGACAGCCCAGCCTCGCCATGATCTTCACCTTCATCCTCATCCCATCATCGTCATCTCCACCATCGCGAACACCTTCACCACCATCGTCGTGTTCATCACCAGCCACCTCGTCGTTATCGTCATCGTCATCATCGTCGATGTCTTCGCCGTCGTCCTAGATGCGCTCAAGTTCGATCCTCTCCTCGCGTACACATACGTGTGTACGTATGTATGAGTGTACGTATATATTTTCCCTATTAGTATATTTATGTATTCAATATATATATATGTATGTATTAATATATACGTAATAGTATATATGTATTCATATATATACATATGTATATGTATGTATATTGGTTTATTTTCATATTGTATATATTTAATAAAATATATACTGGTGTAAATTCAATTAATGTATTATATATATATATATGATATATTTCTCAAATTTGTATATATATACTTATGTATATGTATTGTAGACGTATGCCCTAGTATACGTTTAAAACGAATACAATTGATTGGTTTGTTTAATATATATACATAGTGTAAATTCATTAGGGTATATACATATATTAATATATGTAATTAATTGGTATACGTATATATTGTATATGTATTTAATTTGGTATATATATATTGTAAGTATTAATGCTAGTTATTAATAATATGTATATTGTATATGTACTAGGTGACCCGTGGTTACATTGACTTGTGCCCTTGTAGTATGGTAGCATAGTGCCATATGTACATCGACGTACTGGCAAGGCCGTATCATCGACTGTCTGATTGCACATCAATTACAGATGCGACGCCATGCAACTTGACGCACACTGACCCTAGTTAACCAGTATCATACCTAGCGTGGCCCTGAGTTCAGTGCATTTTTATTGAGTGCTAGTGTAATGTCTGATGCAATATTATATTTTATGTTATGTCTATAGGACTGTTGGATCATCCAGACGATACTCTGGAATAGGACATTGGTATTACCAGCTAAGGACCCAACGCGAGTACATTCTCTGATAATTTCTAATTATTTGATAATGTCTATAATTCCAGTATCTAGAAATGTTATATCTGATTCTTGACACTATACTACACGGACTAGTATATAGATTGGATCTGCAGTCATGAGATGTACATTGATTATCGTATTGAGATTATACACGACATTGATATTTAGACCTTGTACATGATATATTGGATATTGCTCGTGTATCCTGACGTGTCATGATTGGATCCACTGTACTAGTTGGGGGCAGGAGAAATATTAGTAGATTATGTGATCATACCCAACTCTACATGCATCATAGCTCATCCCACGCCTCACGTCAGGTGCAGCCTGACCATTACATGCCTCATAGATGTTATATATGATTAGCATGACCATTACTTGCATCATAGCTAACCAATGGTTAGCCTGACCTACATGAATCATAGCCAATCATATGTAACAAGCCTGATCTTGTCCCAAGCCGATCACATGATAGATTGATATTTCAAACACGTAGAATAGTTACAGTTCTTCATTTCATTTTCATATACTACATCACCTGTATATGATATTATAGCTCTTCCTCTTTATTTCATATATGCACTGACTGCACCATATTGCTTATATTGCCTGTCTCTTTATATTGTCATTGCATTTACTTATTGCCTTCTCTCAGTATTTAGCACCACCTATTTATTGTTTTATAGTCTATATCAATTAAATGGAACTGTTATTTGAGATGTACTTTGCTCCTTCCTGACTGGAAATATATTTCTAGACTATGCCATAGAGGACTTGTTTCTGACATACTTGGAGACCGGATGTTTTGGATTGCAGGTTAGACTATTTAATGTTGTTTAGACTTATCTTGTATTTCTTTGCTGCTTTGATATCTCATCGTGCTTTAGCTTATGTGATTGAGTGTATTCCATATTATTTCGTGATATCAGTGTCTTCTTATAGAGTTGGATATTCATGTGAGATTGACTAGATAGTTACATGACCTAGACAGCGTTCTACCGCCGATGCCGCGGCGTAGGCTGGACGTACCCACTCTCTCGTGCCCATATACTGGGTGCGGATCGTGACAATTCCGTATTCGACCGAAGATTATTTGATGTTGATCGTTGCGAGTAGGTGGAACAATAAAGACAGATTCTTCATGTGTCCCATATGTCATGACGACATTAGATATTGACGCTACTTCCCACATGATCTCCCCACGCTTGGTAGTTAGGGGCACTAATCTTGATTTTGACCCCTGACTTTGCATTTCTGGATCAAGAAATTATGCAAATCAGGGGGATTAATAGAAGAAGAATGCTTATTCTGCCTTTTTACATCAGTGGGAATGTGTAGATTAGGAATCATAACCCTTTCTCTGCCATAGGAATACAGCAGTTCACCCATATGGGTAGCATATGATCCATCATCTGTCTGAGGACCGTATTCCCATGAAACGAGTCTCCTTTACACGGACAGACCTATCTTGGCATAATTTGGATTTTTGCATAGGTTCACATAAAATAGGAAAAGTCCGCGTAATCTGTAAAGTGGAAACTTTCTTCTCATGTGGGCGTAAAAGCCTAGAGGTTGGAAGATTCGCCGCTTATTTTCCCTTGATGTGATCAAAGGGTACATCTATCTCATCATTGACTGGAGATGTAATTTTACGCACAAGACATGTTTGAAACTTCTGGATTGGCAGTGCAGCATTGCAAAAAGTTTTGTCTACCACGTCACAGACGGGAGACATATTTTTACGCGCAGAGCGCGTCTGAGACTTCTGGGTTGGTACTGAGGCATTGCCAGAAGTTTTGTCTGCCACGTCACAGACAGGAGATATATTTTTATGCGCAGAGCGCGTCTGAGATTTCTGGATTGGCACTGAGGTATTGCCAAAAGTTTTATCTGCCACATTACAGACGGAAGATAAATTCTTACGCACAGGGCGTGTTTGAAACTTCTGGATTGGCACTGAGGCATTACCAGAAGTGTTGTCTGCCACGTCACAGACGGGAGACAGATTCTTACGCACAAGGCGTGTCGTCTGTATCGTCACAACCTTGTTTATCAAAGAGAGAGAGTGCTTGTATGAAGGGTAGAGGATGTCTTAGGCATCCAAACTTTATGCAGCTTCCTATTGTTCTGGACAGAGGGGGAAAGAGAGAAACCCCCTGCACGAAGCATGTCTTCGTAAGCAAATTGGTCGAACTGGACGACCAAAGTCTTCTTCGTCGATCCGACGGATACAACATCGTGTTGAGCAATTGCTTTCGCGTCAGATGAGAAAGTCCTCCCCAGTAGAGTCGCCATCTTGTGTTTGATGATAAACAAAAGAATGAAACTAGGTTTATACAAAACTCTTTCTTTGTTTACAAACAAGAAAAAAAAGTACAATTAATCCTATACGAGGATGTTAAGTACAATAAAAATGATTCTGGAGAAAAATTGCTATAGGAGTCTGATCTGTGGTCGATCACTTTGTCCCTTAGACCACACGATGATGAAGAAGTGCTGTAGAAGAAGAAGAAGCTTCAAAGATTGCAGATGGGATTAAACTCTCGTTGCCAAAATTGTCAATCAACACTCTTTGTCTATGCTCTCTCTCTCTGATCTCTGATTATGCTCTCCCCTAGTCTCTGTGTGTGTCCTCCTCTACCCTGTGACCAAGGGTCTCTATTTATAGAGATCAGCTAAATAACTGTCCAGTCGGCGTAAAAGTCAAACTGTGAAGAAAGTTACAACTTTTACGCGGCGGTTACAATAACTACTACCTACGTTCAAATGACCCTCTGAATCTGTGTATGACACGTGTCCCATTATAAGGTAACGCGTATAACTACTTCTCGAAGATCATGGCATGCAAGCCACGTAGGTAACTGCCCCTCGCGTAGAGATGGTTGGCGTAAAAGCCAAATTACTGTCTTGTTGGCGTAAAAGCCAAATAACTGTCTTGTTGGCGTAAAAGTCAAATAGTTATCTTGTTGGCGTAAAAGCCAAATAGCTGTATTTTTGGCGTAAAAGCCAAATAACTGTCTTGTTGGCGTAAAAGCCAAATAGCTGTCTTGTTGGCATAGAAGCCAAATAGCTGTCTTATTGGCGTCAAAGCCAAATAGCTGTCTTGTTGGCGTAAAAGTCAAATAGCTGTCTTGTTGGCGTAAAAGCTTGATGCTGCATGAATAATAGATAACCAGCATAAAAATAGCCAATTATCCTTCCTGACTGAGGTCTTGAGCATATTCTTGGCCAAATAGCCTTATCACGTACCTTTGCAAATATAACATGACTTGGCGTATTTCGAGGAGATATCATACGGCGTACTCCTATAGTTGAAAATAGTCTGGTTGGCGTAAAATACAAGGATGGTGATATAAGCGTATTAGCCCTAGTTTTAGCTCTCCCAGTCATGACAAAATTATAAAGAATAGAACCAAATCTCGTGCATTTAATGCAGAGATATGCCTCAATCTCGTGCATTAAATGCCGAGATATGCCTCGAGTTCTGTACGAGAAACAACTTTTGACGTGGCGTTTGATTTCGTCTTATCTTGAGCGTAAAAACTCATCTCTTCCCATGTAGAGTAGGCAGCGTATTCTTTGAATGCGTAAAAATGACTTGTATCAAGAATATGTCACTAAACGATAGCCTGGGTCTCTGTGCAAAATCATCATCACAGCCGTCCTCTCGGTCATCATGCATTACTTTTGTTAGGAGTCAGGTTCACTGTTCTGTCTGGCAAATTCATCCGAGGAATACGAAGAGTTCCTCGTACAACTTTATGTTGCATTAAAAACAAACGTATTTTACGCCGGAGGGTATAGTAACCTTTTTACACCAAAATAGCCTTGAAGCACTGCTTTACGCAGACGGTTCTGACGCTCTACTTTACGCCAAACAGCTTTGAAGCTCTGTTTTACGCGGACTTCATGTATGTTGGGGGTTTTGACTATATGATACACGTACAATTCCCTAGCGTATTTTATGCTTCTACAGGCTAGAATTAGATATGCCATATATGAATTATTTTGTTGGGTAGCTTTATGATTTCTAGGTTTAATAATGTTATAGAGAGTAAAATTGATTAAGTTATCGGTAATATTGTTTCGAAAAAAAATTATATATATATATTTTTAGACATTGAGGAGAAGAATACTTGAGAATTGAATTTTAAAATTGTGAAATAAGACAAACTTTGAGGATAAACTTTAAAGGTATTATATGGTAAGATTGAATTTTAAATTCTGGAAAGGCCATGATATGGATTTGATTTCTTTTTAAATTTTAAGGGCTTAAATATAGCAGAGTTTAAATTTTGGAATTTAAATTTGGAGAATAGAATTTTGGAGATTGGATTTAAAATTTTGAGTATTGGGTTATTGAATTTAAATTTTAAAAAAATTAAGAAGATTAACGTCATAGATAGTGGAATACAAGATTTGGATTCAAGATAGTGGAATACAAGATTTGGATTCAAATTATATTTTGAAGGTTGGAATAAAATTCAAGTTTAAGAATTTAAGGACTTGGGATCTTTTGAATTTAATTTGGGAGATTTTAAAGAAATTTGAATGAGTAGAATAATAATAATTTTTAAAGGTGAGAATTGAGTTTAATTTAAATTTGAGAAGTTTAAATCTTGAAGTAGTTAAATTTTGAAGATTTAATTTTAAAAATTTAATTAAAAGGTTGAGATATAATTCAAGGAATTCAAGGATAATGTTGAGAATTTTGAGTGTTAGGAGTTCAATATAATATTGAGATTTGATTTATGGGTTTGGATACACCAATAGAAAAACAATATAAATATTGACTTTATTACTTATAGAATTGACTTTTAAGGACTTAATTTGAATTCAAAATTTGAAGATTTTTTTTGAGAGAGACGCTTGATGGAGTAGATTTCGAATTCATATTTTGATGATGAGACTTTGAATATTTAAATTTATTCATGAGATATGCATTAGTATGATTTAAATTGAGAAATTATTTTGAACTTTTAAATTTTTAGGATTGACTCATTAATTAATGTTTGAGGATGATCATTAATTTAAAATACCGAAAATTCATATATACGTACTAGCAATGAGGAAAAGACAAATTATGGCTATAAGGACAAATCGAATTATTAGAAAATTTTTAGAAACGACTACAATATGAGATACAAATTTTCAAGGGAAAATAAATTTTTGGATTTGATTTTTAAGTTTGGATATGGAATTAAATTTGAAGGATTGAATTATTAAATTTTTGAAGACAGTAATAAATGAGATTTAAAATTTTGAAAAAATAATGTTAGATTGTAATTAATAGTTACGACTTGAGAATCTGATTTTAAATTTTTTTTTATTTGATTTTAAAATTTTGAAGATAAATTCGAATTTCAAAGATTTACTTTAAAATTTTAAACTGTGAGGATGAAGTAAAATTTGAGGACTTTGTTAAATAACAAAAGTGATTTGACTACATGATTATATAATTTGGTAATTTATAATTATTTTTATTATTTTATTTAAAGAATTAATTTCTAATTTTTTTTTAATATATATGACACTTTGCCATGGCTTCGATATTTTGAGCAATGCACGACATTTTTTCTTCCAAAAAAATTTTATTTGAGTCTAATATAGTTTGAACATGGATATTGCATTTATTTGATCTCCCCATGCTCCAAAAATATTAAAGAACGTTAAGAGGTTACCGTAAAATTGTCTCCTTTTGACTAGAACTTGACCCGAAAACAACCCAAACACATATAGGCATGTAGGACACCCCAAATATTCTCATGTAAATATATATTATATATATAAATAATATTTAAATTTATTTATTTATATTTATAAGAGTTCTAACTATAGAAAGTTGTATAGGTGGCAACCTAGTTGGCAAATAAACCCAACAACCAAATCTTATCCAATCATAACCATAACAACCAACCCCACCCTCAAAATTTTGGCCAAGAGCAGCCCTCCCTTGGCCAAACCCCTTAGCAATAGGATAAACCCCTTCCTTTATTTAAATCTATTTAAAAAATCTATATATATATATATATCAACTTATCACCAAATTCTAACCCTAACATCTACTTCCCTCTTTGTGGCCGCCCCTATATCCTCCCTCCTCTCTTCCATGACCCCTTCAGCCTCGCCCTCTCCTTCTCCACTTCCTTTTCACTCATTTCCAACCTCTACTTCATCCCCCATAAACTGACAAGCCCTAGAGCAAGAGATTAGTCACCGTAGAGGCCGACTACTTGCTGCTGGTTGCAGATGCTATATATATGGAGCGGATTGAGATACCCGTCCGTGGAGCCCCACCAAAGTTCCGCCCTCCTGCACCATCGGATCGGGGGGCCCGTGCAGGGTCCGCGTGGGGTCCCAGCCGATCCAACGGCTGAGGGGAGAGCGGAGTTCGCGAGGCTCCGGAGTGGGACTTCCGATCCGTACTATATATATATATATATATATATATATATATATATATATATATATATATATATATATATATATATATATATATATATATAAATATATAAATAAAATGGAAGGAGGGAAATTTGCATGGCATCCATGGTACCAAATATATGGAAAATCAGTTATTAGTTATTTCCTAAGATGATAGCAAACATATAGAGGATATGAGGATGTATGGGTAAAGAGCAAAAAAAAAAAAAAATTAGATTTGCGTTTTTACAATTAAAGACCCCTAAATTTAAAAAATCCTCGTATTTTATATTTAGTGCATTTTGCACCCAATTTGGTGGTCTGCCGTTAACGGATGTCAAATTTGACATTATATGACTAATATACCCCTCCATAACCCTAATCATAATTCTCATCATAATCCTAATCCTAACCTTAATCCTAATCATAATCCTAATCATAACCCTTCGGGGGGCGGCTGCGGGGGAGCTACGGGGAGCGTAGTGGAGGGGGGTGAGGGTGGGATTGGTAGTGATGATGATGTTGAAGGTGGTGGTGGTGGTGGGTGGGGGGGGGGGGGGGAGCGGGGAGGAGGTGGAGGCCGGCGACGCGGGAAGGAAGAAGAGGGTAGGAGGAGGATGAAGCACGGTAGGGGAGGAGGAGGAGGAGGAGAGTTAGGGGGGGGGGGGACGGAGGTTTTGTGACTGGGGGGGGGGGGGGGGGGGGGAGGGGAAGGGTAGTTTAGGTTTTTTTTGTTTTATTTTTTATTTTTTTTAACGATATTTTTTAGCAGAAAATGAACGGAATAGACTATTTCGAACAAAAAATTTAGGGATACTAACGAAACAAATTATGGAAATTTGTTTTTACACTTTATCCGAGGATATATATATATATATATATATATATATATATATATATATATATATATAAAAGTACCAACATATAGAGGACAAACTTTGATGGTTACTGTTATATATGTACTAACAAAATGGCAATATATAAATATATGTCTTTCTTAATTCTTGGAATCCCATCGTCTTTCTAACACTCTCTGGAGGTCATTAGGATGGCAAGGGATGACGAGGGTCCCCTCCTGCTGGAACCCGAACTCCTCTTCCGCCTGCTCCAGCAACCTCAAGAACTCCGGGCTCCTGAGGAAGTCGAGACCGACGACGAACCTCTGCAGCTCCCCGCACGACTTGATCGCGTGGACCGCGAAGTGCCCTTCTTTGACGTCTCCGGGCACTCCCTCCCCGCTCGCCGCCGCGGAGGGCGAGAGGCTCTTCTGCAGCTTCCCAATCACAGTCTTGAGCATCTTGTTTCTTGCCATGAGTCATGTATCGACGAAGAGTAGTGGCGTGATCACATCCTCTTAGTGCTCACTAAATAGGCATCATTCGGGACCATCACATGTGAGTGTTATGTACTTGTGTGCACAGCCCATTGATGCATGTCCCCCCTTCTCTCTTTCTCAAACCAACCCAACCCTAGAGCTGAGCTCGGTGGAGATTAAGAGGACTTAGGATTCCCTGTGCCATTAGAGTTATAGTCGACACGCGCTACCAAATGAGTGTGCATGCATGAATTGCTGTTTTCATATTGAGTGGGATAGAAACCTAAGCAGGGCCGGTCCACAGGGTTTGATTGTCCTGGCCAGAGATAATTTTCGTTGTCCATTGTCGAGAGCCTTATTGATGTAAATATATATTTAAGTTAAGTTTGGATGGAATCGACTCTAAGAAAAACAATGGCCTTGGAGGTTGCCTATGAAAGGTCAGGGTATCCAAGTCCAAAGTCGCTTACCCTGGACTTAGGACCGGTCCTTGGATAAGTCGGATAAGCAATCAGACATGGACAATATTTCTTGTTTGGACAACCCTCCCATATCCCTGTGTCCCCCATCTCTCTCCGTCGATAGAGCATCCGCGATCCACCCCAACTCCTCTCTGTCAGTTGAACTAGCAATCCACCAGGTCCATATTTTGAGTTTTCACGTCTGAATATGGCTCGAGTAGCTCAAGGAGAGCAACTTTGAATCGACGCCGTCAGAACCGGAGACTTCGACGCCGCTGCCAACCCCACTCTTCATCAATTCTTTTTATATCTTTCTTTGGAGTCAAGAACAAAAGACGACTAAATTTAACTTCAACTAAGACAATCCAACCATCGGACCGGCCCTACTGGCATGCAGTATCTTGCATGCAAGCATCAAGAAGAGGACAGAGCGTTGGTATACTATGGAATCTTAACTTGCATGGTGGGATTGTAGCGAATGTACGGAAGCTGATACTGGTTCGTGGTCCACCCACCGACATCGGTCAGGTATATTAGGCTCTCTCTCGATGGTTACTAGTCTATGCCTATCGGCATGCTAACACGTGAAGCGGAGACCGGGGCCAGTGGGGTTGTTTTAATTGGTTAGGCGTAATAAGTGCCCCCCTTATATAAAATCTCTGCGGGGTGCCCCTGGCCGGACCTTGTGTCTCAACTCAACTTCGCACGCTTGCTTTGCTAGCTTCAGGCTAGCTAGCTCTCTAGTTCATATATAATAATTGCTTAAGTAAAGGCCCCGGCCCCGGAACCGGAACCGGAACCGGCCCCATTTTCTGGTGCTTCAGAATTGTCCACGCAGCGCGCAGAAGATGTCAAAGACGGATATATAATTTTCATATAAGCGGAATATATAGAAGAGGGCAGGGCAAAAGGTATCAAATTATTAATGCCACTTGGGCAAATTATCTTAGTTTAATGAACTGCATAAACAAGGGATCGGTCGTAGACTTGTTGACCTAAATTTATAACCAGCAATCACTTCTGATTACTGTTCTATATTTCAAATATATAGATATCCCTAATACTATAATGTGACTTAAAACGGTTCAAAAATAAGCCGTCCAAGCTGTACGTATATCATTAATTTAAATGAATTAAAAGAATAATAATAATATAACTAAATAACTACCTAAATATTTTATTAATTATATTTAAAAAATTAACCAAGTATTTAACTACCGAATATGATATATTTATAACTAAACAACTTTAACTCAAGTGGTTAAGGTGGGAGACATTTTTCGTGTGGTTGCTCGAGTTCAATTCCTAGAAATTGTAGTTTTTATAATAAATTTATATTTTACTTTTTTAAATATTTTTTTTTATGCACGTGTACAATACTAGTGCATTTTAAAATGTGTGCATTATCCGGTTTTGGACCGAGAACTGAATCTTTCGTACATTTCGTTTGATAATGAGCACCATGAGGACCACAAGTTGAGCGTCTGAGTGGGTTTTCTTTGCTCCACCCACTGTATATCTTATTTATTCTTTTGCAACGTTTAGCCAAACACGTGTTAGCTTATATTTTGGGACCTTAATTCATGTCCAAGTACAACATGATTGTATATATTCTAGATTGCAGCTAGAGCTAATCATGTATGATTTGTATACTCTTGACAGTTCACATTTTGTATTACTAGCTTCATGATCATCTATATATATATATAGTTTGGGATATTTTAATTTATATGTCTGATTATCATATATCTTGTACTTTACTTGTTTGCCAGTGATTGAGACACCTAGGATTGCTTGATCTAGTTTAATTGTTGGTTTGGAGGATATCTTCCATGTATTTTACAGTCGTGACCATATCTCGGGGTACCAGAGTACTATACGTAGCTAGGCTAGTACCACCTCCGCTCTCTAGTATTTTAGTTTTGGAACGTGACAAGATTTTTTTGGTAGCCCATGGAGGTTTATTTTTCTGGCGTATGGGAGTATATGGAGTTTAGTTGTCTCAATCCCTAAAATGTATCTTCTTTATATCTTCTAGTATTATTTTGAATTCCTGACCCCTTTGCCTACCATTTGATTACATCATTGTTCTATCTTGTCCCCCAAATTGATATTGTATCTTTTTCTTTCAGGGATACTATACTTGGCTTGTCAAATCAGTTAGTTAGGACTTAACCGATTGTAGGGCAGCATCTAGCAGGCCAGCAGATTCTTGAGGGGCAGCCTCAACATTCAGGGATGGAGTTGAGGATATATCTAGGGGCAGAGCACTATGTTCATCCCGATTAGCCAGGAGTGCTCGTGCAGCCGGTTCTACCAGCACAGCCGGTTCAGCCAGTACAACCAGCATTGGGGGATACTCGAGCACATTTGGATATTATCAGGGATTTGTTGGCGACTTAGTAGTGCAGAGTGATGCTCTCATCTAGTACATTCAGACGGCTTTAAAGTATGGTGGGCATTAAGGATATAATTCTGTGAGCAACTTCAGATGCCTCCATCCCCCACACTTATCTTGTACAGAGGATACGATTGCGTCTGATACATGGCTCCAAGACACTTAGGTCATCTCTGAGGCAGCAGGAGTGTCATGCCCCAGTCCCAAAATACGTAGGACTAGAAATACGTAACACGCCAGCCGTATGAATACGAACTCCAATATATGGAAGTCATATACACACGTACGCTATACATGAATATCCATTCCACCAGTGGTAATATACTGTCACAACAAGTCACACGCAATCTATATCTCATCCACAGCACAAGTAGATAGATAAAGGAAAATAAATAACTGAATATCAAATGAACAGTCTCAAAGTATGATAGTCGGATGAAAACAAATCCACTGTAAATCGACTATACTAAAACTACTAAGGAGAGAAGAGAATAACTCTAATGTAAGAATGAATATCTCTAAAAGAATATCAGCTAAAATCTCTAAACAGCTGCAATGAATCATATATAATCCGAAGGTAAGACCTCCTCAGTCTGATAAGTAGCGTCAGGTCTAGGTCCATACTCCTACGGATACTCCTACTCATCTATATCTGGAAAGGTACCAGGTCCTCAGAGGGACGTAACAAGATACATATAAATATGCCAATAAAGTACTGAAATATAACCATCCGATGGGTCGCCTAACCATCTAAGTGAATACAGTTTGAGAATAACTTTCCACCAAGTGGGATATCTGGCTAAAAATAGGATTGACGTGACTCTCTCGGAGAATCAGGGGCCTACAAACCATGTCATCTTTTGAACGGCAGAGGCCGCCGGATAATATATAATATATAGTGGTCATCACCACCCGTTTCTCCGACGGAGAATCCGGGCGCACAAGGGAAAAAGTGAAAAGGAGCCAAAATGCCTTACTTGTTGTTCACCCACCCCATGCTCTAAGCATGTCACATCCATGACACGATAATACCTCTAATAACTGCCAGGTCTACTAGCATGCAAAGTTTCTATCGACAGTTATCCCTATCCGTCGTACGACCTATACGTACCAATGGCCAACCGAGTATGCAAGTCCGTGTCCTATATGTGACTCACACTCGTGTAAGAATAGTGTCATGGCCAATGAAACATAAAATGCCTCATAAAAATAGGGTGGTCTCATAAAGTAGGTCCAATGCATATACATAAATAAAACAATCACGACGACACCGTCATTGCACCCAAGTTTCCTTGGACACGTATTTTATATACAGTTAAAATATATGAACTAAAGACAAAAAATAAAGATGCATACAACATATAGAATATACATGACAGTACAATGACAAGGTATACTTGCCTGGCAAGAAATCTGTATAGTGTAAGCATCCAAATGTCAAGGACACGGAATCAGAAACTAATATCTCCGAACAAACATCTCTGGATGCTGAAATAGACATCACCAATGTTTCCGAAATCAGTAAAATAGCTAGAAATCACTATCCTTTTGTCCAATTTGGACACAGGGGCAAAACGATAATTTTGGATCAAAGTGGGATCCACGTATGGCCCACTTTGCACCGAAAAGCGTGCCAACAGTAACAGTATTTAAATGAGATAAATTATAGGTCAAACGAACTCTAAAAGTCAGTACGAACTCAACGGTATGTCCAAATATGGATTTCGGTGAGTCGAACACAATTTTGCCCAAAAAGTCAATCGTGGGGCCCGCCAATTGGCGACTTGGTCAACTATCTCAGAATTGCGTAAAAATTGGGTCACAGGACCAGCTATACCACGAGTCCAGTGGCGCAAGTTTTTTCGCATTCTGACAAGCATGCACTAAATGCGCAGGGCTTTTGCAAAAGTTGCGACAAGGGAGATTTTCTGCGGATACGGGCTGATTCGGACGTGCACACGCGTCCAAATTAGTTTTTGCGAAAACCCACACATCCGGGTATACTGTGCACACCTTATGGTACACTTGGTACACGACAGGGCGGTCCCGTTTGGCGGGGCGTACTCCGTTTTGCAATTTCGGGAAATCTGGAAAAAGTAGGTTTTTGTGGTTTTCTAACTAGTTTAATTCTACATACAGTAGTTAATAAATTAATATAAATAACAAAAATTAAACTAGGTTAGGTGGTCTTCATATACCAATAAGAAAAACTGAATTCGGATCTCTGTGGTAGAAGATACGAATCCTTGAACATAGGTAGTTACCGTAGTTTTCTGCGATACCCAAAAGTTGTTGTTTTTTACCAACTTGGTCGCTATTTTTGCCTAGGTTTACGCGTTGTTCGAGGTCAACTATCATACAGATATTGATGGGGGTTAAGTCATGAACATACTGGTGAAGACGGGGTTGAGTTTGGTCGAGCGAGGAGACGGGAAATGTGTTGTGAACACAGGTACCCTGTAGATCAAATCTGCAGTCGCGGGGTTGTGCGCAGTTGTCGCGGTCGTCGGTGAGGAAACTCTCTCAGGGTGTCTGCAGCGGACGACGGTCAGGTGGCTCGGCGGTCTCGCTCAGAGGAAGATGGGTGGAGGATGAATTAGGGTTAGTGTAAACACCCTAAATTTTCAGATATTTTAAAATCAATTTTTGGGAATTAATATGCAATTTTCAGTAATTTACATAAGTCCTGTGGTGAGTTTGTAATTTTTAAATGCCAATAACTAACATTAAAATGAAATGAAAATATGATTTTATGATGTAAAATAGAAAACCGGACTTAGGATAATTTTCTGGGATTTTATTGGGCCTCAGACCTATTTTTAAAAGCCTAAAAACTATTTTTCTAATTATTAATTAATTAATGTTTTATTATTATTATTATTATTATTATTCTGTTTATTTTGGTTTTAGGGGCCCGGCCCGGCCCAGTGGGCCGAGCCCATTAGTAAACCCAGCCCTCATACACCCTAGCGGGTCGGGCGGGTCCGCCCAGTCCGGATCCGCGCCCGACCCGACCCGCACCATCATCCCCAACCCCACGATCGGCTCGAGCCGAATTCTCCGTCGCCGCCGCGATTTTCGGCCACCACGACCGCGCCTCCCCTCCGCGAGAGCCGCCCACGTCGACCTCAGCCCCGCCTTCCCTGGCCTCACCCTCGCCTGCGCCACCCTTTAAAAACCCCTCTCGCCAACCTCCTCCTCCCTCATTCCACTCCCCCAAACCCTAGCTCGCCGGAACCCTAGCCGACCCCTCCCCTTGCCGAACCACCCTCCTCCTCTCCGACCGGAGCCGCCGTCCTCTCCAGCACCCCGGCCTCCCTCAAACGCCTAGCCCTCCTCCACAACCTCCCTCTCCAGAGCTCTCCGCCGGCCATCCCGAGCTCCCTGACCCTCTGCCAGCTCCGCCCTAGCCCGGCGCCACCTCGCCGACGGTCGACCAGCCTCCAGCGTGTCCTCCAGCAGCACCCTAGGCCGGACACAGGCCCAGCCGGACACGAACACAGCGTGGACACAGCATCCAGGACATGAACTCGCGTGTCGGACACAGAAAAACCCCGGTTTCTCGGGTTCCCTTCAGGTACTCGTAACTTGCACCTCGGATCTCTGTTTTCGATTCTGTAAATTTCTACGCGAAGCCTGTATGACCCTCTCGGTGCCCGGATAAACCGCTCGGGGCATCGCGTCCTGTGGTGATCGCACACCGCGATCCAAAAACAGGAAAAACAAGACCCTGTTTCACCCAGGAACTGAGTGCGCCCCGCCAAATGGGATGACTTGGTCACGCACGGTCTTCACAGATACGTGCGCATAGTTGATACGGATGTGTGGGATTTTGCGGAAGCTGATTCCGGTGTGCGTGCACACCGAAATCAACGCGTATCCGCGGACATTGCCCCGTATCCGCCTTTTCTGCAATTTACCCTAACTTCGTGCACACACGTCAGATCGAGACGTAACTTGTGCCATCGGACTCATAGCGATAAGCTGGTCCTGTGGGTCAAGTTTGGTCCGATTCAGAGAACTTTGACGAAATCGCGTGTCGTGGGCCCCACAAGCCCCGCTCGACGGGCAATTTCGTGATCGGCTCATCGGAATTCAAATCTGAAAGTTCTGTTGGGTTCGTATCAGTGTTCCTGACCTGTTGACACTAAGTTTGGTAAATTTGGAGACCATTGACCCTGACACATTTTTCGGTGCAAAGCGGGCCCACCGGTAGACCCCGTTTTGGCCCAAAATTGCCATTTTTGCCCTTGTCTCCAAATTGGACCCAAGGACAGGCGTTCCTACCTGTTTGATACCTTCTGAGCATGCTGGTACTGTTTGTTTCAGCTTTCAGAGACATCTCTAGAAATTTCCGAAACCAGGACCTTAGTGGAATTCAAATATCAGGCAAGTGCACCTTGCCAAACTTGCAGTCATTACTTTCATATTTTCTGTAAAAATACTCTGCTGGATTTCTTGTGCAAATTCATATAAACTGATTTAAACTGCTTAACCTAGGGAACGTATGACGTACCTAGTGTCCGATCATAGTCGGGTGCCGACACCGTACGCGGTGTTGGGTTCGTCATTTAGAGATGGATTTACGATCCCTTACTTTGTACTTGACCTATCAAGTACCCTACAACCCAGGACACTTGACACTATCATGGACAGAATCCTCCTGAGATATTCGTGGTGATTCTGTATAGGATACAGGACTTGATAGAGACATTTATTTATAGACAGTATGACTTGTTGCATTAGTTATAATCCCACTGACATGGACATGAGACGTTATGGTCATGGCTTGCGTGATTACATTGGGTGGGGAGAGACACACAGGCTACAGGCTGTTCTACATATATATCTACTATTATTGTGAGGTTGTAGACTCTCCAGCAGAGCTAGACCCTTTACGTGTTATTACTGCTACCGGCTCCCCGACACAGAGCTTGTAGCGGTCTCAGCCTGAGTACTAGTATTGCTCTCATATGCATATCACATAGATGGTTACTTAGTTTACCCTACTGTTCATTTATTTATTGCACTGCTTATTCATTTGGCTTGTTTTCTTTTGTGCCTTGCTATGTCCACTGAGGACCTGGAATGGATTATGTCCCCAGGTTTAGCTGAGGAGCAGTATCCCGAGGTATACGGGACAGGAGCTGAAGCTATTGCTAGAATAGAACCGAACACTGAAGACGAGGTGACTACCGAAGACTTCTCCTGAGTGCCCATTCCACTACTCAGTATTTATTTCATGTTTAACTCTTGTTCCTGGCCTATAGAGCCAGTTTATTCAGACTTAAGTCGGGTTGTTTCTCCGACTGACTTGCTGTGATTTTTGTTGCTACTTATTTCCATTCCATTATGCAGTTATTTCTTTATCTTTATGGATGAGATTAGTATGACTTGTTGTAGTAGACCTTATTTACAGCTTAAGTACGCCCTGATGGCTCCATTAAATTGGGTTATCCATCGGTGCATGCTGCTGGCCATTGCCTCGCATCTCCAGTCCCTCGGCATTTTGGGACTGGGACGTGACATAGTTTTTTTGGTGGCCCATGCAGGTCCAATTTGAATTGTTCGGTTTCAACTTAGGGACCGGACAGGCCTGCAATAAGATAGGTTATAGGATCTCATCCATTGATTGAATCGTTTTTGAACCCTATGTCGAATTCAATTTTAATTGCTTGAATTGCATCCTGTTTGATTCCTCTGTGCGTTCTCATTGTTTTCTTTTGGTGCAGAGTTATGGATCCCAGAAGTGGTGACGAGACCCCCTTGGGTACACCGACCGAAGCAGGGTTTACCTGTGAAGCTGAAACAACGCCAGATACCAGAGGACAATCCTCCCAGAGCAATCAAACTGGCCAGCCAAGTTCCAGGTTCAGGCGTGATGACATCCCGCCTCCTCCCCAGTTCCCTCCTACGATGCCTGTCTTCCATCCAGGACAGGCAATGGACGGCCAGCAAATATTTCAGATGTTCTACGCAATGATGCAGGCCCAACAGCTGACCCAGCAGGAGGCCCAACGCCGAGAGGCCGAGAACCTAAGGAACAGCCTGGTCGCAGCATTGGAATATGCAAATCTACCAAATAGGCGGCCAGCGACGGGATCCATCACAGATTTCTGCCAACTTAAGCCCCGTACCTTCTCGGGCAAGGAAGGACCAACTGAAGTACATGAATGGCTTACAAACACACAGCATCAGTTGGAGGCCGCCGAACTACCAAGGGACAAATGGATGACTGCCGTCAGGATGCAACTGACGGACAACGCACATTATTGGTGGCTGTCCGAAGAAAGAAGGCTCGGACATGATCAGGTTACCTGGGAGGAGTTCTCCAGACTCTTCCAGGAAATGTACATCCCTGCTGTGGCTCGGTCAGAACTCTGAGACAGATTCAATCGCCTGATCCAGGGCAACATGACGGTGGAGGAATATAATACCGAATTCATTTGCCTGAGCCGCTTTGCCCCTTCGCTAATTCCCACCGAAGAGGAGAAGGCGGAGAAATTCTTTGATGGGCTCAGGTTCGAGCTTCAGAAGTTAATCGGATTGGTCGCGCCCACCTCTTACACTGACGTCCTAGCTGCAGCACGTCGGCTGGAGCACGTTACTCGGAGGGAATCAAGCCTGAAACGTCCCTTCTCCTCCGCACCGTCCAAGTCATCACCAGGGGAATCTGCTAAACGGCCCCAGAAGAGCCCGCCTCCAAGAGCAGCAACTAAGAACCTGCCTACTTGCTATTACTGCAGCTAGGTAGGACATATTGAAAAGGAATATCGACGCAAGCTGGGACTCTGCCTGGTTTGCGGATCTGGACAACACTTCTCAAAGGACTGCTCGGAACGTCGAGAGGGAGTTCCGAATCGACCAGCTCTACCTACAGCTCTTCCAGCTGGGGGAGCAACAGAGACAGGGCCTGGAGGAGCCAGGCCACCTCTACCACCTCAGGCAGCATTGTTCCAGCAAGCTCGTCAGCAAAGGGGTCCCGCTCAGGGACGAGGTCAGGCATATGCACTAGCAGTCACTGAGGAAGCTATTGCAGGCGAAGTGATAGCAGGTAGCATATTAGTAGCTTCAATTCCTGCTGTAGCATTATTTGATTCTGGAGCTTCGCATTCATTTATTGCTGCTAGCTTCGTAGCCACACATAGAATAGCTACCGCACCTCTCTCGAAGATGAAGAGAATGCTAACGGGGGGTAGAATTATCCCGGTTAGTGATACTTGTAGATCATGTTCGATAGTAGTCTATGGCCGGGAGATGCGAGCCCAATTCCTGATCTTTTCTATGCCTGATTACGATGTTGTACTTGGTATGGACTGGTTAAGTCAGTACCATGCGACACTGGATTGCCGGTTTGAAAAAGTGATATTTAGACCCCCTAGCCTTCCTGAGTTTGAATTTCTACGAGGAGCTGTAGAACAAGGGGTCCAGCCAACTCTTAGGGTATTGACTGTAGAAGAAGATTCAAGTTACCCAAGAGTCATAACGGAGTTTGTGGATGTATTTCCCGACGACCTTCCAGGTTTACCACCTGATCGGGAGATAGAATTCACAATAGACCTAACTCCAGGAGCCGAACCTATCACTTCATCGGTATATCGGCTAGCACCTAAGGAGTTAGTGGAGCTGAAAACACAAGTTGACGACCTTCTGGAGAAAGGATTTATCCGGCCCAGTGTTTCACCATGGGGAGCACCTATACTTTTTGTACCCAAGAAGGACGGATCTGTACGGTTGTGCATCGATTACAGAGCCCTTAATGCTGTAACTATTAAGAACCGGTATCCATTACCACGCATTGATGATTTGTTTGACCAATTGAGTGGTGATAAGGTATTCTCAAAGATTGACCTTAGATTCGGTTATCACCAGATTAGGGTGAAGAAGGAAGATATCCCAAAGACGGCCTTCAGAACTAAGTATGGACATTATGAGTTCCTAGTTATGCCGTTTGGTTTAACCAACGCACCCGTCGTATTTATGAGTTTGATGAACGGGGTCTTCCATCAGTACTTGGATAAGTTCGTGGTGGTATTCATTGATGATATCCTAGTCTACTCCAAGAACCACGAAGAGCACGAGGAACACCTCCGGATTGTGCTAGAAACCTTGAGAAGGGAGAAGCTATATGCCAAACTCAGCAAATGTGAGTTCTGTATGGACAAGGTACCATTATTAGGGCATATTATCTCGGATGAAGGACTGTCTGTGGACCCAGAGAAATTTACTGCTATAGAAACCTGGCCTACCCCTACCTCTGTTGCGGAAGTGAGAAGTTTTCTTGGACTTGCTGGGTATTACCGGCGGTTCGTAGAAAATTTTTCAAGGATCGCAGAGCCGATGACTAAGCTGACACGGAAGAATCAGGAGTTCATATGGACGGAAGAATGCCAGAATGCCTTCGAAGAATTGAAGAGGCGTCTAACAACAGCACCAGTCTTGACTCTTCCCTCAGGGTCAGGAGGTTTTGTTGTTTATAGTGATGCGTCCGGTAGTGGACTAGGTTGTGTCTTGATGCAACATGGCAAGGTTATCGCTTATGCATCGAGGCAGCTGAAGGTCCACGAGAAGAACTACCCAACACACGACCTGGAGCTAGCTGTAGTGATTTTTGCATTGAAGATCTGGAGACATTATCTGTATGGAGAAAAGGTCGAGATATTCACTGATCATAAGAGCTTGAAGTATGTTTATACACAGAAGGAGCTCAACATGAGGCAAAGGCGTTGGCTTGAGTTGATGGTGGACTTTGACATCGATCTGCAGTACCACCCGGGGAAAGCAAATGTTGTAGCCGACGCCCTCAGCAGAAAACCCTCGGCTTATTTCTTGACGGAGCAGCCTCAACTATTACAAGACTTGCAAGATCTTCAGATAGAGGTTGTTCTACCTGGACAAAATAGTTTGCTGACTAACCTCGAAGTGAAGTCATCGCTGGTGGAGAGAATCAAGGAAGCTTTGCCTAATGATGCCAGATTCCGAAGGCTGAGAGAAAGAACAGAAGCAGGCCTGCAGACGGGACTTCGCATCCACGAGGACAGAACATTAAGGTGCGGAAATCGCCTATGTGTTCCAAATGAAGAATTAAGGCAGGAATTGATGACAGAAGCCCATAGCTCCATATACTCGGTTCATCTAGGAGGAACCAAGATGTACCGGGACTTAAGACAATATTACTGGTGGCATGGAATGAAAAGGGAGATTGCCCGATTTGTGGCAAAATGCTTAGTCTGCCAACAGGTGAAGGCCGAACACCAAAGGACTGCAGGTATGTTGCAGCCACTTCCCATCCCTGAATGGAAGTGGGAGCATATTACCATGGACTTCGTCACTGGATTTCCAAGAAGCCCTAGTGGAAAGGATGCAGTATGGGTCATCGTGGATCGGCTCACTAAGTCGGCTCACTTCTTGCCGTTCAGAGTCGGACAATCCATGAAAGTACTAGCCGACATGTATATGCGACAGATCATAAAATTATATGGAGTGCCGGTTAGTATTGTATCAGATCGAGACTCGAGATTTACATCTCACTTCTGGTGAAGCATGCAAGAGAGTCTCGGCACCAGGCTCAAGTTCAGTACTGCCTATCATCCTCAGACAGACGGACAGTCAGAGCGCACAATTCAGATCCTAGAAGATATGCTAAGATCTTGTATACTGGACTTTGGAGGATCTTGGGAAGATCATCTGCACTTAGTGGAGTTCTCCTACAACAACAGCTATCAGGCAAGCATTCAGATGGCACCTTTCGAGGCATTGTACGGAAGGAAGTGCAGATCGCCAATATGCTGAAGCGACGTTGGCGAACGTCAAATACTGGGTCCAGAGTTGGTAACGGAGATAGTGGAGAAAGTAAAATAGATTCAGAACCATCTTCGTGCAGCCCAGGATAGACAGAAGCACTGGGCAGATGTACACAGACGACCCCTGGAGTTCAAGGAAGGAGAGCATATATTTTTGAGGATCTCGCCCACTAGAGGTACTATCAGATTTGGCAGCAGAGGCAAGTTAAGCCCAAGGTACATTAGGCCATTTGATATCTTGGAGCGCATCGGTAAGGTGGCTTACCGTCTTGTATTACCTCCATCCTTCGAGGGAGTGCATGACGTATTCCACGTCTCACAACTGAGGAGATATGTGACGAACCCAAGTCATATAGTTGATCATTCTGAGATTTCAGTGGGACCTAGCCTGAGATACGAGGAGCAGCCAGTGGGTATACTCGACACCAGCGAGAAGACACTGCGAGGGCAGACAATCAGGCTGGTTCGAGTAGCTTGGAAGCGGCACTCTCCTGGCGAATCGACCTGGGAGCGAGAAGATGTTATGCGACAGCGTTATCCACACCTATTTGCAGAATCAGGTAGAACCTAAGCATTCTTTAATTCTGTAAATCTTGCCTTTATAGTTTACCCTTCGATTGCGAGGACGCAATCCTCTTAAGGGGGGTAGATTGTAAACACCCTAAATTTTCAGATATTTTAAAATCAATTTTTGGGAATTAATATGCAATTTTCAGTAATTTACATAATTCCTGTGGTGAGTTTGTAATTTTTAAAAGCTAATAACTAATATTAAAATAAAATAAAAATATGATTTTATGATGTAAAATAGAAAACCGGACTTAGGGTAATTTTCTGGGATTTTATTTGGCCTCAGACCTATTTTCAAAAGCCTAAAAACTATTTTTATAATTATTAATTAATTAATGTTTTATTATTATTATTATTATTATTATTATTATTCTGTTTTATTTTGGTTTTAGGGGCCCGGCCCGGCCCAGTGGGCCGAGCCCATTAGTAAGCCCAGCCCTCACACACCCTAGCGGGTCGGGCGGGTCCGCCCAGTCCGGATCCGCGCCCGACCCGACCCGCATCATCACCCCCAACCCCACGATCGGCTCGAGCCGAATTCTCCGCCGTCGCCGCGATTTCCGGCCACCACGACCGCGCCTCCCCTCCGCGAGAGCCGCCCACGTCGACCTCAGCCCCGCCTTCCCCGGCCTCACCCTCGCCTGCGCCACCCTTTAAAAACCCCTCTCGCCGACCTCCTCCTCCCTCATTCCACTCCCCCAAACCCTAGCTCGCCGGAACCCTAGCCGACCCCTCCCCTTGCCGAACCACCCTCCTCCTCGCCGATCGGAGCCGTCGTCCTCTCCAGCACCCCGGCCTCCCTCAAACGCCTAGCCCTCCTCCACAGCCTCCCTCTCCAGAGCTCTCCGCCGGCCATCCCGAACTCCCCGACCCTCTGCCAGCTCCGCCCTAGCCCGGCGCCACCTCGCCGACGGTCGACCAGCCTCCAGCATGTCCTCCAGCAGCACCCTAGGCCGGACACAGGCCCAGCCGGACACGGACACAGCGTGGACACAGTATCCAGGACACGAACTCGCGTGTCGGACACAAGAAAACTCCGGTTTCTCGGGTTCCCTTCAGGTACTCGTAACTTTCACCTCGGATCTCTGTTTTCGATTCTGTAAATTTTTACGCGAAGCCTGTATGACCCTCTCGGTGCTCGGACAAACCGCTCGGGGCATCGCGTCCTGTGGTGATCGCACACCGCGATCCAAAAACAGAAAAAACCAGACCCTGTTTCATCCCGGAACTGAGTGTGCCCCGCCAAACGGGATAACTTGGTCGCGCACGGTCTTCACAGATACGTGCGCATCGTTGATACGGACGTGGAGGATTTCGCGGAAGCTGATTCGGGTGTGCGTGCACACCGAAATCAACGCGTATCCGCGGACATCGCCCCGTATCTGTCTTTTCTGCAATTTACCCTAATTTTGTGCACACACATCAGATCGAGACGAAACTTGCGCCATCGGACTCGTAGCGATATGCTGGTCCTGTGGGTCATGTTTGGTCCAATTCTGAGAACGTTGACGAAATCGCGTGTCGTGGGCCCCACAAGCCCCGCTCGACGGGCAATTTCGTGATCGGCTCATCGGAATTCAAATCTGAAAGTTCCGTTGGGTTCGTATCAGCGTTCTTGACCTGTTGACACTAAGTTTGGTGAATTTGGAGACCATTGACCCTGACACATTTTTCGGTGCAAAGCGGGCCCACCGGTGGACCCCGTTTTGGCCCAAAAATGTCGTTTTTGCCCTTGTCTCCAAATTGGACCCAAAGACAGGCGTTCCTAGCTGTTTGACACCTTCTGAGCGTGATGGTACTATTTGTTTCAGCTTTTGGAGACATCTCTGGAAATTTTCGAAACCAGGACCTTAGTGGAATTCAAATATCAGGCAAGTGCACCTTGCCAAACTTGCAGTCATTACTTTCATATTTTTTGTAAAAATACTCTGCTGGATTTCTTTTGCAAATTCATATAAACTGATTTAAACTGCTTAACCTAGGGAACGTATGACGTACCTAGTGTCCGATCATAGTCGGGTGCCGACACCGTACGCGGTGTTGGGTTCGTCATTTAGAGATAGATTTACGATCCCCTTACTTTGTACTTGACCTATCAAGTACCCTACAACCCAGGACACTTGACACTATCATGGACAGAATCCTCCTGAGATATTCGTGGTGATTCTGTATAGGATACAGGACTTGATAGAGATATTTATTTATAGACAGTATGACTTGTTACATTAGTTATAATTCCGCTGACATGGACATGAGACGTTATGGTCATGGCTTGCGTGATTACATTGGATGGGGAGAGACACACAGGCTACAGGCTGTTCTACATATATATCTACTATTATTGTGAGGTTGTAGACTCTCCAGCAGAGCTAGACCCTTTACGTGTTATTACTGCTACCGGCTCCCTGACACAGAGCTTGTAGCGGTCTCAGCCTGAGTACTAGTGTTGCTCTCATTTACATATCACATAGATGGTTACTTAGTTTACCCTGCTATTCATTTATTTATTGCACTGCTTATTCATTTGGCTTGTTTTATTTTGTGCCTTGCTATGTCCACTGAGGACCTGGAATGGATTATGTCCCCAGGTTTAGCTGAGGAGCAGTATCCCGAGGTATACGGGACAGGAGCTGAAGCTATTGCTGGAATAGAACCGAACACTGAAGACGAGGTGACTGCCGAAGACTTCTCCTGAGTGCCCGTTCCAGTACTCAGTATTTATTTCATGTTTAACTCTTGTTCCTGGCCTATAGAGCCAGTTTATTCAGACTTAAGTCGGGTTGTTTCTTCGACTGACTTGCTGTGATTATTGTTGCTACTTATTTCCATTCCATTATGCAGTTATTTCTTTATCTTTATGGATGAGATTAGTGTGACTTATTGTAGTAGACCTTATTTATAGCTTAAGTACGCCCTGATGGCTCCATTAAATTGGGTTATCCATCGGTGCGTGCTGCTGGCCATTGCCTCGCATCTCCAGTCCCTCGGCATTTTGGGACTGGGGCGTGACAGTTAGGGTTTTGGGAACGCAATATATATATAGGAAGATGGAGAAATGAGGGGTTCTCGTACACGCGCGAGGGGTTTGGAACCCTGCGGCTGCTTCTGCTTTTATTCCACTAATGGATCGGGCGGGTAGGTAGTTAGGGTGGGTAGGGTTTAAGATCCATTAGGTATTTATTGGTTTTTTTTCTTATTCCTTTTTCTTTCTAATTTCTTATTCTTTTATTCCTTTTCTATTTCTATTTCTATTTTCTTTTATTTTCTAATTTCTTTTTAATAACTCATTACACACACACATATATATATATATATATATATATATATATATATATATATATATATAGAAAATTCTAGAAATTTTTATTAGTGCATACAATTAATCTATCAACTGTCCATAGGGTCTCTTACATGGAATAAATCAGAAAAAATTTATAATGGCTCCATAAATCCCCTAAATACACAAACACCCAAAATAAAAATTAAATAAATTCTATTTCTCCTAATTTGCTCATAATTACTACAATTTAATTAAATAATTAATTAAAAAAGTTAATACGATTTTTAGGATTAGGGGTTTTACATTCTACCCAACTTATAAAATTTTTATCCTCGAAATTAAAACTAAGCCACGATAGAAAGTCAATGATGGTATTAGATATAAATTAACAAAGTAAATTCATACCTTGGTCTGCGAATAGGTTCGGAAAACGCTTGCGCATGTTGTCTTCGCGCTCCCAAGTAGATTCTTCTGGCGCGCCATGCTTCCATGCCACGCGAACCAAGGGAATAGACTGGTTCCTCAACACTTTCTCTCGACGATCAAGGATTCCCAAGGGTTACTCTTGGTATGACAAGCTCGGCCCAATGGTGATCTCCGAATGGTCGAGAATATGACTACTGTCAGCCACATATCGCCTGAGCTACGACACATGGAATACCTCATGTACTCCCTCAAGTGAAGGTGGTAGCGTAAGTCGATATGCCACTTCTCCCACTCTCTCTAGCACGTCAAATGGTCCAATATACCTTGGACTCAACTTGCCGCGCCCTCCGAATCGAATGGTGCCTCTGGTCCGTGATATCCTCAAGAAGACATGATCGCCCTCTTTAAACTCCAAGGGGCGCCTGTCTTGCACTGCTCGCAAGTGTCCCTGTATCGTCTTAACTGTCTCAACGGTGTTGACCACCAACTCGGGTCCCAGAATCTGACGTTCTTTCATATCACTCTAACACACAGGAGACCTATATTTTCTTTCAAAAATGCTTCAAACGGAGCCATCTGAATACTCACTTGATAGCTATTATTGTAAGAAAACTCCATATGATGTAGGTGGTCCTCCCAAGATCCTTCAAAGTCTAACATAGAAGCCCTCAACATATCCTCCAATGTCTGAATAGTACGCTCTGACTGCCCAACTGTCTGCGGGCGATAAGATGTACTGAACTTCAGACGAGTTCCAAGACTCTCTTGTATGCTCCTCCAAAAGTGAGATGTAAAGTACGAATTCTAGTCTAATACAATGCTGACTGGTATGCCGTGAAATCTCACGATCTGCCTCATGTATAAGTCAGTCAAAGCTTCTGTAGACTGGCCAACTCTAAAAGGTAAGAAATAGGTTGACTTGGTGAGTCTATCTACTATTACCCATACTGTATCTCTTCCACTAGGACTCTTGGGAAAACCTATGACGAAGTCCATAGTGATGTGCTCCCACATTCACTCTGGAATCGGAAGTGGTTGCAATAATCCTGCTATTCTCTGGTGCTCCGTCTTTACTTATTGACATATCAGACATTTAGCTACAAAGCGAGCTATCTCTCTTTTCATTTCATGCCACCAAAAGTGCTATCGTAAGTCATGATACATCTTGGTGCCTCCAGGATGAATAGAATATATCGAACTATAAGCTTCTGTCATCAGCTTCTGTCGAATCTCTCCATTTGGAACATAAAGATGATCACCACATCGTAATATCCCATCCTCATGAATACGCAATCCTGTCTGCTCTCTGGCCTTTGTCTTTTCCTTCAGTCTCCTGAATCTGGCGTTTGTAGGCAAAGCTACCTTGATCCTCTCTACTAATGATGATTGTACTTGCAAGTTGGCTAGTGTCCCATCTGCTCCAGGTAAAATTACTTCAATGCCAAGCTCTTATAAGTCCTCTAATAATTCTTTCTGTGCTGTCAAGAAATAAGCTGCTGGCTTTTGGCTTAACGGATCTGCTACAACATTAGCCTTGCCTGGGTGATAATGTAGCTCTATCTCGAAATCTTTCATTAACTCGAGCCATCGACGTTGCCTCATATTTAACTCCTTCTGTGTGAAGACGTACTTGAGGCTTTTGTGGTCTGTATAGATCTTCACTCGTTCCCCATATAAGTAATGTCTCCATAGCTTCAGAGCAAATACGACGGCTGCAAGTTCCAAGTCATGAGTTGGATAATTCTTCTCATGCACTCATAACTGCCTAGATGCATATGCAATCACCTTGCCATGCTACATCAATATACATCCTAAGCCTTTCCCTGATGCGTCACTGTAGATCACATAACCTCCTGATCCTGATGGAATAGTCAATACCGGTGCTGTAGTCATTCGCTTCTTCAACTCTTCAAAAGCGGCTTGACACTCGTCAGTCTATATAAATTCTTGATCCTTATAAGTCAAATGAGTCATAGGTGCTGCTATCCTTGAGAAGTTCTCCACGAACCGTCAGTAATATCCCGCAAGTCCAAGGAAACTCCTCACCTCTGCTGCTGATTTAGGAACATGCCATGTCTCAACTGCCGAGATCTTCTCTGGATCAACAGAAATACCATCTTCCATAACGACATGCCCAAGAAATAAAACTCTGTCCAAGAAAAACTCATATTTACTGAGCTTTGCATATAACTGCTCTCTCCTCAATGTCTCTAGAATAATCCGCAGGTGCTTCTCGTGCTCCTCATGGCTCTTCGAATAAACAAGTATATCATCTATGAAGACGACCATGAATTGGTCCAAATATTGGTGGAAGACTCGATTCATTAAGTCCATAAAGATAGCTGGAGCATTGGTCAATCCAAATTGCATGACCAAAAACTCGTAGTGTCCATACCTTGTTCTGAATGCGGTCTTTAGAAAGTCCTGCTTCTGTACCTTCACCTGGTGATATGATCTCAAGTATATCTTCGAGAACACCTTGGCTCTACTGAGATGATCAAATAGGTCATCAATACGTGGTAATGGGTATTTATTCTTCACAGTCACTGCATTTAAGGCTCTGTAGTCAATGCACATATGCACTGACCCATCATTCTTTGGTACACACAGCACTGGTGCTCCCCAAGATGATGCACTCGGTCGGATGAAATATTTCTCCTCTAGTTCTTTCAACTGTGCCTTCAGCTCATCCATCTTCTTCTTCGCCAAACTGTAAACATGCGATGCTATAGGTGCTGCTCCCGTTGTTAGTTCAATTGAAAACTCTGCGTCTCTGTCTGGGGGTAGTCCTGGAAATTCCTCTGGAAAGACGTCTGGAAATTCTGAAATAATGGGGTAATAAACAACATCTTCCATTGTGAGCTGCATACCATCAAGGATTTCTGTAGATCCTCGTACAAACTCAAGTTTAGGCCGGCCGGGTACCTTAAAAAGAATGCTTCCTCCAAAATAATCGAAGAAAGCGTGGTACTTGCTTAGCCAGTCCATTCCAAGCACAATATCAAAGGTTGGCATAGGAAGGAATAAGAGTCGGGCGTTCATCTCTCTGCCACGTATCACTATAGAACACGATCTATAATTTCTACTAACAGGTACAACTCCTCCTCCGGTAAGAATTTGAACACAACTAGATAAAGGTGTAGAGGCAATATTGTGTTTGGCAATAAAATTAACTAGATGATATAAATGAGTGGGTAGCTCCCGTATCAAACAACGTCACAGCAGGAAAGGTAAAAGCAAGAGTAATACCTGCTATAACATCAACCTCCTGATCCATGTCATCCATTTCTAATACAAAAGCGTACCCATTCCTCTGTGGCTGTCCATGTTCGGCCCTCATATACTGATCCTCCTAGGTAGGTAGCGGTGGTCCTCGCTGAAATCCTCCTGCTGCTGGGGTCGAGGTGCTCCTGGTCTAGTTATCTGCTGTGATAGCTTCAGTGCTAGAAGCGCTAGTCTCTGTACTGACAGTGGAAGTGTCTTCTGCATTGGGCAATCTCTCCCCAGGTGGTGTCCGGAGTCACATCTCATACACAGACCCAAGCGGGTCCGACAATCTCTCAAAATGTGTCCGTGTCTCCCACAATAATTGTAGTGGGGCTTCTCCGTATTCTGGTACGGTCCTGCTCTGTGTTGGTACTGCTGTTGCTGAGCTAAAGGACGTCTGATAGGCCCTCTTTGTTGTGTCCTTGCCGGTCCCTGCTGTGTCCTTGCTGATCCTTGTTGTGTCCTCAGCTGACCTCCTTTTCCTCTGCTGATAGTTTCTTGCAATCTGGCTTCTGTCAGTAACTCGGCATAAGAGATCTGGGACTGTGAGCTAGTATAGTGTTGGAGCTCTTGAGTCAGTCCGCGATGAAACCTCTTAGCCTTAGCCAAGTCATCTGGTATCAAGGCAGCGCCATATTTACTGAGACGACTAAACTCGGCATCATACTCGTCCACTTTCTGTTCCCCTGCTCTAGGTGAAGATAATGGTCGTAAAATGCATCTCTGATGACGTCCGAAAAGTACTTTCTCTCAAAGCACTCCAAGAATTGCTCCCAAGTCTGGTGTGTACTCAACTGGCGCTCTATGGATTCCTACCAGTGATGAGCATTACCATCTAGAAGCGTCCTTACACCTGTCATCCATAGGTCCGTAGGTAACTGCGATGCTTCTAATAGCTTCTACGTGTGTATGATCCAGTTGGTAGTCTCTGCTGGGCTCTCAGTGCCTTTGTACGGCTTGGAACCCATCTGTATAAAGTCCTTTACTGAACCAACTCTAACTCGAGGTATTGGAACTAGTGCCTGAGCTGGTACAGTAGCCTGTGCAGCCATCCTCTCAAGTGCTGCCAGAAATTCCTTCTCTGCTCTGCTGCTTGCTTCCTCTGCTCTGCAGCTAGTGTAGCGGCCTGTTGTCGTTGTTCCTGCATTATCATCTAGAAGAATTGGAACAATTGTGTCTGGCCATCCTGCGGTATCGATGAAGCTGAAAGGTTCCCATTAGGTGAAGCGGGAAGATCAGATGGAATTGGATTATGAGTCTGTCCATCTGGTCCCGAAAGTCTAGGAATCGTTGAGGTCCCTCATTGAGTCTGACTATTGACTCCTGAAGGTGTATCGCCATCGGCGGCAGTATATCCATTTTACATATCCATCTCTTTGCAGGTTATGTACGAAACGATTAGAAGAAGTATAAGAATCAAACATGATACAAGCATTAGATAGGAAAGATGAGTTTTAGTCAAGTGTGGATGAGATCCTTATACTCTATTCCTATTACAGGCTTGTTTGGTACAGTTACGTAACCGAGACAATATATTCTCGACCTACATGGGCCACCACTAAAAACATGTCACGCCCCAGTCCTAAAATACATAGGACTAGGAATACGTAACACGCCAGCCGTATTATACGAACTCTAATATATGTAAACCATATACACACGTATGCTGTATATGAATATCCAATCTACCAGTGGTAATATACTGTCACAACAAGTCACACGCAATCTATATCTCATCCACAGCACAAATAGATAGATAAAGGAAAATAAACAACTAAATAATAACTGAATATCAAATGAGCAATCTCAAAGTATGATAGTCGGATGGAAACAAATCCACTGCAAATCGACTATACTAAAACTACTAAGGAGAGAAGAGAATAACTCTAATGTAAGAATGAATGTCTCTAAAAGAATAGCAGATAGAATATCTAAACAGCTGCAATGAATCACATATAATCTGAAGTAAGACCTCCTCAGTCTGATAAGTAGCGTCAGGTCCAGGTCCATACTCCTGCGGATACTCTTGCTCATCTATATCTGGAAAGGTACCAGGTCCTCAGAGGGACGTAACAAGATACATATAAACATGCCAAAAAAGTACTAAAATGTAACCATCCAATGGGTCGCCTAACCATCTAAGTGAATGCAGTTTGAGAACAACTTTCTACCAAGTGGGCTATCTGGCTAAAAATGGGATTGGCGTGACTCTATCGGAGAATCAGGGGCCTACAAAGTATGTCGTCTTTTGAACGACAGAGGCCGCCTGATAATATATAATATATAGTGGTCATCACCACCCGTTTCTCCGGTGGAGAATCCGGGCGCACAAGGAAATAAAGATGCATGCAACGTATGAAATATACATGACAGTATAATGGCAAGGTATACTTGCCTGGCAAGAAATCTGTATGGTGTAAGCGTCCAAATATCAAGGACACGGAATCAGTAACTAATGGCTCCGAATAAACATCTCCTGATGCTGAAATAGACATCACCAACATTTCTGAAATCAGCAAAATAGCTAGAAATGACTACCCTTTCGTCCAACTTGGACACAAGGGCAAAACGATAATTTTGGATCAAAGTGGGCTCCACGTGTGGCCCACTTTGTACCGAAAAGTGTGCCAAGGGTAACAGTCTCTAAATGGGACAAATTATAGGTCAAACAAACTCTAAATGTCAGTACGAACTCAACGGTATGTCCAAATGTGGATTCCGTTGAGTCGAACACAATTTTGCCTAAAAAGTCAATCGTGGGCCCGCCAATTGGCGACTTGGTCAACTATCTCAGAATTGCGTGAAAATTTGGTCACAGGACCAGCGCAATACCATGAGTCCAGTGGCGCAAGTTTTGTCGCATTCTGACGAGCGTGCACAAAATGCGCAGGACTTTTGCAAAAGTTGCGATACGGAAGATTTTCTACGGATACGAGCTGATTTCGACGCGCACACAAGTCCAAATCAGTTTCCGTAAAAACCCACATGTCCGGGTATACTGTGCTCACCTTTTAGTACACTTGGTACACGACAGGGCTGTCCCGTTTGTCGGGGCGTGCTCCATTTTGCAATTTCTAGAAATCTGGAAAAATAGGTTTTTGGGGTTTTCTAACTAGTTTAATTCTACATACAGCAGTTAATAAATTAATATAAATAACAGAAATTAAACTAGGTTAGGTGGTCTTCGCATAACAATAAAAAAACTGAATTTGGATCTCTGTGGTGGGAGATACGAATCCGTGAACATAGGTAGTTACCGCAGTTTTCTGCGATACTCAAAAGTTGTCATTTTCTGCCAACTTGGTCGCTGTTTTTGCCTAGGTTTACGATCTGTTCGAGGTCAACTATCATACAGATATGGAAGGGGGTTAAGTCGTGAACATACCGGTAAAGATGGGGTCAAGTTTGGTCTAGCGAGGAGATGGAAAACGCGTTGTGAACACAGGTACGATGTAGATCAAATTTGCAGTCGCGGGGTTGTGCGCGGTTGTCGCGGTCGTCGGCGAAGAAACTCCGGCGGGGTGTCTGCGGCGGATGGGGGTCAGGTGGCTCGACGGTCTCGCTTAGAGAAAGATGGGTGGAGGATGAATTAGGGTTAGGGTTTTGGAATGCAATATATATAGGAAGATGGAGAAAGGGGGGAGTACTCGTACACGCACGAGGGGTTTGGAACCCTGCGGTTGCTGCTGCTGCTTTTATTCCACTAATGGGTCGGGCGGGTAGGTAGTTAGGGTGGGTAGGGTTTAAGATCCAGTAGGTATTTATTAGTTTTTTCTTTTTCTTTTTCTTTTTCTTTTTCTTTTTCTTATTCCTTTTTCTTTCTAATTTCTTATTCTTTTATTCCTTTTCTATTTCTATTTCTATTTTCTTTTCTTTTCTAATTTCTTTTTAATAACTCATTGCATATATATATATATATATATATATATATATATATATATATATATATATATATATATATACACACACACACACACATATATATATATATATATATATGTAGAAAATTCTAGAAATTTTTATTAGTGCGTACAATTAATCTATCAACTGTCCATAGGGTCTCCTACATGGAATAAATTAGAAAAAATTTATAATGGCTCCATAAATCCCCTAAATGCACAAACACCCAAAATAAAAATTAAATAAATTCTATTTCTCCTAATTTGCTCATAATTACTATAATTCAATTAATTAAAAAGGTTAATACGGTTTTTAGGATTAGGGATTTTACAAGGAGTTCCAGCAAGGAAGAGGGTGGCAGTAGTCAGACTGTAGTTATTGAATTTGGCCTGAGATTGTTGGAAAGCTCAAGAGGTTTCCTTTGTAGCACCGGCTCCATGGACGAACATCAATAAGAGGTTTCATACCAAGTATTTTAATGTGGTTTTATGTTATAATCATCAGTATAGGTTTATCAAACTCAGGTAGCAAAGAAGAGCAGTAGATGGTTATGCGAAAGAGCTTTGTTGTCTCAGTCGGTTCGCTCCCACCTTGGTGGTGACCGAGTTTGATCGAGCTACGAGGTTCCAGCAGAGGCTTTATCTTGGGATTATCCTGGCGATGGAGCGGCATGAGTTTTCAACCTTTGATGTAGTGATAAGTATAGCTAGGAAGCATGAGTGCACCTCGAAGAGGATTATGGCTATGACTTAGGGTTAGAAGAGGTCCCACCATATAATGAGAGGCTCTTCCTCCTAGTCATCAATACTAGCACAAGCAGTATAGGCATTGGAGATCGAATCTCCCACTAGAGTAGCACTAGTGTCATCATTCCAATAGTCATCCCAAATGCGACCTTAACATCGGAGATCGTCACCATTCATAGGGTGTTTCTATTATTGGAAGACAAGGAACGTCCTTTCAGGGTGTCATAGGGAATAAGATTTGTGTTTAGCATATGGGGCTTCAGACCATATTAGGGAATCTTGCCATATAGGACTTCAACTCAGCCATCAGCAATTCACCCATCGGCTTCGTCTACCTCGGCAGGTTCATAGTTCAGAGATCTTGTACCAATTTATCAGTATCAGGTCCCAAGACTTTTACCGACTCAGTTCCAAATGTTCCAACGATAGAGGCTGTAGCAGTATACACAGGCTCATGAGAAGATTCAGGCTAGGTAGAGAGGCCAGTATAAGAGGGGACCAGAACCCAGATGGAAGTGGAAGGATTTTAAGCTTACCTTGGAGGAGCTTTAGCATAGGGAGAGGTGGCAGCAGTCAGGGTATATTTTGGGTCGTGTCGGGTCTAGTGTTTGTCGGGTTTGATCTGTCCTAGGCCAGGCCAGGCTCAGCCCGAGGAGGAGACGGGTTGGGCCAGACCCGAGTGTTAATAATCCAAATCCCGTCCGGACCCGAACTCGTATAGGCTATGGGCTGGGCCTGACCAGGCTATGCCCGGGTTGGTTTAGGGCTGGGTCTGAGTTGGCCCATGGAAAGTTTTTTAAAATATGCATTGGGTTGGGCCCCAAAAAATCCTAAAAAAATCCAAAGCCTTTGGGGTTGGCATTAAACATTGACTTTAAAAAATAAGGCCTACAATATTAAAAAGAAATTCTACGCCAATATTTTAATAACTTTTTAATATATATTATTCTTATTATATAAGTCATACAAGTTATGTTTGGGTTCGGCTTTAAACCTCTCTTAAAAAAATTTGTAATACACCAAAGAAAGTTTGTAAAGAGGTTCAAAATAGAAACTCAAAAATTAGTCACATTAGAAAATATACAACTTATGTTTAATTTTTTGTTTTCACGCTCTCTTTAAGCTTTCTTTGCAATACCAAAAAGAAATCTTGTAGAGAGAGTGAAAACAAAAACTCAAACATAAGTCGTATAATTTAAATATACTTATCTAAAATAAATATACCTATTTAAAAATGATAATTTTTTCAAGAAGGTGCCAGATACTAGAAACCCTTGTCTATATGTCTACGTATGTCACAACCTGCACCCGAAATGAGGTACGAGTACATGGGTAAGTCCATCCTACGTCGCGACATCAGCGGTAGAACATTGTCTAGGTCAACAATACTATCTAAACATCTCACACAATAAATATAATGTACATGTCAAGATATCTCAACTCCAAATAAAGGACAATATGATAATATGATAGAAAATACTCAATCACAATAAAGTAGAAGAAGATAATGGCATGATATAGAATAGAAAAAATAGAGTCATAAAGTCACAATACAATCCAAAATCCAAATCTATTAGTCTATGAAAATAGTCTCAAATATATATATATATATAAAATGCCAATGTCTAGCTGGAGACATATCCAGTACAATAAAGAATAAAGCTAAGTTTGCTATACTAGCTGAGTCTCCTCAGTGGCTGGTACTAGATCATCCTGCTCTAAGTGTTCTATCCCAGCCGGATCGTCATCATATGGCTCGTAGTAAGTGGGACACATCTCCTCTAAATAATCATCTGAAAAATATATCCAGTGAGAATTGGAGCGAAGTATAAAACTCTAAAACCAGTCCCAAATATATGGTAGAAAATATATAACAAGTAATAGAAAAGAATACAAGATGCACAAGTAACTAGAAAATAGAAATATAACTGAAACAGGCAGATAAATACAATAGAAAACTGGAAAGATAAATACAGAAAATATGCAATGAACTTCAAGTAAGAGAAACAAGAATACTGACTAAGTACCTTAGAGTATAAATTTGTTATATGATTGGTTTAGATTGCACACGAGTAAACTAAGGTAACTCGATTATACGTGAGGTATATAATCGACATGCACACGATTAGAATATGGACTTTGATCACATAACCAACTTCTACTCTCCCGTCCCAACCAATACTCATAGATCCGATTATGACACATTACCCATACGAATATAATATAAGAACACGGAGCATACGAACAAACACGATCACAAGGAATACTAGATGCACACTATAAATTACATGTGTAAGGAGTACCCGTAGTACACGATAAAGGGATAACATCTTCTGATAGGATCCATATAGTACCAGTCCATGTAACAGAGTGTCATAATCAAGTATAACAGTTCTAGAACATGTGATATATACACTATCATGTAATGAAACTAACAAAGAGATGTACTCACCTGAGGTCTTGAGCAAATGGTATAACTCGGTATCCGAGCTAGTGTCACAAGGACCTATATATGAAATATTTTATCATTTGGTGTATTAGAATGATAAACATGCTAAAATATGCTAAAATATGGTTTATAGGCCATTTCTAGGTTATAATAGTCAAACTATGTCAGACTAGGCCAATACCTTAATTTTAGGTTCATACCTAACTTCTAGGTTGATTACAAGTCCAATCTAGTTCATTCTAGGTAATACTAGATCATACCTAGGTTTCTAGCCTATACTAAAACCTTAAAAATATAGACCTGCATGGGCCACTACTAAAATCTTGTCATATCCAATACAGGAATACGGAGACGGACATGGCCAGCTATCCCGTACAAGATATAGAACGTCGTACGGTGATCATGGCTATAACTAGATAAGGGGCTACATACTACAAGCAAATCACTTAGGGCCACACAGAATATCTATTGTCTCAATCAGTCAAGTAAGGACAATAAACACAGAATATATATGCCAAAGAAGTAAGGCATCCCAAACGCTTTGCCAAAATATTTTGGAAACCAGCTGCACAAAATGAGAAGCTGGCGGAGTAGCAAAAGTACATAATTGTGATCAACTGTAGTTTGATTAATTATAATCATGTAAGAAAACTAAATGTCCAGATTTACGGCTAACAAGTGCTGGTGGCTAAACGACCAAAAGAAAAAAAAAGTACAATAACGAGAAGTGATTAAGAAACCCACTCGTATCCCTCAGCGGCCATCCATCTTGTGTGCGTCATTTTTCCGGGGGAAGTAAGTTGGGTCCTCAGGTGCTGGCTCTAAACCTAGCGATGAAAAACTAGTAGGGTTAGACCCCAAATAGCAAGTACCATAATAAAAGTACGAATAAAGAAACAAAACCAGAGAGGATGAATATATATATATATATATATATATATATATATATATATGTCTCGTAGTTCGGTCCATAACCTATCTTGATACAACAATATAATCCTATAACCAAAAAAGGACAAGGGTTAAACCGCCGCACCATGATAGTCCATGTTCCTAACTATTTACCAGAAGGTAAAAACACAAACAAGTTCAGTTACAGAATCGACCAATCACTTGTACAGCTTGCTAGATGAAGTCTGGGTTATCCCAGAGTTAATGCATAATAGGAATCCTCATATCGAACCAGTACTAGCAGTTATATCCGAGCCATAAATTATCGTATAACAGATAGTATTATGCACCGATCCCTCGTAAGGCCACCGTGCTAAGTTCGCATAGAACACATAGTACAATATAATAGTCGAATATTGTCTACCACTAATGAGGATTTAAAAAATATCCATGGGGGCCAGCCTGCACTCTCCAGATAAATTTTTTATGGTGGCTACCAATGCCCTACATGTTTTAGTTGCCTAGTTAACCTACTGTTACTGAAATCTCATGGCGTGGTCACGTGATATTTCTCTTATATATCGTACCATAGTGGGTACATACTTGATAAGAATACACTTTGTCAGTTGGCAATCCAATTTGGATTCATCCATGTGTGATGCAACAATCAAACAAGTCATAGCTATGCTTGGAAATTGACCCAACCATTTTGTCCATGTTTAGAGGAATCGTACTATATCATATATCGTGTGTTTTCCATTGAAGTAAGTTTGGAAAACCTTCATTTAATAACAAATAAAAAGTACAAAGAAATCATAGATAGAAAATCTTAGTATAATATTTTTGATCTGGGTAATGTGACGATGGAGATTGGAGATTTGAGTACTGTAGTGACTCTTTTAATCTATTGACGGTCCGACGAGAGGATGAGAATGCTCTCTTATCTCTTCTCTCTCCTGAGCTTGTGTGCACGTACATAGCTCGCCTGGAGAGGTATGATCTCTAAAGCAGAAAAACCAGCCCTTGGAACGTCCACATTGCTCATATTTATAGCCATCATGTTGGTAGGCTATAGATGCCGCATATGCTTCTATTTGGTTGCCAAAGGTGGCTCTTTCAACATAATACGGTTGCAACTGTAGGCGCATGTTATGGGCAGGCTGCCACCTGTACATCCTTAACAGGATTTAATTGAGACCAGGCCGAGCTGTCATGTGGATGTTTGTTGCGTTTTGCTGTTGTTGAAGATCTAGGCGGTTCTCTTCTTTTTTCTGTGACTTGGTCATCTTGACATATGGCCCATATTTAGTTGGAGAGAATCACTTAAGTAGCAAAATTTTTTTTTTGTCTCGAGGAATCCTTACACGTTAGACACATGGAGTATGGGACGCATAAAATGCTTCAAGCGCATGGAGTCTTGAACGCATGGGGCCAGAGATGCCTATAGTGTATGGAGTCTGGAATGCATGGAACCAGAGACATATGGAAGACATGGAGTCTGAAAAGCATGGGACCTCATACACGTGGCGCAACACGTGTGTCAAGAGTAAAGTTTATGCTGAAGTTAGGTTCTGTCGTTTAGCGTGCTCATGTCTTTCGAGGCATTCAAAAAATATTTTTTGTCAAGATTCTGTGTCAGACATAATCTTTGTGTCAGGCCTTTATGTGGCATAGTTCCATCTGGATGCTTGATGGAGTAGTGGCGCATGGCACTGCTGCCATATACGGACACTAGTTACTTAGTGGCACATGTTCGCCACTAAATTTGATTATTTTAATAACAAACTGAAGAAAGTATAAAGAATTTCTAAAAAGACAACCTAAGTATAATTTTTTGATTCTGGGGTGTTATGATGGACAAGGAGCATTATGGAAGCTCATTTACTCCGTTGACGATCTGACGCAGGGTGAGGAAGCTTATGTTCTCTATTTGCTCATCTCGGTATGCTCTCTCTATTAGGATACCCCTCTCTGTCTGTCCTCTGTTTGGACATGCCACCCGGGTATATATAGTCATCCTTGGGTACACATATGTTGGGTCATGTGGATACTAAAGGGTGCCACGTGTGCCTCCTTAATAGGGTACAGCTATAACCGTTAGCAGGCCAAGTTATCACGTAGGAGCTTGTTGTTATCTTCTGTTCCTGAATATCTAGGTGGTTATCGTCATTTGTGGGCATGACTTGGTCAGCTTGACACATAGTCTGCACTTGGTTGGAGAGAATCACTCTTGTCGTAACAGCAAAATTTGGTCTTCATGGAGTCTGAAACACATGCGACGAGAGACGCATAGGATGCATGGATTCTGGGATGCCTGGGGCCAAAGATGCATGGAACGCCTGGATCCTAGGAAGCATGGGGCCAGGGATAAATAGGTAGCATGGATTCTGGTATGCACGGGGCCAGAGACACATGGGACTGCCTGGAGTCTGGGATGCATTGGGCCAGAGACTCATGGGATCGCATAAAGTCTGGGACGTATAGGACCACATGAAGTCTGGAATGCATGAGGCCAGTTATGTTGTACATGTGGAGCTGCACATCTGTCGAGAATAAAGTTCTGTGTTGACATGAGACTTTTGTCGTTTAGTATGTTCGCATCTTTTGAGGCATTCAGAAAACCCTTTTTATCAGTATTCTGTATCAGAGATGTTCTTATTGCTAGGATGACGAGTCAGGTCTGTCGGTGGCCAAAGCGACTTCGGCTGATTGGGACGCATGGATGTTGCCTTTCTGGGCCACAGAGTGACTCTGCGGCCTGGTTTTTTACTTTGGGGCACATGGATGTTGAACGCATGGATGCATATTTTCCATGCTTCTATAGGACCTCCTTTAAAGTTTTCAAACTAACAAGTTTGAAATACTTCGAATAAGAAGCATAGAGGAAAAGGTACTTTTGGTCGCATGGATATTGTGTCGTATAGACTTTGGGACCGCTTGGTCGTGAGACGCATGGCTGAGTGCCTCCAGGCTGTCACTTCTGCATTAATTGTAGGATTCAATTAATCCTTGAGCGGATCCCCTTTTAGATTCTGACCTACCTCCTGACGCGGGGCACGAGACGACAGTTTCCAGGGAAATTAAAGAGGATCATGGAAGTTAAGGCATCAGATTCATCCCCATAACTACTTGGTTCATTACCTTGATCTATGCATACGGTTATTGAGGCCTATAAATAGGTGACGGGAAGGAGAGAGAGAGAGAGAACTTTATATCTCTGCTTCTTTTCTTTCTCCTGTGAGGGATGCTAAAGGTTGCAGCCCTTTTCGTCGAGGAGTTCGTCGAGGACGACCTTGATCTGTGGCCTTCTGATAGAGGTAAGGGAGCGCCAAGCTTCTCATGTTAGGGATTCCAAGGACACAGAGACACCAACATATAGTCTTGTTTCATGGATGATAAATCATCTAGAACATGCACAGACTCTTTACACAGCATTGTCGTGTGGATGAGTGGTCATCGTGACCATGCGCTGGCTTTTCTCATGAGTCTATCTCATGGAAGGGTAACCATCCTATGTTAGTTAAGACTCTGCCACATGGATGAGGGTTTGACCAGGACATGCGATGGCCATGGCTCCATCGCATGGATGGAACCTCATGCGTTGGCTAGGATCTGTCGCATAGACTTTATATTATCTTTGTTTACTGATTCCTTATGTTCTCCTTGTGCAATCTTTATTCTCCCTTGTGTGGCTCATGATAGAGCATGGAAGGATATCATAACACTCATTGTGCGGGGTGAAGACCAACTTTATGCGACGGTTCGCCAAGAACTGCTCCAAGAGATGAGGACAGTTTGGCAAAAACTAATCCAGGAGACAAGAAGGAACATCATGCGTCATGATCTGGACTGTTCTTGTTCATGCAGCATGCTTGTTGTATTTCCCCCCTATGCAAATTTCTACCGGCTGGGGGCTTGCGGTGCTGATGACAGGATTTGGATTAATTGATATTTCTATCATCGATCTTCCCGCATGTTTGCAGAGCGTATGCCCATGCTCCTCTCTTTCTATCCATCAGTATGGATTCTTTTCCATATACTGATGTTTGCACTGTAGAGGAAAGATCCAGAAAGCATTAGCTCTGATGTTGGGCTCACTTATGTCTGTGGCAGAAATAGCATAGGGGCGCCTTGTAATAGAAGAGGTTCTTGTCTGCGAGAATCCATGGAATCCTTTAAAAGGGATTCCCATTATATGTACCCGATACCTTGAATATTAATGAAAATCCTTAAATATATAGTGGATTCCCATCATATGTACTCATGATCTTGAATAAAGGTTTCTCTTTGTCCAGAACTTCTTCCTTCATTTGTCATATGTGTGAATTTTGTGTGAACTTTGGATATTGTACTAGAGGAAATATGGACGTAGTACAATATCGATGTTTGTCAAGGATGTCCCACTATGGGACTTAAGTGGACCTATTATTTGTTGCACACGTTGAGTGCAAATAATAAGTTCAAAAATAATCCCTATCAGAGGTAATATGGACGTGGTAGATTTTTGGACCCATTATTTTTTGTGCACCTGAATGCAAGTAATAGATTTAGAACAAGCCCTATTGGAGGTGATATGGACGTGGTGTCACTACCCAATTCTAGAAAATAGGTTTTTTTTTGGTAAATTATGTATTGTATTTAATTAATTATATTTATATTTAATTAGTGATTGTATTATTTTTATTTGATTGTTTTAGGGTTTTGGCTAGCCTGGACCCATGTCCGACCCAACCCATACCCCAGTGAGACCTATTTTTGGGTTTAGAAATATTTATTATATTTTTAGTGGGTTAGTTGGAGAGATTTGGAGTTAATTTGATTGCTTTCGGAACCCGAAACCCAAACCCAAGTGAGAGGAAGGCATTTTGGACATTTGGAGACCTTGTAAACCCTTATATTTCACCATGGCCGGTTCCCACAGCCCACACCCGACCATATCACAGCAGCCCCCTTTCCCCCACTCTTCTTCTTCACTACTTCTTCTTCTTCTCCACTACTTCTTTCTTCTTCCTTTCTTCTTCCCACTTCAAGTTAGTACCCTATTCCTCTTCTTTCTTCTTCTATTCTCCATGGTTGTTAACCCTAACCCTACATTTTTCTCCAACCTAGGTGTTTAGAGCCTAGACTTAGTGTGGAGGCTAGATTTGGAGGCTTGGAGCTTGAGGGAGGTGATTCCAAATGGATTGGAGACTTTAGCCTTGGGATTCCAACTCCCAAGAGGTAAACCCTAACTTTTCCCTTGCTAATTACTCTTATGTAGTATAATTAGTGGTTTAGAACCTTCCTAGACCCTAAGCCTACCCGTGGGAGAAAGTTGGAACAAGTTTGGTTGTGTTTGGAGACTTTGACACTAGGTTTTGTGTCAATTTCGGATGGAATCCGAAATTGGCCCAATTTTGGGTGATGCCCTAGGTTAGACGGACCTAGGTAGACGTTGTCGGATGTCTTGAGGGTGAGTGCGTGTCTCCGTTCGAACACGTGAAGTCGTGTCGCAGAGAAATGGGCATTTCGGGCGAATTTGGGGTTTTTGTCGTCGCCGGTTCTAAGTGCGTGCGCATTTTTGCCACAGGCCTAGAATCGACGGGGTAGCATTTTTTCTAGGATAGACATCGTTTAGAACCCGTGGGTAAATTTTGGGCCAATTCTGAGTTGGTTTGGTATGCGTTTCAGGAGATTTTCCGAACGGCACACCACGTGTTCGTCGAAATGACCGAACGGCCATTTCGACTTGGTTTTCTAGTTTTGGGCTTGTGCGCGCGTTGGATTAGCATCGGGGAGTGTGTGCTAGAGTTCTCGGGTTATATTTTATATATGTATGTGTGTTTGTGTGCGTGTGGGTCGTTGGGCGAGCGTTGGAGAGTGTTGTGTGCGTGGTTGTGTGTAGTGTTGTGTTTGTGTTTATGTATCTATATATATATTTATGTGTGTGTCTATATATATGTATATGTGTTTGTATGTTTATATATATGTGTGTATTTATATATATATGTGCTGTTGTATGTATATGTCTATGTGTTTGTGTATATATATATATATGTATAAGTGTGCGTGTGTGTGTATATGTATATATATATATATTTGAGTGTGTGTATATGTATATATATATATATATATATATATATATATATATATATATATATATATATATATATATATATATATATATATATATGTGTGTGTGTGTGTGTGTGTGTGTGTGTGTTTATATATATATATATATATATATATATATATATATATAGCTATGTGCGTATATATTTATAAGTGTGTGTGTGTAAATATATATGTATTAGTGTGTGTCTATATATATATATAGTTGTATATATATTTATATGTATGATGGTATATATATATATATATATATATATATATATATATATATATATATATATATATATATATATATATATATATATATAGATAGATATCTGTGTGTGTGATTGTGTTTTTGTGCGTGCTCGTGTGTGTGTGGGGCAGTACAGCGCAGCGGGGAGGCAGCAGTGCACAGCGCGCTGCTGTGCACAGCAGCAGCAGCAGCAGTAAAGGCAGCAACAGCAGCAGATTACGCAGTAGCAGCTAGCAGTAATCGCAGCAAGGAGCGTGGCGAGGCTTTGGTTAATAGCTAGGTAGTAGAGAGATATAGATAGATATATCTAGATAGATAGATAGTTAGATTGTTAGATAGATATAATAGATAGATACTTAGAATAAATAGATAGATGGTTAGATGGATATTAGATAGGTAGATACATAAGTAGTTAGATAGCTATATATATCTATGTGCATAGATACATACATACATATAGCTAGATGTATACCTGTAGCAATATATATATATATATATGTATAGATATCTAGATAGATATATATACATATTGAGAGTGGGTATAAGGTATTATATATGTGCGTTGTGGATATCTATATATATATGCATATAGATACTTAGATATGTATAATATATGATAGATATAGATATTCTAGCCTAGATTAGTAACTAGGAGTATATCTATAGTTAGATAGCTAACTAAATAGCTAGTTAGAGGGGGTATAAGAGAGATATCCCAATACCTTGAGATATCATCAAGGTATCTCACGAAGGTATTGAGTTTCGAGCGGGGTATTTGAGCAATAGCCTAGGAATAGTATTGGAGTGATTTTTATATGTATTGGTATATATATTTACGCGTGCTAGCATAGGTTTTAGCGGGTTTAGGTGGGGTGCGTGGCCTAGGGCGAGGTATCGGATACCGAGATTATCCGGTATCTCGAGGAGGCGAGTTTGAGAGTTTACTAGCTTAATGAGCTAGTTTTGACCTAAAATTTCAGGGGCACCCTAGTTTGACCTAGATTTGACCGTAATTATCCCCGTTGACCGTAAAAGTCAACGTTTGACCTAGTTTTGACCTAGAGTTGACTTTTTGGACCCCGGGTTGACTTTTTGATCCAAATTTTACCGGTTTGACCCGTTCGACCTAGAATAGCCCTAGAAGCCTATTTTTAATTATTTTATATCAGTTTAAATCCTTAGAACCCTGTTTAATTCTGCTTTTCGTAATAGGTTCTTGCGATACCGGTCCGGATCTCGATCCTCATCAGTTGCTCAAGACATCAGGCGAGTACCTACCTCTGATAGTTTCCATTTCATGATAGTGTTTATATCACCTGTTCTAGAACTGTAATACTTGATTCTGACACATTGTTACACGAGCTGGTACTAGTGAATCCCATCATGAGATGCTATCCTCCTTACCGTGTTCAGCGGGTACTCTATCACGTGTATTTCATCATGTGCTTCGGGTATTGATTCTCATGTGCTATCATGTGCTTCTTGTGCTCTCGCCTTCGTGTGCGCGAGCTATTATCATGTACGTAGCGTGTTGTGGTTGGATCCAAAAGTATTAGTGGGGGAGGGGAGTAGGAGTTGGTTATGTGATCAAAGCCAAACAATATTTATGTGTATGTCGGTTATGCAACTCACGCATAACGGAGTTATCGTAGTGTTTTTCATGTGCAACCTAAGCCGATCACATAACGAACTTGTGCTCAAGGCACTTAGCTAGTATTCATATTTTCTCACATGCAGTTACTTCTCTACTTGTATTGTTCTCCAGTTTATATTGCAGCTACTTTATCTGCTCCACCATGTATTTATTTCCTGTGTATCTTGTATACTTTTCTATTGCTCGTCATATACACCTTACCATGTATTTGGAGTTGCTTTCAGAGTTATGTACTTCGCTCCAGTCCTGACTGGGCATATTTTTTCCAGAGGATCTTGAGGATTTCTGCCCGACTTTCTACGGGCCGGGTGTCGAGGAGTGTTGCGACCCCGAGACCGAGGAGGAGCCCTGCGAGGAGACGCCTTTAGCGCCCTAGTTAGCTATGTGGGTTTCCTGGGTTGTTCCCAGTTGTTATTTTTTGGATAATTGTACTTATTATTTTGTTGCCTGTGAGATATTGTAGGCTTTTAGTCTTGGACTGTATTTTGGATATTGTCTTGCTCTGTATTTCTTTGTTTCTTTTGCTATCATATCATGCTTTTACTCTTCTCTTAGTTATTGTGATTGAGAGCTTATATATATTGCGTGGTTGCCCTCCTTTTGGAGAGGATTGTTCATATATATATTGCGTGGTTGCCCTCCTTTTGGAGAGGTTATTGTCAAATTTTTTGAGTTATATAGATAGATGGTTGACCTAGAATGGACCTTTACAGCGTTCTACCGTCGATTCTGTGGCGTAGGCTTGACGTACCCACGACTCATGCCCAATTTTTTGGGTGCGGGTCGTGACACATGGCAAGTTTTGTGTACTTAACACAGCTGGCATACTTTGGTAAGTACGCGTGATAAGTGGAGATAAAAATCGATATCAGAGGTAATATGGACGTGATGATCGTTAGCCATGACCCGGGAGATTTGCTCAGAGGAAATATGTACATGGCAAACTCAGCCAGGGACGAAGGTTAGGACAGTAGTTTAGAGGTAATATGGATGTGAACCAATGTCTGAAAAACTTACTGAGAAGTGATTTGGTTAGTGTGGTCCATTCGAGAATAAATATAGACTAGAGGATTGCTCCGCTGGGGAGATCGTTAGGACGACAACTCAGAGAAAATGTGAACATGGCTAGCGTCTAAGTAGATTGGTTTAAGTGGTCACTACAGGAGTGTGCAAATGGACCTAAGGACTGCTCCGCTGGGGAGGCTTTGAGGATCCATCATCTGTTGCGTATCCAGGACTCCTGGATACAGATTATGGCTTTTACAAGACTTTATAAATAAGGGGACATGTTGTATATAGGCCCTTGCTGGGGATGAAGAACCAAGAGTGTAAAGACTGTACATCTTAATTTCCCGGCTAGGGATAAGAGGAGTATAAGTCTAGCTTAGACGTAGTACTTTTTCAGGAACTTGCCATTAATAGGCATCCCAAGCAAGGCGCTGGGTTTTGCGAGCCGGTAGGCGTCGTTGGAGAGTACCGATTCTACGACAAACAGGCCTTTCCATTTGGGTTAAAATTTGTCGGCCGTCTTGTGGGTCATAACCATTGGCCACCTTACGGTCAGGACGAGATCAACCACTTGGTAGGTCCCCTTCTTCACTCGTTTATTGAAGGCTCCCGAGAGACGTCCTTAGCAAAGCTCAATGCGCTGCTGAGCTAAGAAATGTTTCTCGTCGAGTGTTTCTAACTCTTATAGCCGTCGACGGTAATTATCGTCGATGATTAATTGGAGGAAGAGAGCTACTCGGATTGAAGGGATTTGGATCTCGAGCGGAAGGACCGCTTCACTTCCATACACCAGAAAAGGCATATTGCTAGTAGCTGTCTGGACCGTTGTACGGTAGGCCCAGAGACATTCACCAAGATTCTCATTCCAGTCACGTTTATTGGATGATACAATCTTTTTGAGTAGATTTATGAAGATCTTATTGAAGGCTTCTGTCGGACCATTTGTTGTTGGCTTATAGGCAGTCGACGCTATATTCTGAATTCGATTTTATAGCAAAATTAGTAGAGTGCATGACTTACAAACTGTGGACCGTTATCATGGATGATCCTTCGTAGCATACCGAAGCGATATATGATGTGATGCTTGACGAAGCTGATCACGTTGGACGTCTTAACTTCAGCAAGTAGTACGGCTTTCGTCCACTTGGAGAAGTACTCGGTGATTTCCAAGATGAACCTATGTCCCTTAGCCGAAAGCGGACTGATTGGCCCTATGATATCCATGCCCCAGGCTTCGAACAGTCAGGACACCACGGTCGGGTATAGAAACTCCGAGGGTTGGTGGATGAAGTCAGCATAGATTTGGCATGCTTGGCACTTTCTTGCGTAGTCAACAGCGTTTGCTACCATTGTCGGCTAACATTAACGCATTCTGCGAAGGCATTTCTATAGCTTGGGCCTTGGCTGATGGGCACCTCAAACCCCATTATGAGTCTCATGGAGAGCCTGTTTTGCTTCTGAATTTGATAGACATTGTAGCAGAAGAGCATTATAGAAGCGGCGAAATAGTATTTTGGTAGCTGTATCATAATAGAAACGGAGGGAACATCTTCTGGCCGAAGTAGCTTCATTTGGGTTCTCGGGGAGAGTTCCATAGACTGCATAGTTGATGAATAAAAATCTCCAGTCTTGTGTGTCAGAGCTCCTCTCTACTGAGTAGCTTAGGGACTGATAGAGGTTATTTTGGGGACAGACTAGCTCTCGACCAATCATAGTGATTAGTTCATGAGTATTGACCGGAACAGCTAGAGAGGATGCGAGTCCGGCTAGGGCAACCACCTCGATATTTCGCAGTCGAGGAAAGTTCTCTATGAAGAATCCCTCGAAGGTGGTGATTAATCCAAGCGTAGCTTGGTGGTAGAGAATCAAGTCCTCGTTCTGGAATTTATACTCTCCTCGAACTTAGTTGATTATCAGTTTGGAATCGCCGAAGGCTTCCAGGTGGTCAACTCCTACTTGTTTAGCCAGTTGTAGTCCAATGATGAGAGCGTTGTACTCTGCCATATTGGTGGAGCATTGCTCAGTGAAGGAGTAGGCACAGTTGATAACCAGATTAAATGGAGAGATCAACACTATCCGGACACTAGCGATGATGCCGCCTTTGGGCCGTGTTCTTGAAGCACCATCAAAAAATTTTGCCAAACGGCTTCTTCGTTTGTCATGGTGTTGGAGTCTGCAACTTCGTCGGGGATCTCCTCGTAGAGTTTTAAAGTTTTTGGATCCAGGTGGGCTGCAAGGAAATCTGCCAACGCCTGACCTTTGACCCTCTTATGTGGGACGAATACCATGTCATATGGTGACAACAGTATTACCCATATGGATAGGTGAGAGTTGAGCACTCCAGGTTTCGTCATGAGGACCCTGATGGGATTAAGTCACAAGATCACGTAGATAGTTTGTCCTGCCACATAATACTAGATTTTTTGTATGGCAAAGACTAGAGCAAGGCACTCTGTCTCAATGGGGTTGTACCTGTGCTCTGCGTCTGTCACGATCCGCACCCGGTATAGGGGCACGAGAGCGTGGGTACGTCCAACCTACGTCGCAGCATCGGCGGTAGAACGCTGTCTAGGTCATATAACTATCTAAGCAATCTCTCACGAATATCCAACTCCATAAGGAGACACAGATATCACAATATAATATGGAATATACTCAATCACATAAACTAAGGCACGATGAGATATCGAAGCAAGCAAATAAAATATGAGACAAGTCTAAACAACAACAAATAGTCTAACCTGCAATCAATAACATCCAGTCTCCAAGTATGTCGGAAATAAATCCTCTATGTCACAGTCTGGAAAAAATATCCAGTCAGGATTGGAACGAAATACACATCTAACAACAGTTCCATGCATATTGACAAAAACTATAACACAGTGTAAAGAAATACAAGACAGATAGGAAATACTGACAATAAGAAATACGGGAATAGAGAAATACTGGAATAATGAAGTACTGGAGCATGTCATCATTAATATACATCTAGCAATGAAATAGGAATCCAAGTACACGCAAGAACAATGAACTGGTATATAAGTGTGTACAAAAACAATAACTAGAACATGTAGAGATGCTAGATCAATATACTAGAGATGCATGTCAATGATCCTCTAACCAAGTGTGTGAAATATTAGTATATCATGTGATCGACTTTGGACTGATCAGGCTTGTTATATATGATTAGCTATGATTCATGTAGGGTCAGGCTAACCATCCGGATAGCTATGATGCGAGCAATAGTCAGGCTAATCACATGTAACAGGCTATGAGGCATGTAATGGTCAGGCTGCACCAACGTGTGGTGTGGGTGAGCTATGATGCATGTAAGGTTGGGTATGATCACATTAGCTACTAATATTTCCTTATTTATCCCCAGCTAGCACGATGGATTCCAATCACGACTCCTCGTGACAGGTCTCAATGATGCCAACTCGTGTAAACAATAATATCAGAGTCATGTACGCTATACAATAAGAGTTATAGAGATAATCAACATAATGAAAATTGTCAGAGAATGTAATCGCCTGGGGTCCTGCTGCTGGTATGAATCAGTGTCCAAGTCACAGTCCAAATAGCCTATGTATTACAATTTTACCATATCAAAAGATAATTTATTTTAATTTATTTAATTCTGAAATAATTACTCTAAAATCCTATTTTAATTTTATTATTCTAATTTTTATGTTAATTTCTAAATTTTTATCCAAAAGAACTGAATTTTATCGACTCGAGACTCATGGCATGCAAATCGAGGCGATCTGTTGACCGAAAAGTCAACCAACACAAACTCGACTTTCATGCATGAATTCCTATAGATTTCAGTGTCCAAAACATGCTAGAATTTATGGCTCGTCCAAATTTAAATTCGTTTGGGAATTATGGCACATACAAGTTTCGTATCGTGCACCGATGGTTAAATTCTAACCTAGAAGTTCTACAGAATTAGCAATATAAAAATTCTTCGTAATAAGTTCTGGGAAAAACATATGTCAATGATCTCGACATTATCTTTCTGAAACTTTAAATGGTTCATGATTCTGATTCCTGGTTCTCCCGGAATCACGAAAACATCGAAACACGTCTTTTCGGACATGCTGTGTTCTACAAATTTTCTAGAATTTAATAATCATAATTTAGTAAAATAAATTTTATAATCAGAAATCTAACCACAATATCATTCCAACACAAAAAACTAGGCCTCGTTTGGAGTCCGGAGCTATGCGCAATGGCTTTTGGAAGATGAAGGAACCCAAGATGGTAATTCTCCAAAAATCGGCTCAAGAAAAACCCTAGAAAATAACTTAAACTATTATATATGTAGAGGAGAGAGAAAGTAGCCGCGGCTCGGAGTCTATCACGCCCCAGTCCCAAAATATTGAGGGACTGGACATGTGGCAATGGCCAGCAGCACGCACCGATGGACAAACCCAATTTAATGGATCCATCGGGGCATACTTAAGCTGTATTACAACAGTCCGGGTCTACTAATCTCATCCACAGAATGAATATAATAAAGTCAATATAAGAAAAATAAAACATCAACAATAACATCAAATCACAAGTAATGTAATCGGAGAATAACCCGATAATCAAGTCTGATACAATTGTTCTTTAAACAAGAAAGTAAATAACATCACTGACTGAGTATGGAAGAACATATACTCAGAAAAATCTATGGAAATCACCTAGTCCTTGGTTCTGCTCCAGTACCTGCTCCTGAACCTGCTTCTGCTCCTGCTAAAGCACCTGTCCTGTAGACCTCAGAGTGGATCTCCTCTGCTAAACCTGGGGACATAATCCGGATCCAGGTCCTCAGGGGACATAGCAAGGTACAAGAAAGCTCAAGCCAAAATAAATGCAGTGCAGAAAATAGATGAGTAAACAGGGTAATACTAAATAACCAGCAAAGTGAAATGCAATATGAGAGCATCACTAAAACTCAGGCTGAAACCACTACAAGCTCTGTGTCGGGGAGCCGGTAGTAGTAATAACAAGTAGTGGGCCAAGCTCGGGCTTAGAGTCTTGAGCACCGCAATAATAGGGGTTTTATATATATATGATCAGCCTGTAGCCTGTGTGTCTCTCCCCACCTAATGTAATCACACGTCTCATGTCCATGACCCGCAAGATCAAGACTAATGCAGCAAGTCATAATAAGAACTAATATAATGTCTATGTCCATCCTGCATCCTACACAGAATCACCATGAATATCTCAGAAAGATTCTGTTATAATGTATAGTGTCAATTGTCCTGGGTATACGTACTTGATAATGCAAGTACGAGAATACAAAGGGTTTCGGTATCCATTTCTATTTGACTTTACACAACCCGCGTACGGTATTGGCACCCGACTATAATCGGACGCTAAGTAAGTCACACGGTCCTATGTTTAAGCATGTTCAACAATTATATATGTCAAAGAAATAAGTAGCAAAAGCTGCATTATTGGCAAGGTACACTTGTCTGAGGTTCCGGCTCCAATTATGGCTCTGACTTCAACGGAATTTGCAGGCAGTACTCCGGTTGCTGTAACAAACATCACCATCAGATCCAGAAAATGTAAATCAGCTAGAAACGTCTGTCCTTGAGTCCAATTTGGAGACAAGGGCAAAAATAATATTTCGGGTTAAAGCGGGGTCCACATGTGGGCGGCTTTGCACCAAAAAACGTGTCAGGGTCAAAGGTCTCCAAAATAGTCCAACTTAGTGTCAACAGGTCAGGAACGATGATACGAACCCAACGGAACTTCCAGAATTGGATTCCGATGAGCTGATCACAAAGTTGCCCGTCAAGTGGAGCCTGTGGGGCCCACGACACGCAATTTTATCAACGTTCTCAGAATCGAACCAAACTTGGCTCAGAGGACCAGCGTATTGCTAAGAGTCCGATGGCGCAAGTTTCGTCTCAATCTGACGTGCGTACACTAAGTTACAGCGATAAACAAAAAAGTCGGATACGGGGCATTGTCCGCGGATACGCACTGATTCGGTGTGCACGCACATCCGAATCAGCTTCTGCGAAATCCTGCACATCCGTATCAACGACGCGCATGTATCTGTGAAGACCGCACGCGACCAAGTCGTCCCATTTGGCGGGACGTACTCGGTTTCGGGGTGGAACAGGGCGTTGGTTTTCCTGTTTTTGGATCGCCGTTCACGATTACCACAGGTCGCGATGCACCGAGCGGGTTGCACGGGCACCGAGGGGGTCACGCAGGGTTCACGATGCAACAGACGGAATAAAAAACAGAGCTACGAGCAGAGAGATATGAGTACCTAAACAGGGCTCGAAAATAGCGTATCCTTTGTGTCCGACTCGTGTCCGACATGATACACTGTGTCCTGTGTCCGCCAAGTTAGGGTTATGGTTGAGCTCTGTGTCAGCTCGCAGGAGACGGCTGGGCTCGCCAGAGGGTTACTGGGCTGGGCGGCCGGTTGCAGCGAGCGGGGGTCGTCGGCGGAGGCGGAGGATCGGGGACGGCGCCGCTGGCTAGTGGCGGTCGCTGCTGCGGGTTGTCGAGGGGACTGCGCGGGCGGCCGCGGTCAGGGGTGGCCGGCGAATCCGGAGGTGGAGAGAGGGGGAGAGAGTTCTGGAGGAGAGGCGAGTGAGGCGGGTCGGCCGGCGGACTATGCGGGGGTAGCGAGGTCGAGAGCAAGAGCGGAGGTAACCGACGAGGTCTAGGGGGCGGAGCTCCGGGCGGCTAGGGTTTTTATAGTGGGGAAGGGGGAGAGGGGAAGGCGGTCCGGTACGGGGAGGGGAACCGGCGGGTCGCCAGGGGTTGCAGGGAGGCCGAGCGGCGGTGGGACGCCGGAGCGGCGCGGCCGTTGCGGCGGAGACGAATCGCCAGGGTCGGCTGAGCGGTCGGGAGGGAGATGAGGGGTTTTCGGGTTCGTGGGTTAACGGGTGGACGGGTCGGGTCCAAGCGGATCCGGCCCGATCCGCAAATAGTGAAATGGGTTCGGGTTAAAACGGGTCGGGTCAGGTTGTCTATTGGACCCGGATCCGACCCGCTAAGGCAGTTTGGTTCGATTTAGTTGGACCGGCCGGTTCGGTCTAATTGGGTTTGGTATAATTAAATAAATCCGGTTTAATTAGGGTTCAATTCGGTTTATTTATAAAATAGTTTTTAGGACTTTAAAAATACTTCCGGGGTCCAATAAATTCCCGAAAAATTACCCTATGTCTAATTTTTTATTTTACACCATAAAATATTATTTTTATAATATTTTAATATTAATTAATAACATTTAAAAATCCTTTAATTACAAAATACCTTAATTTTAATTCCAGAAAATATCAGAAATTTACAGTAAATTGGGGAAATTCCAAATTATCAATTTTTAAAAAATCAGGAGGATTACAATCTACCCCCCTTAAGAGGATTGCGTCCTCGCAATCAAAGAATAACCGATCAACAGAGATGACACGGTTACAAAATGTTATTCGAAGCACATTACTGTCAAGAATCATGTTTTAGGAGAATCAAAAGATGAGGTTTAAAACACATAGGAAATAAAAACATCATTTTCCTAAAAATGGAAGTTATGAAATTTCTCGGTTGAAGGAAATCTAGAAATTACAGTTTTAGAAAACCTGTTTTATCTTTTGAAAAACTTATCAGGTTATCATTTATAAACATTCTACATTATTTGGCAAGTTCAAAAATAAATTACTAGGTTAACACTAGGTTATCCTTTAGAAAACATATTAGATTAACATTCTAGGTTTTTATCAAGTTCAAAATTATTAGGTTATCTATTATTAGCAATTTAAAACTGTCAAGTGAAGTTTAGGGTCACGAACCAGCAGGCACGAACTAAAGCAAATCTAGAAGCAAGAAACTATAAAAACTTACTCGCAAAAGCTACTCTATGATTCTGTGCGTCCTCTAGAGTCATCACTGGTGCTTGTCCGCGTCCTCGCTGATGATTCCTCGACTGCTGTTGGGCTTGCTGGAAGAGTGCGGCTTGTGGTGCTAAGGGTGGCCTCAGCTAATTTTCTCCTGGGGCTGGTGGTAGAACTCCTTCAACTTTCGTTGGCAGTGCTTCCAATGCTGGAGAGGCTGTCTTCGGTGCTGGTAACGCTTATCTGTTTATCATCAGTGCTCTCTTTCGATGCTGAGGACAATCTTTGGCTAAGTGTTGGTTGGACGCACAAATCAAGCATAATCCCAATTTACGTCTGCACTCGTTCTCAATGTGGCCTCTCTTGCGACAGTTTTGACATATATGCAGTACTTACGGAGATGCTTCTGGGGGTTGTTGCAGTTGAGACTTCTTTGCAATTTCTTCCTGTGGTGCTTTAGCTGGTGCTATTGCGGCTGGTTGTTGAATCATCACTGCTTTCTCTCGACGTTCAGGTCAATCCCTTACCGAATGCTTTTTGGATCCGCAAGCTAAACATCGTCCCAGTCTGCGTCGGCATTCTTTAGCGAAATGGCCTACCTTGCCACAATAGTGACAAGTAGGGAGGACTAGTGCAAGTGGTGGATTCAGCTGTGTTCATTTTGCAACTCTTTCTTGTTTTGCTAGGTCTGGTACTGTTGCATATGGCCGCTTCTGGATGGACTTGATCCTTGTGTTGCACTCCATGGGTCGTGTTGCAGCAAGAACGTTCACGTCTAAGGTAGGTGCATTTGAACTGATTAATCTCCGTAACTCCGAGCTAAATCTGTCGATGAACTTCTCCACTTGGTTTTGCTGATCTTCTTATTGAACCTTCTGATGGGATTGCAGCATCGCGTAGAACATTCGGAACAGTTATTGTTCGTCGATAGCCTGCCCTTGTGGAACGGTAGGCATCGGAGGAGCACGCTGCGTTGATGGTGGAACGTCATCTTCTGGGATTCTCGAGGCATTTTGTCTTGCTGGACTGAGTTATTGTGATGTTTGACCTTCATCCACTAGTATCACTTCATCTTCGTGGTTAACCACAACATCTTGTGGTGCTGCTGGATGAGTCTCGTCGCCGGCTTGTGGATCCATAATTCTGCAACCAAAATAAACTATAAGAAGCACACAAGAATCAAGGCAGGATGCAAGTCAAGAAATTTAATTCGAATCCGATATAGATTATCAAGAATGTTTCAAGCAAGTGGATGAGATCCTAAAAACTTATCCTATTCTTTATTGCAGGCCTGTTCGGTCCCTAAGTTGAAATCGAACAATTTAGTCGTTGACCTGCATAAGCCACCACAAAAACCATGTCACGCCCCAGTCCCAAAATACCGAGGGACTGGACACGTGGCAATGGCCAGCAGCACACACCGATGCACAAACCTAATTTAATGGATCCATCGGGGCATACTTAAGCTGTATTACAATAGTCCGGATCTACTAATCTCATCCACAGAATGAATATAACAAAGTCAACATAAAAAAAATAAAACATCAACAATAACATCAAATCACAAGTAATGTAATCGGGGAACAACCCGATAATCAAGTCTGATATAATTGTTCTTTAAACAAGAAAGTAAATAACATCACTGACTGAGTATGAAAGAACATATACTCAGAAAAATCTATGGAAATCACCTAGTCCTTGGTTCCTGGTTCTGCTCCAGTACCTGCTCCTGAACCTGCTTCTGCTCCTGCTAAAGCACCTGTCCTGTAGACCTCAGAGTGGATCTCCCCTGCTAAACTTGGGGACATAATTCGGATCCAGGTCCTCAGGGGACATAACAAGGTACAAGAAAGCTCAAGCCAAAATAAATGTAGTGCAGAAAATAGATGAGTAAACAGGGTAATACTAAATAACCAGCAAAGTAAAATACAATATGAGAGCATCACTAAAACTCAGGCTAAAACCACTACAAGCTCTGTGTCGGGGAGCCGGTAGCAGTAATAACAAGTAGTGGGCCAAGCTCGGGCTTAGAGTCTTGAGCACCGCAATAATAGGGATTTTATATATATATGATCAGCCTGTAGCCTGTGTGTCTCTCCCCACCCAATGTAATCACACGTCTCATGTCCATGACACACAAGATCAAGACTAATACAGCAAGTCATAATAAAAACTAATATAATGTATATGTCCATCCTGTATCCTACACAGAATCACCATGAATATCTTAGGAAGATTCTGTTATAATGTATAGTGTCAAGTGTCCTGGGTATACGTACTTGATAATGAAAGTACGAGAATACAAAGGGTTTCGGTATCCATTTCTATTTGACTTTACACAACCCGCGTACGGTGTTGGCACCCGACTATAATCGGACGCTAAGTAAGTCACACGGTCCTAGGTTTAAGCATGTTCAACAATTATATATGTCAAAGAAATAAGTAGCAAAAGCTGCATTATTGGCAAGATACACTTGCCTGAGGTTCCGGCTCTAATTGCGGCTCTGACTTCAATGGAATTTGCAGGCAGTACTCTGGTTGCTGTAACAAATATCACCATCAGATTCAGAAAATGTAAATCATCTAGAAACGCCTGTCCTTGAGTCCAATTTGGAGACAAAGGCAAAAATGACATTTCGGGTTAAAGCGGGGTCCACATGTGGGCCGCTTTGCACCAAAAATGCGTCAGGGTCAAAGGTCTCCAAAACAGTCCAACTTAGTGTCAACAGGTCAGGAACGATGATACGAACCCAACGGAACTTCCAGAATTGGATTCCGATGAGCCGATCATAAAATCGCCCGTCAAGTGGAGCCTATGGGGCCTACGACACGCAATTTTGTCAACGTTCTCAGAATCGAACCAAACTTGGCTCACAGGACCAGTGTATTGCTACGAGTCCGATGGCGCAAGTTTTGTCTCGATCCGACGTGCGTACACTAAGTTACAGCGATAAACAGAAAAGTCGGATACGGGGCATTGTCCGCGGATACGCACTGATTCCGGTGTGCACGCACATCCGAATCAGCTTCTGCAAAATTCCGCACGTCCGTATCAACGACGCGCACATATCTGTGAAGACCGCACGCGACCAAGTCGTCCCGTTTGGCGGGGCGTACTCGGTTCCGGGGTGGAATAGGGCGTTGGTTTTCCTGTTTTTGGATCGCGATTCACGATCACCACAGGTCGCGATGCACCGAGCGGGTTGCACGGGCACCGAGGGGGTCACGCAGGGTTCACGATGCAACAGACAAAATAAAAAACAGAGCTACGAGCAGAGAGATATGAGTACCTGAACAAGGCTCGAAAATAGCGTATCCTTTGTGTCCGACTCGTGTCCGACACGATACACTGTGTCCTGTATCCGCCAAGTTAGGGTTAGGGATGAGCTCTGTGTCAGCTCGCCGGAGACGGCTGGGCTCGCCGGAGGGTTGCTGGGCTGGGCGGCCGGTTGCAGCGAGCGGGGGTCGTCGGCGGAGGCGGAGGATCGGGGACGGCGCCGCTGGCTCATGGCGTTCGCTGCTGCGGGTTGTCGAGGGGACTGCGCGGGCGACCGCGGTCAGGGGTGGCCGGCGAATCCGGAGGTGGAGAGAGGGGGAGAGAGTTCTGGAGGAGAGGCGAGCGAGGCGGGTCGGCCGGCGGACTATGCGGGGGTGGCGAGGTCGAGAGCAAGAGCGGAGGGAGCCGGCGAGGTCTAGGGGGCGGAGCTCCGGGCGGCTAGGTTTTTTATAGTGGGGAAGAGGGAGAGGGGAAGGCGGTCCGGTACGGGGAGGGGAACCGGCGGGTCGCCGGGGGTTGTAGGGAGGCCGAGCGGCGGAGGGACGCCGGAGCGGCACGGCCGTTGCGGCAGAGATGAATCGCCAGAGTCGGCTGAGCGGTCGGGAGGGAGATGAGGGGTTTTCGGGTTCGCGGGTTAACGGGTGGACAGGTCGGGTCCAAGCAGATCCGGCCCGATCCGCAAATAGTAAAATGGGTTCGGGTTGAAACGGGTCGGGTCGGGTTGTCTATTGGACCCGGATTCGACCCGCTAAGGCGGTTTGGTTCGGTTTAGTTGGACAGGCCGGTTCGGTCTAATTGGGTTTGGTTTAATTAAATAAACCCGATTTAATTAGGGTTCAATTCTGTTTATTTATAAAATAGTTTTTAGGACTTTAAAAATACTTTAGGTGTCCAATAAATTCCCGGAAAATTACCCTATGTCTAGTTTTTTATTTTACACCATAAAATATTATTTTCATTATATTTTAATTTTAATTAATAACATTTAAAAATCCTTTAATTATAAAATACCTTGATTTTAATTCCAGAAAATATCAGAAATTTACAGTAAATTGGGGAAATTCTAAATTATCAATTTTTGAAAAATCAGGGGGATTACAGAGTCTGCCACGTGGTAGCCATCCGTGGCTCCCCTCTCAGATCGGACAATCCGAATCTGACGCGGCTTGGCTCAGCTGAGTCCGAGTCAAACTCTGACTCGGCTCGGCTCGAGGTCGGCTCGGCTCGCACCCACCCCGCGGTCACTGACATGCAGGCCCGATACTGTTCGCTGCGGAGGCTAACAGGTGGGCCCCCTATTTGCTGACTGGGCAGAATTAATTACTTTTTGGGTTTTCTTTTTCAGAAATTAGTTTTTAATTCAGTTTTTCTTAATTAAGTCAAAATAAATGCTAAAAATAATCAAAAAAATTCCCAAAAATTTCTAGAAAATATATTTCATTTTTTAGAACCTAAAATAAAAGTTTAGAATATTTTTAATTAATTTTATCCCTAAAATAAATTCTTGAAAGTCCTAGAAAATTAGGATTACTAGTTTTTAATTAACTAAAAATTATGGAAAAATCTCAATAGCCCCAAATTAACCTATAACAATATTTAAGCAAGAATTTCAGGATACGGAGGTTACAAGTCTACCCACCTTAAAAAAATTTGTCCTCGAAATTTAAAATCCTCAATAGTTGTATGTATTCATTTATATTATTTTATAATCAAAATTAAATTCATCAAACCATATAATCTTGAAGTAAATCCATATTGCTATAAAACTTCCAAAATTCTATAGATATCATATTCCTAAAATCTACAAATTTAAAATCGAATTCCATTCATATCATAATCTCCTCAAAAACTTTATGCTAATTACTAAATACAAAATTTAATATCCAATCCTCTAATTTTAAATTCACTCAATGTATATTTATAAAATTTAAAAATCTCGTCCAAAAAGTTTGTATTCAAATACTAACCCATTAATCATCTTACTCCTCAAATTTTGAGTAAATCACTAAATACAAAATTTACTATCCAATCCTTTAATTGAAATCCCGTCAATGCATATTTATAAAATTTAAAAAAATCTCATCTGAAAACACTATTCCATTAATCATCTTACTCCTCTAATTTAAGTCCTATCGATGCGTATTTATAGAATTTAAATCCTCATCCCAAAATTTGAATTCAAACACTAATCCATTAGTGATCTTATTCCTCGATTCTTTTTCCACACAATACTCAAATAATATAATACTCGCAAAATCTTCAATTGCAATATTCAAAATAAATCTATATCTTGCAGTCAAATAAATATAATGATAATCTTCTTCATTCCTCAAAATTTAATGACAATTTTAATCATATTATAATCTTCATAAAAATCAATGTTTTAACGAATTATCAATTCTGCCATATTGAGTTCTCAACTCTTTATTTAAATTAATGTTTATCCTCAAAATTTAAGGCACATTGTGTCCCTCTGTCAAACCATAACCTCTTCATAAATCTTCACTACAGTCAAACCCTCAACAATCAAAGTCTAAGAGAATCCTACCTATAGTCATAAATACGCAATACAACACGCAATCTAGATAAAATATGCAATCTAGATAAAACATGCATGGTCATAGTCTCTTTTGTCATGGTATTATAGTCCCTGTCAGGGTGTACTACTAACTACATTCTAGCAAGAAAAAAAAATCATTGATACAACTACGGTACTAAGAAATTTTTAATAAAAATAGACGAAAAAGAATACCAGAAAAGAACAGAACATAGCCTTCTAACCCATTGCTTGGACATCTACAACCTCTACCATACACTTAACTATGTCGCATTTATTCACAAATTCCTGTCCCTATACACTGATACCCATATCAACTAATCACTAGTCCATAAGATATCCAGGGATACATCCATATTACACACAACTGTCTATTTAATACAAAAATATGATACCAAGGACCTCTTAACATAATCATCGGTCAAATGATGCATCTAAAGTTTGATACATGTATCCCTTTAGGTACCATCATTTTTACTACAAGCACATACACTGCTAGTTCTCTTACCTACTATAATTGTTTATACAAGTTGTTCTTATCACTTAAGTGTACACAAGTGCAACACACCATACTAAGTACTACTCCTTCTAATACAACTCTAGGTGGACACCCAAGTCTGTTTGCAGTGCCATCTCAAGCATTCTCAAGCCAATAGATCCTTACACATGCACACCAATAACTCATATACTGTTATACATTTCTTACCTACCATAAATTTTATCCTCAAAATAAAATCATCAATATTTAACTCCTTGAACAATTTAAAATAAAATGCATATACTTTCCTCAAAAGTCAAATGCTCAAATATCAAAATAAATTTTTTAATCACTTCTAAAATCCTTATAGCTTTGACTATGTTTATTGAATTGAATTTGAATCCTCAAAATTTTAATAACATAAAATATTAACTCCTCAAAATTCTTAAAAATTAAAATTCATTTTCACTCTTCAATTTATAAATTTATATTCACAAGTATACATATAAATACTCACAGTCTCTACTGCTCAAGGTGCACACAATACACCAATTGTCTACAATTCTCAACTGTGTTCTGAAACTTGTATTGCCCGGATTACTTGCAATATTAATTCCAATAATCAAAGTTATTATCACTCATATTTTCTCTAATAATTTTCTATCTATATTAATTGATACACCAATCTAATTATCATCACACGAAGTACTTACTGTCATTAGCACCTTGCTCAATAAATCTTTGATATAGAATCATTAGTACTCTTGAAATGATAATACTAGCTTCATTATTGGATCATCTCATCAAACTTATTAGAACTCACGATTACTTGCACCTTCTATAACACCCATGTTTCACTTTACTCTCATGGGCAAGTATATAGTTCCTCATCTCGATTGATGTATATGTATTTTTATTTTAATCTTTTACAGACTGTTACACTAATATGTGTTACACTTCATACCTTTCATGTTCAATCTTGATATTCCTCTACCCATGGCATACTCATTAATACCCTTTATGCATATACATTTATTTACTCTTGACACACCCAAGTAATCAATCATCAAATTGAACATCATGCTCCATTAATCTTTAACACAATTCCTTGATACTTAATTGTTTACATAGATCATCCAATTACATAAATTCATGACTATCCAGGACTGGCATGCTGATTCTGATACTTACTCTTGGAACCTTCACTAATACTCTTACTCCTCTTTCTATAATACCAATACTAATTATAATAACACCTATCATAGAGCTATTGCTACAATGTACTATGCTATGGGTTAACTCTAGATTAATGCCTACTGCTCACATGTCCAACTAAGAAACACTTACAAACTCATAAGTCACACTCATTCAACGCTAATACAAGACACAAACAAAATTGCAAGTCACTAATTATCACACTGTCACTACCACATTCCGAAAATAGGGGTATTTTCGACTTTTTGCAATATTTAATATTATGGTATTTACAATTAAATTAATTGCATGAATAGTATATATTTAAATTAAATAACTGTGTGATGTGTACTTTAATATATTATATTATAGACAGTGTTCATTTGTGTTGTGATGGTAGACTTGACCTAGAAGCCAGTAGATGAGCACCTGTCGGAATTATGGAATTTTGAGGTTAATTGTTTTATTTTAGAATTAATTTATTGGAGGTGTAATTAATTACCGTATTTTATTTAATATTTTTGCGCATTGCCTTTGCTTCGATATTTGGAGCACTATCCAGACTTTTGCCTTCCAACAAATTTTACCATCTTGCCCTAGACATGCCCGCCTTCAATTCTGCTATTTTTGCAACTCATAATTGTGCTTTCTGTACATTATTTCTGGCCGCGCAAAAATCGTCGCGGACGTTTATTTTAAAATTCCTATTTTGTATCGTTGTGCGTTCCAATCAAAAATTGGAGGCCATCTTGACCTATTTTTCGTGCGGCCCAAATTAGGGTAATATTCTGTTCTGAGTCTTCTTCATTATTGGTATTGATGACCTGACCTGATTTTGGCCCCAGGTACTCCTAATTAATTGTTGAACACAACTTGCATTTATTTCTATTTAAATTGAGGATATTATTTAAACCAATTCTAAAATCCCAATTTAATTCTAGTGCCCTGTTATTTGAGCCCATACCGATCATACAGTGCCCCCTGACCCTACAAAACACCGGACCCCGAATCGCCCGCCAAATTTTTGTCATTTCATGTGTTTGTGCAATTTCCCAAATTTAAGGGGGCTAAATTGCAAATTTGCATTTTGTGGCCTCACCCAATTATTTTAACCAATGGGGAATCCTTAATATTTTAATTAAACCTCACCCTAAATCCCCCATAAATAATTTCCCTCATATTCAATCTAGACCACTCATTTAGAGGGTCAATCACAACCCTCCATCAAAATTCCCTCATCCTATATAATGACATGTCTACATCAACCCTAATCCCTAGACAACCTAGGTTTTCCCCCACCTCCTCACAAGCTTTCTCCCTCTCTCCTACGTTGGAAAACTTTCTCCCTTCTCTTTCTTTTTTTCTTCTCTTCTCCTTCTCTTCTTCTTCTTTATTGTTCTTCTTCTTTCTTTAAATTTGAATAGTTGATAAGGTGGGGAAACAACCCATACCCCTTACTGTGCATCCCGGCCCCTTACTGTGCGCGCTGGCCGACTCCCCCTGCTCCGACTAAACAACCCCTCGCCGCTGCTCCTCCCATACACCTTCCGGCGGTCAGCACCAACTCTCCCGGCGGTCCCCTCCGGTCAGGCGGCCGGCCAACCCCCCTCACTCACCTGCATCCCGAGTCCTCCCTGCGTCCACATCCCCCGGACGGCCAAGTTCCCCGCAGCCCGATCTTCCGGCGACCCCTTCAGTCTCCGGCGGGTCAGCCTAGCTCCGGTCCCGAGTTCCTCCCGCCGGCTTGTCCCCTTTCCTCCCGCTGCTCGTGCTCCTCCATCTCCATCCATCCATCCATCTCGAACTCCGGCGGCCCACAGCAATTCCGGTCCGGCGGCCACCCCAACTCACAGTAAGTTTCTCCTCTTTCTCTCCCTCCTTCCTCCTTCTTCCTATGGTTGTACATAGATGTATCATATATGTTTAATAACTATTTAATTAATATGTATAGTATATCTATATATTTATTATATATGCAATATGTACATGTATTTGTATATATTATGTATGTGTATTTGTAGATATAAATGTATAGGTATTTGTATATATAGTAATTAATGTGTATAGTATAAAAATATAGGGTAATGTATAATTTAATAATGTGAATGTATATTATCTGTTTAATTTATGATTAATACGTATGTACGTATAGTATTTATTTAGCTAATACTATATACACATATGTATAGTAATTATTTAATTTATGTTTAATATATATACTTTAGTATAATGTAAAAATGTGTATTTTAATATATGTGTATATACTTTAGCGTATGTATGTATTTAAAATATGTATACGTATATTATTTATTTTTTTATTATTTGTATAAGTATAGTATGTATTTAAACAAATTGTATAATTAATTTTATAATGTGTAATTAATTGTATACCTATATGTACACTGTTTTTCATAAATTGTACTTTATAAAATATACACTATATTATTAGTGTAATTAATGTATATGTATTTATATGTATTTAATTAATGTGAATGTAAGTGCTATATATATATTAATTGGTATAATTACCTGAAAATAGTATAAAGATAATTTTGGTATAAATATTATTGTGGTAAATATATATAGTATATATATAGAATAGTATTGATATATATGTAATAAAATACATATTTTGGTATAAATGTATAAATATGCAATTACGTATTTTGGTACAATGTGTATATGTGTATGTGTACGTATTAAATAATATATTTTTAATATGTATATTTTGGTATATATAAATACGTGTTCTGCTATGTATATTAAATATGTAGTATTTTGGTATCAACATATATATGTAGATTATATTTTCATTTTGGTATATGTAAGTATATATACATATATACAAACTTATTTTGGTATAGGTATAAACATGAATTATATATGTGTTTTAGTATTTAATATTATATATATATATAATGTATTGGCATATATATATATATATGTGTGTATATATTTTGTATAAACCCTTAGTATATTATTATATATATAGTTGGCCTATCTAGTAGTTGGCCCTTATCGTACCTAGCGTAGCCCTAAGGCCAGTATAATTCTTCTGTGTGTTAGGATAGCATCTGATGCAAGTGTTGTAATTGTGATATGTTTATAGGACTGTTGGTTCACCCAGGGGATACTCTGGAACGGGACATCCATAATTACCAGCTAAGGACCCAAGGCAAGTACATTCTCTGATAATTTCCAATTCTTGATAATTTCTATAAGTTCAATGATCTTGAAATGTTACAACTGAATCTTGACACTGTGCTACACGGACTAGTATATAGCCTGGATCTGCAGTCATGAGATGTTACCTTGATTATCGTATTGATATTGTACACGACATGTATATTAGACATCGTACATGATAGACTTGACTTGCTCGTGTATCGTGACGTGTCATGGTTGGATCCACAGTACTAGTTGGGGGCGGGGAAGTAGTTAGTAAGAAATGTGATCATAACCTCTTATTGTAGTATAGAAATTGTAAGTGTTAATCATGCTCTTCACCCATGATTAGCCAGGCCCTGTAGTTATCGTACATGTTCCCAAGCCGATCACATTTTGAAACTACTATTTCAAACACTTAGAATAGATTACAGTTCCCTATTTAAATCATATACTACATCACCCGTATATGATACTGTTTCTTGTTCTTTTTATTTCCATACATGCACTGACTGTATCATATTGCTTGTCTCTTTATATTACCTGTCTCTCTTAAATTGCCATTGCGATTATTTTACTGTCTTCTCAGTAGCTAGCATGACATGTTTTATTGTATTATAGACATTATCAATTAATGGAACTGTTATTTGAGAGTGTTGCTTTGCTCCTTCCTGACTGGAAATATTTTTCCAGACTATGCCTTAGAGGACCGCTGTCCGACACTTTATGGACCATATGGTGAGTAGCTGCAGACTTGGTAGTTAGATGTGATTCTGGAAGTTCTAGCCGGAATTATTATTTATTGTTAGTTCTTTAAGTAGACTATTTGGTACCGGATTTGTCTCCGGCATTTTTGATGATTCTTGGATATTGTTGAGTTAGAATATTACTTGTGGACTTGTGTTGTGTTTAATTTTAGTTTTACTATTCGAAATCTTATCGTGCTGTAATCCTGTGATTGAGTATGTGTTCATCTTATTTGTGTCATCCGTGCCTCCTAATGGAGATTGGATGCTTGCGTGACATTAGTTAGATAGTATCAAGACCTTGACAGCGTTCTACCGCCGATGCTGCGGTGTAGGCTGGACGTACCCACGCACTCGTGCCCCTAAATCGGGTGCGGGTCGTGACACACACTAATAAGGATCCTTAAAGAAATAAGGCTCAAAAGAATTGGGTTAAGGACTGAAGGTATCTTTACTGCTAGTAAAGAAAAGAAGCGATGGAACAAAGTCATGTAATAACGAAAATAGATAAGTCTTGAGATGATACTTTAAGAACCATTTTAAGATACAACCTGATAATCATACACGTCTGTCAGAAATCATGACACTCAGAATCCTCGCCACGCCAGTAAGCATAGATGCGATAAACGACAGGTTAAGGTATGCAACTCTATAATCATGTCATCGAAAATCTTTGCCACGCCAACCGGTATGGCTGCGAGAGACTTTAAGTTTCATAACTAAAGTATGTACATCCAAGTCAGGTTCCTACGTTCTTGTCACGACAGCTAATATGGCTGCGATAAACTCTAGGTTCCATAACCAAAGTAGACATTTTACCTTTCTCACTGTCCTCATCAACATATGTCATCAGATGATACTGTAAAGTTTAGTCCGTAAAATTTATTTCGATATAAAATCAAAACCCAACAATGATACCAAGAATTAAATTGATAACTGATCAACAAGAATCAAACTCAATATCAACAAGTGAGAATGGACGAAAATAAGGGGAAAGGATTTAAATTGGAATTTATAATGAGATTCTCAAGGGTCGTCCTAGGAATCTCTCAAATAATTTGTGATTGAGTATCCTCTCTCATCCTAGTATCCTATGTCCTATATTCTATTGCAGGCACGTAGTAGTACAACTAAGACGTCGCACTACCATATCATCGCACAACTTGCAAAGTCTGACCTGCATAGGCCACCACTGAAAATGTGTCAAGACCCGCACCCGGTATAGGGGTACGAGAGCGTGGGTACGTCCAGCCTACGCTACAGCATCGGCGGTAGAACACTGTCTAGGTCATATAACTATCTAAGCAATCTCTTACGAATATCCAACTCCATAAGGAGACACAGATATCACAATATAATATGGAATATACTCAATCACATAAACTAAGGCACGATGAGATATCGAAGCAAGCAAATAAAATATGAGACAAGTCTAAACAACAACAAATAGTCTAACCTGCAATCAATAACATCCAATCTCCAAGTATGTTGGAAACAAATCCTCTATATCACAGTCTGAAAAAAATATCCAGTCAGGATTGGAACGAAATACACCTTTAACAGCAGTTCCATGCATATTGACAAAAACTATAACACAGTGTAAAGAAATACAAGACATATAGGAAATACTGACAATAAGAAATACTGGAATAGAGAAATACTGGAATAATGAAGTACTGGAGCATGTCATCATCAATATACATCTAGCAATGAAATAGGAATCCAAGTACACGCAAGAACAATGAACTGGTATATAAGTGTGTACAAGAACAATAACTAGAACATGTAGAGATGCTAGATCAATATACTAGAGATGCATGTCAATGATCCTCTAACCAAGTGTGTGAAACATTAGTATATCATGTGATAGGCTTGGGACAGATCAGGCTTGTTATATATGATTAGCTATGATTCATGTAGGGTCAAGCTAACTATCCATATAGCTATGATACGAGCAATAGTCAGGCTAATCACATGTAACAGGCTATGAGGCATGTAATGGTTAGGCTGCACCAACGTGAGGTGTGGGTGAGCTATGATGCATGTAAAGTTGGGTATGATCACATAAGCTACTAATATTTCCCTATTTATCCCCAGCTAGCACGATGGATTCCAATCACGACTCCTCGTGACAGGTCTCAATGATGCCAACTCGTGTAAACAATAGTGTCAGAATCATGTATGCCATACAACAAGAGTTATACAGATAATCAACATAATAGAAACTGTCAGAGAATGTACTCTCCTGGGGTCCTGCTACTGGTATGAATCAGAGTCCAAGTCACAGTCCAAATAGCCTATGTATTACAATTTTACCATGTCAAAAGATAATTTATTTTAATTTATTTAATTCTGGAATAATTACTCTAAAATACTATTTTAATTTTATTATTCTAATTTTTATGTTAATTTCTAAATTTTTATCCAAAAGAATTGAGTTTTATCGACTCGAGACTTATGGCACGCAAATCGAGACGATCTGTTGACCGAAAAGTCAACCGACACAAACTCGACTTTCATGCATAAATTCCTGTAGATTTCAGCATCAAAAACATGCTAAAATTTATGGCTCATCCAAATTTAAATTCCTTTGGGAATTATGGCACATACAAGTTTCGTATCGTGCACCGATGGTTAAATTCTAACCTAGAAGTTCTACAGAATTAACAATATAAAAATTCTATGAAATAAATTCTGAGAAAAACATATGTCAATTATCTTAACATTATATTTCCGAAACTTTAAACGGTTCATGATTCTGATTCCTGGTTCTCCCGGAATCACGAAAACATCGAAACACGTCTATTTTCGGACATGCTGTATTCTACGAATTTTCCAAAATTTAATAATCATAATTTTGTAAAAAAAATTGTATAATCAGAATGATAACCTCAATATCATTCTAACATAAAAAACTAGGTCTCATTTGGAGTCCGAAGCTATGCGCAATGGCTTCTGGAAGATGAAAGAACCCTAGATGGCAATTCTCCAAAAATCGGCTCAAGAAAAACCCTAGAAAATAACTTAAACTATTATATATATAGAGGAGAGAGAAAGCAGCCATGGCTCGGAGTCTGCTGTGTGGCAGCCATCCGTGGCTCCCTGCTCAGATCGGATGGTCCGAATATGACGCGGCTCGGCTCAGCTGAGTCAGAGTCGAACTCTGACTCGGCTCGACTCGGCTCGACTCGCACCCACCCCGCGGTCACTAACAGGCGGGCCCAGCATTGTTTGCTGCGGGAGGCTAACAGGTGGGCCCCCTGTTTGCTGACTGGGCAGAATTAATTACTTTTAGGGTTTTCTTTTTCAGAAATTAGTTTTTAATTCAGTTTTTCTTAATTAACTCAAAATAAATGCTAAAAATAATCAAAAAATTCCCAAAAATTCTAAAAAATTTATTTTATTATTTAGAACCTAAAATAAAAGTTTGGAATATTTTTAATTAAGTTTATCCCTAAAATAAATTCTTGAAAGTCCTAGAAAATTAGGATTAGTAGTTTTTAATTAACTAAAAATTATGGAAAAATCTCAATAGCCCCAAATTAACCTAATAACAATATTTAAGCAAGAATTTCAGGATACGGAGGTTACAGCGTCAGCCAACATCCTATTGATATAGTAGATGGCCTGCTCATGACCTGTGTCGCTTGTCTAGGCTAGCAGAGCACTGAGGGAGTGATCCTACCACAGAGGCCAAAAATACTGGAGGATTCATGAGGTACTCCTTGATATCGTCGAAAGTGCGTTGGCATTCTTCGTTCCAGACAAAGGAGACTCCCTTCTTCATAAGGTGAGTGAACAACTGACAACATCCAGAGAGGTTTGATATAAATCTCCTGATGTAGGCCAGTCTTCCTTGAAGTCCATAAAGTTCTCTGAGGTTCTTCGGTGGGCACATTTCAAGGATCACTTTTGTCTTATCAGGGTCTACGTGGATACCCTTCGAAGTTAGGATAAAACCCAGGAATTTTTTGCTGAAGACTCCTTAGAAAGATTTGGTAGGGTTCATCTTGAGCTAGTGTGTACGTATGAGGTTGAACACAGTCTTCAAGTCCCTGAGGTAAAGCGACTCTTAACGGTGATGTTATCAACGTAACACTCGACTATCTTATGTAGATGCTCATAAAAGATGGTACTCATAGATCGCTGGTATGTAGCATCCATGTTTGTAAGATCGAAGGGCATGACTGTGTAGCAGTATACTTCTATCGACATTCAAAATGATGTATGTTTTTTATCGTTAAAAGATATCCTGATTTGATTATAGCCTGAGAATCCATCCATGAAGGACATACGCTCGAAGCCACAAGTATTATCGATTATTCTGTATGTGGTCGGAAGGGGGACTTCGTCCTTAGCGCAGGTCATATTTAGATTACAAAAGTCAATACAGATCCGGATCTTTCTGTTCTTTTTAACGACGGGCACGGTGTTGGCTACCTAATCTAGATGTTGTTCTTTGAGGATAAAGTCACTAGCAATCAATTTGTTAACTTCAGTTTTGATGGCGTTCATAATATCCGGCCGAACCGCCATTGCAGCTGCTTGACAGGCTTAGTGTTTGGCGAGATGTTAAGCTTTTGGACCATAATTTGGGGGTCCAGTCCCGGCAGATCTTCGTAGCTCCAAGAAAAGACATTAATGTATTCTCTGACGAGCTGTATCAGGGATTCCCAATCCTCATTAGTTAGACTCTTGCTGATGAAGATAGTTTTAGGGGAGGATTCGTCGTCCAGATTGACTTTATGACATCGTCCTTGGTGGAAGGTTCTCACTGTTCGAACCTCATCTCCCATTGTGCATCTAGGCGTTAGGCCTACGGTTCTACTTCAAAAAGTTCCGGTAGATCCTCATCGTCTTTCTCAGGGTCAGTTGACACCATATTAGAAGACAATGTTTGCTTGAGCATCTCCCCGATACTGACGTTGGAGTCCCAAGAGGAAGACTCTGGAGAATGAGAGTGTAACTCATCTTCTTTATCCGAGCCTTCGGGAATTGTAGGAGGCATGACGTACCATATACCATGCTTGGTCTTATGGTAGTAATCCTCGAATTTAACTGCCGGAGCGGTGAGGCATACTGGCAGTCATCAAACTTTGCCATATTTCAGACCTCAATTGATTTTAAGATCATACCTCATCTTCTAGATGAGGCGTTTGGCTTAACCACTGAACCAGTATAGTTATATTTAATCGATATCGGGTTCTGGCTCTTTTTTCTTTGGGATGAAGGACCGGGGGCATTCAACTCGAAGATAATGGGTTTGTCTTCCCTCATCCTTGCTGGAATTGTGAAGTAGGAACCTTGGTTAGAGAGGATCCAGTTTACTTTATAGGTAGTAGTCACCTGTGTCTGCAGGAACATGCCTAGACCGTGCTCCATGGAATATAATGTGCTTTTGTATGCATCTTCAGAGTAGTTTAAAGATACCCCTTTATTTACAAAATAAGATCTTTTTTTCAGGAATTACATCATCTAGAGAAGGGACGTTTGCATCAGCAACTACGTACTCCTCTATCTTGTTCTTCCCGAGATCTACCCCAGTGTGAGCAACGACTTTGGAGATTCCCTGCACAACTTTACTACCAAAGGCTTTGATGTTGTAAGAGGCAGCGAGGCATCCTTCGGAGGTTAACTCGATCTGTGTACGCGAACGACTAGAAGTTCGGACGCGGTGGATGGTGTCGGACCTTCCTTCTAAGGTCGATTCATCCTACGAAGTCGGACGACCAAAGTTTAGGTTGCCTTCCTGTATAGTTTTACGACGAGGGGAGAGGTTGTGTCAGGATCATGTACCTTTAGACAGACTTTTAAGGGCTCTACTTGTGTTTCCCCAGCCTCTGCCTCACCATCATCGTCATTGCCACCTTCATCTTGGTAGACCTATTTGTATAGGATTGAGTCAGAGTAATAGGCTTCGATCCCTTTGAATGGATCGACATCAGCAAACTCTGTTTTGACCGTACCATTTTTGTAGACAAACTTTAGGCACTGGTGCTGGGTCGACGGCAATATCATATGTTCGTGTATCCATGGGCACCCGAGCAAGACACTGTAGGATACATCTACATTAATAAAGTAGCAAGTGACCTCTGTTTTTAAGTCGTCGATCTTGTATTTCAGGCGAATCTTGCCCAGAGGGTAGCTAATGCCTGCGTTGAAGCCAGTGATGGCAGTATTGGTAGCTGCCAGGCGATGTATCGGAATATCCAAGGTCTGAAGCAGACTCCGCGGGATGATGCTGATTGACGAACCAAGATCGATGTGCATCAGGTCTACCTTGATGGCACCAATGTACCCTATGTAATACAGGGGACGATCATGCCAGTTATTCTTTAGCAACATATCATGTTGCGAGAACTTAATGTTGGGTATTGCCTCCATGATATTATTGTATTAGGGGCAAGCAGCTAGATCTTCAGCTAGCAGCTTGACTTGCGCTAGATAGGTGTATGCATTTTGTAATGCCTCACTAAGAGTAGCCCGAATGTCTTTGGAGAGTCAAAAAATCTTGAATAGAGAAAAATTCGCTAGAGTATTGGCGATCTAGGCCAAGATGTTGAAGTTGTAGCACTTTTCCAGCCCCTGAGCTGAAACTTTGTGCAGCGACTTGTCAAAACGAGTATCTTTCTACTTAGACTTGTCCGCTGCTAGAAGCTGGGATGGACCCAGATCAGATATTATAGGTACGATTATTGGAAGTGCACCATCGTCAGGGATGTCACACTAGCGTTGGCATGTCAGGCCTGATCCTGTTGTTCCTGCTATGGCTTCCTCATATGGGATAGAAACCGTATAGCTGGACTTGGACTCCTTGCCCTTGGACTTGGTGGCAGACGATGTTGTCTGCTACATCAATTCTAGAGCAAGATTGGGGTAAACCCACATGACATCTCCATGTGGCATGGTGAGAGGTATCAGTCAGGCCGTTTGGTCATGATCTGGCGAAAGATTGACGATCTTAATCGTTTCCTTGGGAATTGGGATTATGTCGTCTTTGGCTTCTGTAGCCGGGAAGTTATCGAATTGGAGCAATATCATGTTTGCGATAACCGTCTTGTCATCGTTATCCAAGGTGAGGGACTTGGTCTCAAGCATATGCTGGATGTACCGCTTCAGCGTGTAGCAGTCCCGCGTCCATGATGGACATAACGATGGTAATGGCATTACTTTGGATTATTCTCCTCGACTGCCTTAACTGGGCATTTGACGTCGGGGAGACGAAGCTTACCACCCTTCATCAATGCTTCAAAGGTGGGCATGACATCGTCATCTTCGAAGAAGTAGGTCTCCTTGGGTTTTGAAACCTCAGCCAACTTTTGTCACGACCCAATTCCGTAGAATCAATTGAGGCGTCCCCCGAATCGTGACCGCCATGCGAGCATGGGGTTACGCCCGCACAAGGCTTTAATGATTTGCATAACAAGCACATATTCAGAGTACGCAGATAAATTGAAACACAAATTTGAAACATGGAAAAGTTCTCTTTATTGATAATGAACATCTATTACAAACTCTTGAACGAGTCATCTAAAATGCCGCACTGGCTTACAAAAGAGTTGACTCAAAATGAGATAGCAGTCCTGTACATTATATCCCTTTACTAAACTTCAAAAGATATAGACCTCCAGGCTAGAGGACGACTTTGCCACGAAGCTGCATTTGTGTATGAAGAGTTGCAAGCTTCTGGCTTTAAAAGGCTTCAAAGGGCGCGGTGAAGATGCGTGAACAGCTGGACTGGATCGGGAAGACAACTTCGGCTCCTCGCTCGGTTCGCCTTAGTGTGGAGAACCTGTTTCAACGAGGGTCAGCATATCAAAACATGCTGGTGAAGGCGAGCTAGCCGAACTATACCAATCAACATGTTGTTTTAATGAAGCATACATATTTGTGAGTTTCTATCTTGCCTTAGTTCATTTACAAGTAAGCAGCATAATGAATTTACTGAAAATGAACGTACCACCGTTCGGTGGATTTTACCTGACCGTCTGAATCACCTGCACAATACTTACCATGCCTTCCCTGCCACGAAGACACAAGTTACTATGCAACAGGTTTAAATATACATAGGATCACTGGCTTGATGCCACGAAGGGACGGGTTATAGTCTCAAGATACAAATGATATACAACGCAGGTGGCGAGCCCCGCTGCATAACACTTTGCCCCATAACATACGACTATACATACGTTCCGTCCGGATCGGATCTGTCCCGGCGCCCCGGTGACCGTCCGCGGAACTCATAACATACCTTGTGCACAAGTTGTCCGTGATCAAGAGCACTCATAGAATTTGTTCCATAGCATAATAGTTTTGCATAGTCATCCTGACAGTTTATTTCATAACAAGCATATATTTCCATACTTAGCATGGTTCATAGAACAGTTATAAACGAACTAGCATACAGGATGATAACCGTTCATAAGTTTAGTTGACAAGCAATATTTCCAAGTTTATTCCCTTTTTATCTTGATCTCTTTTATTATTACTTGGTATCGTTTGATCGGGGCGAAGGAGTAAAGCTTGGAAGCAGGGCTAGCTAATCGGGTTGGTAGCCACTCACTTAGAAGTTGGAAAGAAGAAGGAAATAGGCGCTTCACGACTCCGCTCGCAAGCCGCCTAATGCTCGTTCACCTGCACACGAACAGCTCGATTAATACTTCTTCCTCTCTTTCCATTTTCAGAATTGAAGTGCAGTTCAATGAACGAAAACAATGAAAACCATCGAAACCGTTCAAGGAAAACAAGCAAATCCCAAAACCAACTCAAGGCACGAAAGCAACAAGTGACATCGAAAACCGAGGCAATAAAAGATAGCAGCGGAGAGGTCCCTCCTGACTCTGTCGCTAAGCCGATCCTTGGGGTGCAGTCCACTGAATATGGGAATCGATTCCGAAGAAACAAATCCATAACGAGGACGAGTTCTTAATTCAATCTATCTCGATCGCACGATACCGTCTTGTGTTTCTTAGCCGCGCTCCTCGAATAGGAGGAACGGGGCGCTACAGCTTTTGCTTTGGCTTCTTGGTTAAGTTGGCCACCGAGGCCTGCTTTTCTTTTTCATCATGGCTGCTATTGCCGCTGTTGTTGTTGTTGGGAAACTTTCCCCTATCATTGGCGACATGGATCTATATTCCCAAGGGTCGGGCATCTTTTACCTTCTTTTCAGCGCTAACAACGCTAATGATGAAGTTGTCCAGTCTTTAAACTAATTGCTGCCCATCAAGAGGTGGACTACTGGAAGTAAGTTTAGATGGCACATGTCCATCAGTGTCGACTCAAGATTGCCTAGGGGTAACCTCAGCGCTACTTGTCGAAAACACTCGGTATTATTTTGAGCGAGTTCCCTTTCCCCTTGGATGACATACATCAGGGAGGACATCGTCATGTCGCTTGCTCCATCATAGAATCTTTTGATAAAAAGACTCTTAAGGTCGTCAAACGATGATATGCAGTTATCATATAGGTTGCAAAACCAGTCGAATGCTACCCGATCAATATCCCCACAAAGAGCTTGGTGAGGAGTGCGTCACTGTGAGGTAGGTGCCCTGTTGCAGTCTCAAAGTAGCTCATGTATTGATGGGAGAAAGTCTTCCCATCGAATGGGTTCAAGTTAAAGGGCTTATACTTGGGTGGGTACGACACATCCCTCCACTCGCGGGGGTATGGTTGTCGTATCCTGAGCTCGCACAGTGAGTCCCGGCTGCCCATGGAATCTAGGCGAATCTGGAGTTCCCGGACTTCTTACATTGCTTCTTTGGCTTCGCCTCCGACGGAAGGGGCAGATGAGCCAGGCAGAGGGTGATTTCCTCCTAGGGGCAGAGTGGTTTCGTCGGAGTCGGCGTTGGTCCCAGGGTCCAAGATCACTTGTCCAGAAGCCCTTAGTAGTTGGGAAGCCATTGTTTTAATTTCCAACATTGCCTGAGTTAGGGCTTGCATTGATGAACTGACTGTTTGCATCATGGCCTCAAGAGCCTCGAGGAGTTGTCAATCGTTGGGGCCTTCGTGATTGTCCCCTACCATATATATAGTAATCACATGGGGAAAGATGAACGGGACAGTGGACGCCGCACTTTTTATCTCAGATTTTTACTGGGAGTAGTCATCAGGTAGCGTCGCCTCCTCCACAGATTGAAAAAGAATACTACCCCCAGCGTAAGAGGCTACGTCATTTTAACGAGGGTGGCCACCCCCACGGACATCAGAGTCTGTTCCTTAGGAATATCCGTCTTCTCGGAATGTTGGGTTGTTGTATAGGTCCTAGGGATCACTACCCCCAGCTTGTAAAACCCACATATGTCCTGAGAAAGAATTACCCCCAGTGGCCGATAGCTTTTTTTTCTAGTGGGTACCTTGGAAAATACTTTTCGTAGGTCCCGCTACTGGACCTCCTGGTAGTCACCTTTTTGATGCATTGGTTGAGAGTGACAAACTGAAGGTATTGGGCTTCCTTCCTCGCACGGTGGAAGGGTCCTTCTGAGTAGAATAACATTGGACGAATGGTAATTCCTCCTCCTTTTGTGTTTGTACCTGATTTTTGGGTTATTGTCGGCTAGGTGCCTTCCGATACAGTCACTGGAATACCGACTGCCTGTTTGTTGGTGTAGAAGCATAAAAAATACGCCAGATGACTACGCGGCATATCGGTGCAGAGCAGCATAGGCAGAGGCCTTAAGAGCCATCAAGCATGCAACAGAGCCTTTTCCGCTAGAACAGAGCGTGAAACATAAAAGCTCAATGGACCATCCGCGTAAGGCAGTACGTCCAAGCCGCTTCAGCGTAAACAGGGTGCTTCATCGCCTCCAGGGCGTAAAACTCCTCCCCTTTCATACGCGGTATTGAGGTGTACAAAAGACGCTTCATATTCCCCGAAGTAAACCTGTCAGATCCTGCAATAAACCTGTCAGAGCCTGCAATGAACCTGACGTCTGGACTTCTGGCAAAGTGATACGGCCCGACTACCCAAGCGACGACTATAATGATGGCACTGCACTGCCACCCAGGCTGTCAAATACCGCCATCCCCTTCGCGTAAACTGCTTTTTCAAGCACGAAGGGATACGCTGCCTTATTTTACACAGGCAAAACGTGAGCTGTTTACGTTCTGCAGTAGACAAACTGCCTGCTACACCAAAAGCTGCACTCCGTACGGGGTTCGAGGCACTTCTCTTCGTCTAATGCACAGAGCGGTGACAGTTTCTCGAGGCACGTCTCTGCGACTGATGCGCAGAAAGGGTTGCAGACCGTCAAAGAATACGCCTCCATATTTAATGCACAGGATGGTGGCAAATCTCAGCATTTAATGCAAGAGATTTGATTATATCTTCAAAAGCCGTAATTCCGGCTAAGACGTCCACATCAGCACTGTGGCATGATAAGCAGCGGCTTCTACGCCCATCCAGCATTTGTGCTCATTCGGCTTCTACGCCTGCTCGACCTCTGTGCCCCTTCGGCTTCTACGCCTGCTCGGCCTCTGTGCCCCTTCGGCTTCTACGCCTGCTCGGCCCCTGTGCCCCTTCGGCTTCTATGCCTGCTCGGCCCCTGTGCCCCTTCGGCTTCTATGCCTGTTCGGCCTCTACGACCACTCGGCTTTTATGCCTGTTCGGCCTCTACGACCACTCGGCTTCTATGCTTGTTCGACCTCTACGACCACTCGGCTTCTACGCCTGTTCGGCTTCCACGCCTATTCGGCTTCTATGCCGGTTTGATAACTATTTGGCTTCTATGCCATGGTGACAGACATTTGGCTTCTATGCCAACCTCTTCTACACAATGGATACCTACCTACGTGGCTTTTACACCGTGATCTTCGTAGAAATTATACGCGTTGTGTCCCTTAGTTGGACCCGCGTTACACGCTCATTCAAAAGATCATCTATACGCAGGCATTGGTTACTTTAACCATTGTGTAAAAGGGTGTTGTACTTTCCACTCCTCGGTTGTTACACCGACGGAGTGGTCACTGTCAGTAAAACTCTATAAATAGAGACCTCTATCAATGAGGAACAAGGTCGGAAAATTGGTTAAAGAAACCAATATCAGATCCGAGGTCAAAAAACTCCAAACTTGAAGATCGAACCAGGTCGACAAAAATTGGAAGATCGAACCCGAGAGAGAGAGAGAGAGAGAGAGAGAGAGAGAGAGAGCACCCGGAGCTCAGGCAAAGAGTAGGGATCGACGACTTTGGCATCGTGCATCCACCCTCTCCTGCAACCTTCGAAGCTGCTTCCTGTCTTCTACGATACTTCTTCAACATCGTGTGGTCCAAGGGCTAAAGTGATCAACTGCAGATCAGACACCTATAGCAATATTTATCCAGATTAAATAAATTATACTCCCATATCCTCATATAGGATCAAATTGTACAAATTTGTTTGTAAACCAAAGAAGGCGGGTTCTGTGTAAACCCCATATTGAATACATCTTCATTCTTTCATTTAATACCACAAACAAGATGGCGACTCTGCTGGGGACATCTTTTTCTTCTGACGAGGAAGCAATTGCTCAACACGATACGGTATCCGTGGGATCCATAAAGGAGACACTGTTCGTCCAATTCGACTAGTCTGCCTACGAAGACATGCTTTGAACCGGGGGTAGCTCTCACTCTCTCTCCGTCCAAGACAACAGGAAGCTGCGCAAAGTATGGATGCCCAAGACATCCTCTACCATTCCTATGGACTCTCTGATCTCTTCGATCTCTCCGACCAATGAGGTTGTAGCACTGCTCCCTCCGTGCCCTCTACGTAAAACTCAGTCTTCCGCTACGCGCAGTACAGACGAAACTTCGGGCAAAGCCTCAGCGCTGACCCGGAAGTATTCACTGCGCTCTACGCGTAGGAACCAGTCTCCCGCTACGCACGATACAGACAAAACTTTGGGCAAAGCCTCAGTGCTAACCCAGAAGTATCCACTGCACTCTACGCGTAGGAACCAGTCTCCCGCTACGCGCGGTACAGACAAAACTTTGGGCAAAGTCTCAGCGCTAACCCAGAAGTATTCATTGCGCTCTACGTGTAGGAACCAGTCTCCCGCTATACGCGGTACAGACCAAACTTCTGGTGATGCCTCAGCGCCAGGTCAGAAGTACAAATCATGCTCCAGGAGCAAGACAACATCTGACCTCTACGAGGAACTAGATGAGCGCCGTAATTTCCGCGAGGGGAAGCCAGCAACAGAATACTCGGCTCCCCGGCCGTTACGCCGGCGAAGAAGCAATCTGCCTACCCTCCGGATTACGCAGGAAGCCGACGGTCGACTGAGGACCTCTTCAGCCTTACGCCACTCTGAGCGAATCTCCAATTTACGCCAGGCAAAGTCCCACGACGTAAAGCAAGCTCTGGTTGCTACTCCTCCTGACCTGCGCAAATACCTAATCCAGAAGTGTAAGGAGAGGGGACCTTCCAACATGTCTATTACGTCCCTAGCGAGCAATATTGTAATAGTCATAAAATCGTGATTGACTGCTGCTGTTCTAAAGCAAAATGGTCAGTTATCGACCGATTGAGCTACTCTCAGTCTTTCCCGGAAGAAGAACCCGCGTATGCGTCCGTGAACATGGCTTTACACATACCTAGAGGAGGGTCAAGCTCAAGACGTCGTCCCTCAGGGTCTCCGAGCCGAAGAAGATTCGAAGACCTCATCAGGAATACTGAAGCTGGGGTATTCCAAAACACCCATGCAAGGTCACAGCAACCAACTTCGTACTCGTCTGATTTCGACGCTGGGGGTCGCCAATCTCCCATATCAGAAGCTGAGAGTATAGAGTCGACTTCTGCAGTGACCTATACTTATCCTTCGAGGACGCCCAAGGAAATATGAGTTTACACCATTGAAGACGAACGCGAGGAAGCTTCGCCGTCAGGAAACGCGAAACAACGCATCACTATGCTGGAGACGTCTCTGAAACAAATACAATCCATAATGGAGAACATGCACCAGATGATGCTAACTCAGCACGCAACTGCCATGGCTCAAGCGTCGGTCCCGCCAACTCAAATACGTGTGGGGGTGGACTTGCCACCATCCAACCCAAGCCAAGAGCCTGCTCTAGATCAAGAGTCAGCAGTTCCTCCGCTTCCTCACTCGGTGAATATATTACCTCCCGTTGGAGTCACGATACATCCAACTCCGCACTACACCGTAGCCCCGCTTCCAACTAAAAATCTGATACAGGAAGTGCGGGAGTTGAAAGCCCAGTTTGACGCCTTGAAGCACAAAGATCAGCTCAAGAAACTGTGAATCAACCAGCCTTACCCAGCTATCTGGGAAGAGGTCCCCTTTCCTCTGAAGTACAAGCCTCAGACTATGGCTCTGTTCGAAGGAAAAACATCGCCAAGTCAATACATGAACTATTTTAGTATAATGGCGGTGTTGCTACAAGGGAACGACACCCTCCTCACTCGGGTGTTCAAAGGCTGCCTCTCAGGAGTAGCCTATCAGTGGTACCGTAGCTTGGCGGACAACTGCATTACTTCCTTCGAAGACTTCAAAGCTTTATTCTTCACGCGATTCTACGAGGGTGGAATGGACATGTCTATGTCCTCTCTCATCGAAGTCAAACAAAGGAAAAAGGAGGACGTTCGCACCTTCGTCGAACATTTTCGTCAGGCCACCTTACAAATGCCTCCAGAAGTTCCAGACTCGGCATTAGTAGACATTTGCAGGAAGAACCTCCTTCCCGTAGTCTCGGTGTTTACAGGACCATATCAGTTCCATGAGTGGCCTTCGTTCATCGTCTCGGCAGTGGCCGCCGAAGACAACAGTCGCAAGGCGCACGACAATGGCATCATGATCTCCGCCTCCGATAGAGGCAAAAGTTCATCTCCTAGCAGCGACCATCCTCGCCGCTCCAAGGGAAAAGAAGCTCTGACGGTCAATACGTCCAGAAAAAAGACGACGGCGACCAAGCAGACGAAGTCCGGGACTTCCAAGCCCGTCGAAGTCTACTCTTTCGACGACGACGATATCCCTAGTATATTCGAGTATCTCGTCAAAAGCGGCAAGATCACCCTTCCGGAACTAAGGCGGCCCCAAGAAGTCGGCAGTATTGACGACCCCAAATACTGCATCTTCCACAGATATGTACACCACCCAACAAAAGCGTGTTACATACTGAAGAGGAGGATCCAGGGGTTGATCGATGCTAAGGCCATCACTCTGCACAACACCGAGAATACGGTCACGGCCAACATGATCTCTCTGCGGTTCGGCGATCTGCCTTCCCAAGAGGTCATAAACGGTGTCACGCCCATTTTCTGAGCTACGATGGACATCGTCAATCTCCCTCCATCTAGAGATCAAAATCAAGACCTGGTACCCCTGACCACCCGGCAAGGCGAGATTATGTGGGTTCATCCGGATTTGGTGTCAGAGCTCGAGGAAGAGACTAAAGCTACTAAAGCTACATCTAGAAGAAGCTCCAAGCACAAACCATGCCATATGGTCGTAACTTCTTCGCCATCGGACGAAGACGAGGTACTTGCTGCAACCCGTTCAGGGAAAACCTACCTCAACGACTGCAGAGCAAGTCAGGAGGATGCACCAGTAGACGCTTCAACTACCAAACCTTCAAAATCGACGCCGGCAGACAAAGGGAAGCAAAGAGAAGTGTGCTTTGATAAACCTGTGAAAAACATTCCAAACAAAGGTTTTGAGAAGCCATACAACTTCGATGTCTTGGCCCAACTGGCTAATACACCAGCCAGGCTCTCCATCTTTGAGCTACTCAGGCTCTCCCAAGACACTCATCTAGCCCTGAGTGAAGCGCTGATGCAGGCGGAGGCATGCTTGACCCAACTCAAGTCCCCCGACGAAGAACCAGTGGCATGTCCTCAATGCCACAGTGTGATGGAGTTGGTCCCAAATATTACTTTCACCCAAGATGACATGCTGTTAAAACATAACAAGCATGACAGGCCCCTCTATTACACCGGGTACGTCGGTTCCATGGGGGTTGATCGGATTCACATAGATCCGGGATCGTCGATTAGCATCATCCCTCACAGTCTGCTTAGACCATTGAGGATTCCTACAAGCGAACTGGCTTACACCTCCACTACGATCGTAGGTTTCAACGCCGGAAGAAGTAAGCCGTTGAGGAAGATTCGCCTAAGGATCCAGATTGGCAACCTCAGATCGGTGGCCACATGTTACGTGATCGATTCAGAGGTGTCCTATAATATTTTGCTGGGGAGACCGTGGATCCACGATCACAACATCGTTCCTTCAACTCTACATCAATGCCTTAAATATGTAGACCCCCAAGGAATAGTAAAAACGGAGGTTGCCGACCTAAACCCGTTTAAAGGAGTAGAGTCCTACTATTCCGACCCCGTGTTGTACTCTCAAGACCACACAGAAGAAGTATCGGGCGAGACGGAGAAGGAATCCCACCGGGAGCCAAGAAAACCCCCTGCCGCACTGCCGCTGTCGATCAGAGTGAAAGGACGAACCACTCGTCCAAAAGCCATAGAGCCTATGGCTATTCACCTGAACAAATCCAGCTCAGGAAGAGGAAGCAATTCTCCAGCGGTCACTCTGAATCAGAAGCCTCCACCTTTGGTCATCAACCTTCGGTACAAAGGGCAGCCGACCGATATAAACGCAACCAGAAACGGGGTTCCAGATGATAATAAACATCCTCTTTTCCAGTACATTAATGCTCAGATTCCAAATCAGGAATCCACTCACCGTGACGAGGTAGAACCCATAGCACAAAAATTCTTGGAAGCTATAAACTCCTACCGTCCGTATGTCTGGGAAGTAGCGTCTTCATCCAACGTCATCACAACGTATGGACCCCATGAGGATTCTATCTTCATTGTCCCGCCTACCTGCAGAAGTCAGCGTCCAATATTCTTCGACCGTATGCGCAATCAACCGGCTAACCAGGAAGATCCTTTCGATGACGATACTGGGAAAATACAAGTTCACCGATACAGCCCGCAAGCGCTGAAGATCATGCAAAACATGGGCTACGACTTGAAGCGGAAGCCAGGCCTCAACTACGAAAGAGGCAGACGAACGCCGCCGTGCGGCGACCCCCGCTATCAGCAAACCCGTTTCGGGTTAGGATATGCCACCTCCCTTACGACTTCTAAGTCAGACGAGGACATCTTTTCCTCCTCCCAGAACGGCTCGTCGCCCCCCGACTCACCTGATGCTCTCGAACAAACACTATCAGTAAATATGGTGGTGACAGATCCCTCAGGAGCAGATGAACAGGATTCTGAGCCATTTGAGAATGACTCTTGGGCTCAACAAATGGATACGCAGTGGGAATTCTGCTTCGAGCAAAGAGAACCTCCCACCAAAGACGAAGTTATCCAAATCGATGTTGGGGGTGAACTTTTGCCAAAGTCGATATTTATCAGTGACAATCTTCCCTCAGCTGAAAAGGAAGAAATCATACAGCTGATAAAGGAATACGTCGACGTCTTTGCATGGGATTATGGGGACATGCCGGGCCTTGACCAGAAGGTGGCTACTCATAAGCTTAATATATTGACCGACTCGAAGCCTATGAAGCAGCACCAACGTCGGTTCTGCCCGGATATGATGGACGCCATTGAAGCTGAAGTCAAGAAGCTGATAGCCTGTGGTTTCATCCGAGAAGAACAATATCCCGACTGGGTCGCCAATGTTATCCCAGTCATGAAGAAAAATAGGAAGGTACGTATCTGCATCGACTACCGAGATCTGAATACGGCCTGCCCCAAGGATGAATTCCCTCTTCCTATCACGGACATCATGATCGACAACACCTGCGGCTTCGAACGCATGTCTTTCATGGACAGATTCTCAGGATACAATCAGATCAAGATGCATCCTGAAGACGAGAAGCACACTGCCTTCCGTACCCCGTTGGAAGTATATTGCTATACGGTCATGCCCTTCGGATTGAAGAACGCTGGGGCTACATACCAACAGGCTATGAGTAATATATTCCATGAGCATTTACGCAAAATAGTAAAATATTATGTGGACGACATAGCCATCAAGAGCCGCCTCAAGGATGATCACATTCAAGACCTGAGGACGGTATTCGAGTTAATGCGCCAACATCAACTCAAGATGAACCCTACGAAGTCCTTCCTGGGTGTATCTAGTGGCAAATTTCTGGGGTTTGTCATTACCGCTAAAGGCATCCAGGTGGACCCTGACAAAGTCCAAGCAATCATGAAAATGCGACCGCCCCATAATCTGAGGAAACTCCGGGGATTTCAAGGCCGTCTGGCTTATATCCGGAGGTTCATATCTAACCTCTCGGGAAGATGTCAGCCCTTTTCGCATCTCATGAAGAAAGGTGTATCCTTCGTATGGGACAAAACCTATCAGCAAGCATTCGGGGATATCAAACGCTACCTCACCAGTCCGCCAATGCTGGTGCCTCCCATCATGGGAAGACCATTCTTGTTGTACGTCCGAGCAATGGATCATTCGCTAGGAGCTCTTCTCGCGCAGAAGAACGATGTAGGGCATGAACAGGCTATCTACTACCTCAACAGGATGATGGTCGGAGCCGAACACCGGTACAACCCAGTGGAGAAAGAATGCTTGGCTCTGATGTTCGCTATCCAAAAGACGCGGCACTACGTCACCGGCCAGACTATCCACATCATCTCCAGGATCAACCCTCTTCGAGTACTGATGAGCAAGCCAAGTGTTCTTAATTCCCGACGCGCAACTTGGGCGATGCTATTAACACCATATGACATGGTATACGTACCACAGAAGTCCATCAAAGGCCATGCGCTGGCCGACTTCCTAGCTGCTCATCCGATCCCGGAGGCCTCCAAGTTATACGAAGACATTCCCGACGAAGTTGCAGAATGTAATTCCGCAATGGAAGATGACGCATGGCAACTGTTCTTCGACGGCGCCTCCAGGACTGGTCCCCAGGGAAACATGGTTTCAGGGGTAGGAATCGTCCTAGTCACTCCTGATAAACTCGTCATCTACCGGGCATATTCTTTTAACGAACCATGCTCCAACAATATGGCGGAATACAACGCCCTGTTAATTGGACTCCAAGTCGCTAAAGAGCTAGGGGTCGAGTCCCTGGAAGCTTTCAGTGATTCTCTGCTTATCGTCAATCAAGTCCGAGGGATATATGAAGTCCAGAATCCAGACCTCATCCCCTATCACCAAGCAACGGTCGAGATAGCCATGACATTCAAAGGGTTCTTTCTAGAGCATGTACCTCGATCCCAGAATCTGGAAGCTGATGCCCTAGCCAGTCTAGCTGCGGATTTAGCCACTCCTATAAGAAGGCAGGATTCGGTAATCCTTCTTAACAGAGATTTATTCTGCATGAAGAACAACTTTCACATAGAACGCAGCTACCCTGTGAACACGGAGCCCCGGGGAAGAGACTGGAGAAGTCCCTTCATAGATTTTGTCGCATACGGAATCTTGCCAGAAGCAGTATCCGTCAAAAGACGATCATTACTCTTCTACTTTGATGCATCTTCATAATGCCTATATCGTCGGACTTACGACGGACTGCTATTAAGATGTCTCTCAGGCGACGAAGCACAGCAGATTATCCGGGAAGCTCACGACGGCGTATGCGGAGCGCATCAGCCCGGTCCTAAGCTACAGGATCGTATCAGGAGAATGGGCTATTACTGGCCTACTATGATCACAGACGCGATCAGCTATGCAAGACAATGCAGAGCCTGTCAGGTTCATGCAGACTTCATACATCAACCGTCTGAATATCTACATCCTACGGTTGCATCTTGGCCCTTCGAAGCATGGGGTATGGATATCATAGGTCCTATTCACCCGTCTTCTTCCAGAGGCCACCGGTTCATACTGGCCATCACGGATTACTTCTCCAAATGGGCAGAGGCAATCCCTCTAGCTGAGGTAAAGGCGTCTGACGTAGTCAGCTTCATCAAGCATCACGTCATTTATCGCTTTGGGATTCCCCGAAGGATAATCCATGACAATGGGCCTCAGTTCATCAGCCAAGCATTTCATCAATTTTGCGATAAAAATCGAATACGTAATATTGTCTCTACGGCATATTATCCAGCTGCTAATGGTTTGGCGGAAGCTTTCAACAAAACCATTATCAAACTCCTGAAGAAGTTTGTCTCTTCGAACAAAAGAGACTGGAACGAGAAGCTGGGCGAATGTCTCTGGGCATACCGCACGACGGTACGGACACCGACAGGTTGTACCCCCTTTTTACTGGTCTACGGGAGCGAAGCAGTTCTTCCCATCGAAGTCCAGATCCCGTCGCTCAGGATAGCCGTGACTAATGAGCTGACCCAAGAAAAGAATGACCTGTTAATTCTTCAGGAGCTCGAAGGATTAGACGAGAAATGCCTCCAAGCTCAACAGCGCATCGCGCTCTACCAAGCACGCATTTCTAGAGCTTTCAATCATAAAGTAAAGGAAAGAGTGTTCAAGGGCGGCGAGCTAGTCTTAGCCGTAAGAAGGCCAATGATTCTCACTCACAGGAGTAAAGGGAAATTTCAGCCCAAGTGGGAAGTCCCTTATGTGATCGAGACAACGTTCTCGAATGGCGCTTACAGGTTAGCCCAGCCTAATGAAGACCTATTAATGGCTCCTATCAACGATAAATTCCTAAAGAGGTACTATGCTTAACCTCCTCTACCCCAGGATGGAATATAGCTGGAATCCCAATTCTGACAAAACTACTTCCATAACGAAGCTAGTTAGGTCATATTCTATCATGTCCGTATGACCTCTGAATAGGTATGTCCTGCTAGAAGTTTATTAAGAGTTTATCATGTTCATACTACCTCTGATATCACTCTCACTTAAACCTGTCATTTACATTCCGAAATGATGGGTCCACAAAGTCAGAAAAGATTCGCTTTATTTCCAAAAAGAGCAGAATTACATTAGGGAAGCTAAAAGCAAGAAAGGGTACATTATTGCGGGGGAGCAGTCAGATCGCGAATCAGCTTCGCCAGTGCAGCTACCCTCTCGCCCCTGAAAACCAAGGCCTCAGCGCGGGCCCGTTCCAGCCGTGCCTCAGGATTGTTCGTAAAGGACAGTTCGGCCCTCGCCCGAAGAGAGCTAGCACGAGCAGCTTCTGCACGCTCCAGGTCCCGTCGCATTGTGCTCAGTCGACCAGACGCTACGCCTAGACCTGCCAGCGACTGAGAAGCCCACTCCTCTGCCCGGGCGAGTTTCTCCTTCAACTTGTGGACCCTCGCTGCGTTCCCTTCGTGCTCGAATTGGCACTTCGTCTCGACAGCAAGAGCCTCCTCCACGACGGCCTTTCTTTTATCCGTCTCCAGCTTACGGGCTTTGATAGAGTTATCCAAGCTCTCCAGCTGTTTGGTAAGTCGCGTAGTCATGAAGTCGTATCTGGCCTGGACATCGGCTTCAAAACTGCCCCGAGTCAGCTGTAAGTATTCGTTAATGGGTTGCTCCAACCCATTAACCATCGCCTCCAGGGCGTCAGCTACCCCGGAATCGCCGAACTCTCTGACGGCCCCAATCGAAAACTGGGAAGCCCTCTTCAGGCTCTCAAAATCCAGATTCTTCGCCAACACCATTGTTATCAGCGTGTTCAAATTGGCGTAGAAGGTGCCGGTATATAGCTCGGTCAGCGCAACTAGATCTGGTTGAACGCCAGGAGTGGCCGCGATATTGGCGAGTTCCCCTCCAAGGACGATTGCAGATGAGGTGGCCACAGCCGCCGCCTCGACAGGTGGTGCGACCGAAGAAGGTGCGACAACGACGGTCGAAGTCATCGCCATACTCACAAGAGGCGAGGTCACGATGACGGGTTCGTCCTCCTCTTGAGATGATGAAACCACTCTGGGCGAGCTGGCCCCTGAAGCCATTTCCTCCTCGAAGTGGAACGCCTCCGTATCATCGTTAGGAGCCCGAACAGAGCCAGAAGGCATTTCAACGCTATACTCCCCGTGGGCACCATCCCCTGAGAAGAGGACAAGAAAGTTGACATCAATACGATAGTAATCTTTCTAAGAGGAGACATAAAGATGACCTTTACCCATAGCCAACGGTATATATGTCGCATTTGCAGCCGATGTAGCTATGTCACGCCTTAATGACGCAATACGAACTGTCATACCTGGAGAAGGAGGTGGGCCAACCGACATCACCAGGAGCTCCACCAAGCCTCCGCCGAGACGTGTTCGAGGTTCGTCAGCTGGAACCTCGCTGGTCATGCTCACGGACGCAGCAGGAGTTTCCTCTATTGCTGGTCTAGAGTAAGATTCTCCCATTTGCCTCGGCCACGCGGGCGATTTTATTCCACTACCGGAGGCAGTGGCAGCAACGGCAGCCTCAAGCAGGAGTTCTCCGACACCGCCGGCCGAAACTGAGGGTCCCTCTCCGATAGACGGGGAACCTCCAATCAAAGGGACATCCCCAACAGGAGAGGCAGCAGGTTCCTCTCTAGGAGCCTCAATGCCAGGAATCCGGAGAGGGCGATCAGCCGTCTTCTTTTTCCTCTTGCGAGGGGAAGTTTGCTTCGAGACATAAGCCCTTCGCTTCCTTGAGATCGCCAATGCCCCCGCAGGCGGAGGCACTTCACACCTCGGCACCGACACCAGAGGCTCATCCGGAATGGCGGACTCCTCGCCCTCGTCAGATGAAACCGAGGGGACTTCAATTCTTCTCCCGGGCTTGGAAGAAGGCACCCTGAAGCTTCTAAGAATGTCAAAGTCGCGATGGAGGGTGTTGATCGCCACGTAGAACTGAGCATACGAATGGAGGATGCGCAGCTCCGTGGAGAGGTTGGCGATCGGCACAATGAAGATTGCTCCCGTGCAGCCCATAATAAAGTACCGCCACCCCCTGGCTCCATCAATGAGTCCGCCCCGGGACCTGAAGCTGGTGATGGCATTGCCCACGTGCAGCTGATCGTACCCAAATTACCTCACGAACCGACTGGGCAAGTAAGGCTCGAAGAAGCAATGATCCTCGCTTCTGTACAGCAAATGGGAGGGTCTGATGCAGACCAACCAATTAAAGGCTTCCGGGGAAAGATTGGTCTTTTCTCCGCCTAAATCCTCGAGCCTAATCCCCGACTGATTACGATGTACAGAAGGGACGGTACAGAGGAGCTTCCAACAATGACCAAGGCTCAGCGCCAGCCGACAGTCCATGACTGTGGTCACGTTCCAGAGGGAGCCCTTGTAGTTCAGCAAGAAACTACCCCCCCCGCTGCTACCAGGACCGGGAGACATCACCCGGGGGTTGTGAAGAATTAACCATCCCATCAAGTACAGGTATGGTAATTCCACCCGGGTAAAACTCTCACGCCGAGCTTCATCGACGAGCAACCCATCAGTCATGGCTCGCAGTCCAGCCTGTATACGACACACCATGGCAGAAAGCAAGCCTAGCCTTGCCCCGAACACTAGACGGATGGCATGCCACAGGATGTTCCGATGAATGCGGTCCGCGGACGCGGTGCCAGGCACCACTACTCGACGCAGCCATAAGGAGAGAAAGCCGGCCAGCTTGGCTTCCTCAGACAAAGGCCTGCGGTAGCGCCTCAAGTAACTATAGGCCTTAGTGCCTTCAGGGTACTTTCCTACCCCGTCATTGAGAAACTGGTCTGGAGCGTTGGTCTCCTCCATAAGGTCCTCAACGACCTCGGCACTGAGCACGGCCAAACAGTTCACGGGCTCATGCTTATCTCCCGAAACCTTCACCGACTTGACGGCCCTGGCCCAGTGGAAGAAGAGGTAGGACATCCACTTAGTGGTGTGAGCCAAGTCAGAAGGCTCATTATAAAAGGCAGTGCACGCGAGGTAGTGGCACATCAGCTCCTGATACACCTCCACAACCCGAGGATCCGAGTCCTCTAACTCCCGGTTGGTAGGAACATACTCTTCATACGGGATATCCCCAATCGGCAGTCTCGAGATCGCTGCCATTTCGTGGAGGACCAACCCCAACTCCCCCAGTGGAGTGGCGAAGGTCCCAGTGAGCGAAATGTATCGCTCCATCAGCGCCAGAAAGAGGTTAAGGTTGGGAGGCAACCCAACGCTCGTCACGCTCACGGCGGCATACAGTCCGATGATTTCCAGCTCTCGCCAAAAATGCCTCAAAGCCCAGTCAACTAGGCAGGACCATCGGAGATTTGTTGGGGTGATCCACCCATTGCACCGAGGATTCTCCTTGGGGTATACCCCCCCTCGTACCACGAAGTCATTACAGAAAGTCGGCAATTGCACCGGCTGGATCACTGAACTGTCTTCATTCGGGACGCTGCCCGGGCACAGTCCCCTGAACAACGTCACGACGCCAGTGGGGCGGCTGACGAACGACCCCCGGTCGGCTCCTTTCAGATGAAAGATCTTTCTCGGCTTCCCGTGAAGATCAGGAGTCAGCGTCCACGACATCCTCTTGCGATGTATGGCATGGAAGAAAGCCGAGATCGAATAATCTTTTGGCATCGTGGGCAGATACAAGACCACGCTCTCGGCAGGGAAAACCCAGGGTTCTCTCTTGGGCTTCGTCTGGGACTGCTTGTCTATCATGTCCCTAAAGAGGAAGGCCGGCTTGATGTACTGCTCCCCATCTACGTCGTTAGGGGCTCCCCGTTGATCATGCTCAGCAGTATTCCCTCGCCCTGAGCCGATATCAAGATCCCCCTCCCTTCGGGATACTGGGGTCCGAAGATAGGAAATGTCACGTACGACAGATCCTCCAAGTAGTTCGAGTGCAGCATCCCAGCAGCGGATCCCATCACCTCGGCCATTGGAGACTCATGCAAGTCGACTGCAAAAAACGTAAGGAAAATACTTCATTTACGAACCTTGCAAAATAAAGACCAAGAAGCGACAGTCGGTGCTTTACGCCAAGGCTGTACAAAATTTGGTCATCCTACGCCAGGAGTCATATCCCGAAAGCATAATTAGCGGTATACGGTCCGTGCTTTACGCCAGACTACTAAAATTCTAGTTATTACGCCAGAGGTCCCATCCAAAGCATAAAACTAAAATTTTACAGTATACACCAAGTCTTCGGCAGCCAGAGCTTTTACGCTCATAACTACGAAGACATAGAGTTTTTACGCTGACACATTAGAAATATGGACGTAAAAGATGAAAACGTCTTCGTGCGTCATCTTCCTCAAAGAGGCTATCAGCACAGAAGATGACCTAGCGCGGTCACGTTCAACGTGGGCGAAGGATTTTTCGTCGTTCTTTGTCATTTCCGATGGCTATACCTCTAAGACCGGGTGCGCTACTCGTCGGCAAGATCCTTCGCTCAGAAGGAAGTTTGCATCGCCCGACAGAAGACTCTCTCGCCGGGGCAGAAGCACGAGAAGAAGAGCCTATGCTCTTTTCCTTGGTGGAGAGGGTTTGCTTCGGCGCTATTACTGGAAACCTGGAGTGCTCGAAGAAAGTACGAGGGAAAAAACTTAAACAATCAAAGATCTCTCTCACAGAAGACGGATAAAAAGTTTCTCTCTCCAAAAGCTTGGGATATATATAGAGTTCGGGTCGACTCCTCGAATCCTCAGGCGGCTCCTCGAAACCCCAACCGAATCTCACAAATTAAATATTTGGTTATGATTGGGTACTACGTCAGCCCGCTACTCTCGAAAGACGGACAGTCAGCAAATTCGAAGAGTTTTTCGTGCAAAAGCAGGTCAGCGGTTCCTATGCTAAGGAGCTTTCTACGCTCGACAGCAACAGATCTACGGTTTTACGCTCGCAAGCTACAAGTCTATAGTTTTACGCCCGGATGCCTTTGTGCTCGGTAGCTTTTATGCTCGAAAGGCTACAAACCTATGACTTTTGACGCTCAGCAGGTACCAAATCGATGATCTCACGCTCGGTAGTGCTTAGTTTATGCTCGGAGGCAACAGATCCGCAACCTCTACGCTCAAAAAATTTCTTTCATTCACAGGCTACAAATCTACAGTTCTACACTAAGGAGCTTTCTACGCCCGACAGCAACAGATCTACGGTTCTATGCTCGCAAGCTATCAGTCTATGGTTTTATGCCCGGATGCCTTTGTGCTCGGTAGCTTTTACGCTCGAGAGGCTACAAACCTACGACTTCACGCTCAGCAGCTCCAAATCGATGATCTCACACTCGGTGGCTTTCTACGCTCAACAGGCCTACGAACTCAAGATTTTTAGCTCATCTACGCTACGGATATCTGACTTTCCGCATATGCGAACTCAAGGCGGTCGATTACAGGAGTTCACACAGAAGATACTCCTTCTTGACCTCAACATATCCCAAGTACCCGAAGCATACAAGAGTTCAAACATTGAGAAATTACTCTTCTCGGGTCAATTGGAGGTTCATCCAGACTCCAGTCTGAATATCTCGTCTATCAAGAGATGGCAACTCAGTTAGACAGCCATTTCTCGACCCTGTTCCAAGGGATTTTTCGGGAAGTCATTCTTGAAGACGATGTCTGAACAAAAATTCTGTTCATCAGAAGTTCAGAGCTCTACGCGATTCCTCAGTCCTAGCAACAAGACAGTTCTAAAAATGTTCAAAATGCTCTACAGCGTTCTATGGACTATTCGCTATGCGTAAAGGACAGGACCTAGCACTCTTTCTACAGAGTCGGCGTACAGAATCAGACGTGTCGAAGCTACACAAATTCAGACTTTACAGCAACGTATGACAAGACGATCATATGCGGAGAAGAAAGACGATTTTATTAAAATCAAAATCATGATTATATATGAGGGAAATCCTGTCTACAAGGGGTTTTTCTTAAATTTTTCATGGTTACATTTGAGGGAAATCCCGTCTACAAAGGATTTCCTCGTCATCGTCGGAAGACCGCCCCCAGAATCCGTTCTACCGGGTTCTCGCATCGGTACAGGTCTTCCTCTTATTCCATGGCAGTTCATCGACCACCACAGTCATAAACAAGAACATCGCCGGCGGGAGGAGGATATAGAACTGGGCCTGCATAAATTATGCAGATCCCCTGCTCCGTATACCATGACCGATCCAGTTGAGGCTTCTTTAAGACCCAACTCGATTAAGGGCAGCAGTTACAGTTTGTCTGCTCTTGTCCGCAGAGGCCTCTGGGGAAAATACACCGCTTGCAAGCCGTGTGGTCTAATACGACCCTTCCCTTATCCTGGAAGAACAGCCACATAAAGTTGTTGATTATCCCGAGCAAGGGAGGCTAAGATATCCTTCCATGATCCATCGTTGCAGTGGATACTTGCTCGAAGACGCCATCTTTTTTGGCTCCTTACACGCTGGAAGAACATGATCTCCTTCTTCCTCAAATCGACCCGGCGAACTCCGGCGATCATCTCTGCGTGGTGATGAAAATGTGGGAAGAACAGGCTAACTCCCCCAGCCTTTTTATAGGCGAAAAGGGGTCACACCGGTCCCCAATAAATCTGCCATAAAGTCGGCATCGACCGTTTCAACGCTCCATTCAGAAATATTTTGAGTCACGAGGTGCGGTTCATGCTTCATTCAAAGCGTTCCAACTTCCGAGGAATTTGAAAGCTTTGAAGGGGATCTTGTAGAAGCATAAAAAATATGCCGGATGACTACGCGGCATATCGGTGTAGAGCAGCATAGGCAGAGGCCTTAAGAGCCATCAAGCGTGCAACAGAGCCTTTTTCGCTAGAACAGAGCGTGAAACATAAAAGCTCAAAGGACCATCCGCGTAAGGCAGTACGTCCAAGCCGCTTCAGGGTAAACAGGGTGCTTCATCGCCTCCAGGGCGTAAAACTCCTCCCCTTTCATACGCGGCATTGAGGTGTACAAAAGACGCTTCATATTCCCCGAAGTAAACCTGTCAGATCCTGCAATGAACCTGTCAGAGCCTGCAATAAACTTGACGTCTGGACTTCTGCCAAAGGGATACGGCCCGACTACCCAAGCGATGGCTATAATGATGGCACTGCACTGCCACCCAGGCTGTCAAATACCGCCATCCCCTTCGCGTAAACTGCTTTTTCAAGCACGAAGGGATACGCTGCCTTGTTTTACACAGGCAAAACGTGAGCTGTTTACGTTCTACAGTAGAAAAACCGCCTCCTACGCTAAAAGCTGCACTCCGTACGGGGTTCGAGGCACGTCTCTACGCCTAATGCACAGAGCGGTGACAGTTTCTTGAGGCACGTCTCTGCGACTGATGCGCAGAAAGGGTTGCAGACCGTCAAAGAACACGCCTCCACATTTAATGCACAGGATGGTGGCAAATCTCGACATTTAATGCAAAAGATTTGATTATATCTTCAAAAGCCGTAATTCTGGCTAAGACGTCCACATCAGCACTGTGGCACGATACGTAGTGGCTTCTACGCCCATCCAGCGTTTGTGCTTATTCGGCTTCTACGCCCATCCTCTGTGCCCCTTCGGCTTCTATGCCTGCTCGGCCTCTGTGCCTCTTCGGCTTCTACGCCTGCTCGGCCTCTGTGCCCCTTCGGCTTCTACGTCTGCTCGGCCCCTGTGCCCCTTTGGCTTCTATGCCTGCTCGGCCCCTGTGCCCCTTCGGCTTCTATGCCTGTTCGGCCTCTACGACCACTCGGCTTCTATGTATGTTTGGCCTCTACGACCACTCGGCTTCTATGCCTGTTCGACCTCTACGACCACTCGGCTTCTATGCCTGTTCGGCCTCTACTACCACTCGGCTTCTACGCTTGTTCGGCTTCCACGCCTGTTCGACTTCTATGCCGGTTTGATAACTATTTGGCTTCTATGCCATGGTGACAGACATTTGGCTTCTATGCCAACCTTTTTTACACAATGGATACCTACCTGCGTGGCTTTTACGCCGTGATCTTCGTAGCAATTGTACGCGTTGTGTCCCTTAGTTGGACCCGCGTCACACGCTCATTCAAAAGATCATCTATACGCAGGCATTGTTTACTTTAACCGTTGTGTAAAAGGGTACTGTACTTTCCATTCCTCGGTTGTTACACCGACGGAGTGGTCACTGTCACTAAAACTCTATAAATAGAGACCTCTATCAATGAGGAACAAGGTCAAAAAATTGGTCAAGAAAACCAATATCAGATCCGAGGTCGAAAAACTCCAAACTTGAAGATCGAACCATGTCGACAAAAATTGGAAGATCGAACCCGAGAGAGAGAGAGAGAGAGAGCACCCGGAGCTCAGGCAAAGAGTAGGGATCGACGACTTTGGCATCGTGCATCCACCCTCTCCTGCAACCTTCGAAGCTCCTTCCTGTCTTCTACGGCACTTCTTCAACATCGTGTGGTCCAAGGGCTAAAGTGATCGAATGCAGATCAGACACCTATAGCAATATTTACCCAGATTAAATAAATTGTACTCCCATATCCTCGTATAGAATCAAATTGTACAAGTTTGTTTGTAAACCAAAGAAGGCGGGTTCTGTGTAAACCCCATATTGAATACATCTTCATTCTTTCGTTTAATACCACAAACAGTTGGCACTGCTGCTTTAGCACAGCAAAATTTGATGATGATGTTGTCACAGGGGTATCCTGGAGGGGACACCTTACATGCCATGGTTGCTTCCCTCGCTTTGTGCTTGTGGTTGATCATGTTGCGCAAATCAAGCGAGGGCTGATCTACCTTTACATCCTTATTATGAACCCGAGTAGACCAAGCACATGGGTGTTTAGGTAATGCTTTTGCTCCCTGATCTAGGGTTCATACAAGAACTTTCCCAGATTGTTAGTAGAAGACTTTTGAGATGGACCTGGGCCATTTGTCGCTGCGGGCTGGATGCACGGGACGGTCTTATATAACTTTCTATCAGGGGCCCGTATAACGGTTAGCGGTGCCCTTTGACGGTCAGCTAAATGGACAGTTGCTTGAATTTGACGAGCTCGCACTGCCCTAGACTTCTTCGACTTAGCATGCGCAGGCGCATAGTACAAAAGTACAAGTTTTGATTTTCCTCGAAGTGGCACATGGGAGAACGGCTGGATGGGATTCTGTCAAAGACAGAGCTTCAGGAGGAGTCAGAGATGCCTGAAGCTGAGCTGGAAGTCGCATACTGCTTTTTTCTCTACATCCTTCATTATGGCCGCATGGGCTGTGCATCAACCCCGAAACTCTTGGCATCATATTATTTTCCTCTGCCATAGTTTGGGTACTGAACATTCTCCTTTCCAGGCAAGGAGGCCGTATGAGCGGGGACAGCCAGAGTGGACGCATATTGTGTGTCTTCAGCATCAGAGAGAGACAGGAAGCATATGCTCCACAGTTGGGTGAGGTGCAGCGGCCTCTGTAACCCACGTCTTGCGGGTCTTCTGGTGCTGAGCACACTTCTTGTTGGAAGGGGCTGCCGCATAAGCATTAGACGCATGATATGTGGTCCCTGCGTCAGAGAGAGACGGAGAGCGCATGCTCCGCAGTTGGGTATGTCACAGCGGCCTTTGCAACCCACGTCCTGCGGGTCTTATTAGGCTTTGCTAGCCTTAGAGATGGACTAGCACTTCCCTCCGAGAGCATCTCCTCGAAAGCCTGCTGGTCGAAGCGGACCACCAGCATTCTTTGAGTTGATTCGATCTTGACTGCATCGGATTGTGTCACAACTTTCTCATCAGAGGAGAAAGATGTCCACTGCATAATTGCTACCTTTTTTGCGATTAAAATTGATTGTTTCAATAACAAACTAAATAAAGTACAAAGAGGTCCTAGACAGACAACCTAAGTACAAATTTTTGATTCTGGGGTATAACAATGGACAAGGAGCACTATGGCGGCTCCTTTACTCCGATGATAATCTGACGCAGGGTGAGGAAGCTTATGTTCTCCCTTTGCTCATCTTGGTATGCTCGCTATCTGTGTTGGGCAACCCCTCTTTGTCTGTCCTTTATTTGGGCATGCCACCCGGGTATATATAATTATCCTTGGACGCGTATATATTGGGCCCCTTGGATGCTAGAGGGTGCCACGTGTGCCTTCTTAATAGGGTACAACTGTAACCGTGAGCAAGCTAGGTTGTCACGTGGGCGCTTATTGGGATATTCTATTGCTAAAGTTCTGGTTAGTTCTCGTCCTTTGTGGGCGTGACTTGGTCAGCTTGACACATAGTCCACACTTGGTTGGAGACAATCACTTTTGTCGAAACAGCAAGATTTGGTCTTCATGGAGTCTGAAACACATGTGGCCAAAGATGCATGGGACACATGGAGTCTGGGACACCTGGGGCTAGAGACGAATGGAACGCATGGAGCCTGTGACGCATTGGGCGAGGGACACATAGGATGAATGGAGTCTGGGATACACGGGATTGGAGACGCATGAGGCCTTATGGAGTATAGGATTTATGGGGCCAGAGACCCATGGAACCACATTGTTTGTGGTATTAAACGAAAGAATGAAAGTGTATTTCAATGACGGGATTTGTGCGAAACCTGCGCCCTTTGGTTTACAAACAAACTTGTACAATGTAATCCTATACGAGGATGTGGGAGTACAATTTATTTAATCTGGGTATAAATTGCTATAGGTGTCTGATCTGCGGTCGATCACTTTAGCCCTTGGACCACGCGATGTTGAAGAGGTGCCGTAGAAGACAGGTAGCAGCTTCGAAGGTTGTAGGAGAGGGTGGATGCACGATGCCGAAGTCGTCGATCCCCGCTCTTTGCCTGAGCTCCGGGCTCTCTCTCTCTCTCTCTCTCTCTCTCTCTCTCTCCCTCCTCCTTGTTCGATCTTCTCCGATTGTCGACCTTGGATCTGGTATTGGTACTCTTGACCGAGTTTTCCGACCTAGGATCTGATATCGGTTTCTTGACCAATTTTTTGACCTTGTTCCCCATTGACAGGGGCCTCTATTTATAGAGTCTTTGGTGACAGTGACCACTCCGTTGGTGTAGCAACCGAGGAGTGGAAAGTACAGCACCCTTTTACACAACGGTTAAAGTAACCAATGCCTACGTATAGATGATCTTTTGACTGAGCGGGTGACATGGGTCCAACTAAGGGGACACAACACGTACGGTTGCTACTAAGATTACGGCGTAAAAGCCACGCGGGTAGGTATCCATTGTGTAGAAGAGGTTGGCATAGAAGCCAAATTTTCGTCACCATGGCATAGAAGCCAAGTAGGCATAGAAGCCGAACAGGCATAGAAGCCAAGTAGGCATGGAAGTCGAAAATGCATAGAAGCCGAACAGGCATAGGAGCCGAGTAGGCGTGGAAGCCGAGCAGGCACAGAAGCCGAACAGGCATAGAAGCCGAGTAGGCGTGGAATCCGAGTAGTCGTAGAGACTGAGTGGGCGTGGAAGCCGCATGAGCACAGATCCTGAATGGGCATAGAAGCCGCTGCATATCGTGCCAGAATGGGCGTAGAAGCCGCTGCATATCGTGCTGATGTGGACGCCTTAGCCGAAATTACGGCTTTTGAAGATATAACCAAATCTCTTGCAGAGATTTGCCATCACCTTATGCATTAAATATGGAGGCGTGTTTCGAAGGTCCGCAGGCCTTCTGTGCACCCGTCGCAGAGACGTGTCTTGAGAGAAGCTGTCACCGCTCTGTGCAATTAGACGTGGAGACGTGCCTTGAATCCCGTACGAAGTGCAGCTTTTGACGTGGCAGGCGGTTTGTCTGTTGCGGAGCATAAAACAGCTCATGTTTGCCTGTGTAAAACAGGGCGGCGTATTCCCTTGTACGCAAAAGAGCGGTTTATGCTGAGGGGACTTCAGTAAACAACGGTTTGGTGATATTTTACCAAATCCTCTGCATTAAATGGTGAGATCCGCCATCATACTGTGGGATGCGTCCCTAGAGGTCTGTCATCATTTCCAGCCGTCGTCTGGGTAGCCGTGCATCACCTTTTGTCAGGAGTCAGAGGTCAGATTCACTGCGTGACTTGATAGGTTCATTTCGGGGAAGATGAAGCGTTCCTCGTACGCTATAACGCTGCTTTGAGAGCGGTTGACTTTTACGCCATGGAGGCGATGAAGAACTCTGTTTCATGCTGGAGCGGCCTGGACGTACTGCACTTATGCGGATGGTCCTTTTAGCTTTATTCTTCACGTTGTATTTTAGCGAAGAAAATTCTGTTGTACGCCTGATGGCTCTAAAGGCCTATGCTTACGCTGCTCTGTATCAAGAGGCTGTGTAGCTCTTCCCAGTGTATTTTTTATGCTTCTACAAGACCCCCTTCAGAGCTTTTAAATTCCTTAGAATTTGAAACGCTTTGAACGAAGCATGAATGGCCCCTCGTTACTCGAAATGTTTCTGAGTGGGCGTTGAAAAGGTCGGTGCAGACTTTATGGCGAATTTATGGGGGACCGCTGTGATCTCTTTTGCCTATAAAAGGCTGGGGGAGTTAGCTTGTTCTCCCCACATCTTCATCACCACGCAGAGATGATCACCGGAGTTCGCCGGGTCGATTTGAGGAAGAAGGAGATCATGTTCTTCCAGCGTGTAAGAAGCCGAAAAAGATAATGTCTTCGAGCAAGTATCCACTGCAACGATGGATCATGGAAGGACATCTTAGCCTCCCTTGCTCGGGATAATCAGCAACTTTGTACGGCGTTGCCCCAGGAGAGAGGAAGGGTCGTATTTGACCACACAGCTTGCAAGCTGTATCTCTTCTCCTTAGATCCCCGCGGACGAGATTAGACAAACCGTAATCTATCATCCCCGATCGAGCTGGGTGGAATGCCCCTCAGCTGGATCGGCCATGGCGAATGGAGGATCTTCTTGTTCATTACTGTGGAAGTAAATGAACCACCATGGAAGAAGAGGAAGACCTGCACCGATGCGAGAACCCGGTATAACGGATTCTGGGGGCGATCTTCCGACGACGATGATGAGGAAGCCCTTTGTAGATGGGATTTCCCTCATATGTAGTCATAAAAATGAAAAGAAAACCCTTGTAGATTGGATTTCCTTCATATATAATCATGATTTTGATCTTTAATAAAAATCGTCTTTCTTCTTCATATGATCATCTTGCCATATGTTGCTGTGAAGTCTGAATATGTGCAGCTTTAACACGTATGAATCTGTACGCCGACTCTGTAGAAAGAGTGCTAGGTCCTGTCCTTTACGCATAGCGAGTAGTCCATAGAACGCTGTAGAGCATTTTGAATATCTTAGAACTGTCCTGTTGCTGGGACTGAGGAACCGCGTAGAGCGATGAACTTCTGATAAACAGAATTTTTGTTCAGTCTTCGCCTTCAAGAGTGACTTCTCGAAAATCCCTTGGAGCAGGGTCGAGGAATGGCTGTCAAAAACTGATTTGCCATCTTTTGATAGACGAGATATTCAGACTGGAGTTTGGATGAACCTCCAATTGACCCGAGAAGAGTAATTTCTCAATGTTTGAACTCTTGTATGTTTCGGGTACTTGGGATATGTGAGGCCAAGGAGGAGTATCTTCTGTGAGAACTCCTGTAATTGACCGTCTTGGGGACCGTTCGAATATACGGAAAGTCGTAGAGCGAAAAATCATCAATCTGTAGCCTCCGGGCGTAAAACACCGTCGAGCGTGAAATCGTAGACTTGTAGTTCCTGTGCGTGAAGTCATAGGTTTTGTGGCCTCTCGAGCATAAAAGCTACTGAGCACAAAGGCATCCGGGCCAAAAACCTGACTTGTAGCTGTCGAACGTAAAGTTGTAGATTCGTAGCCGTCGAGCGTAGAAAGCTCCTTTAGCGTAGAAATGTATATCTGTAGCTCCTGAAAAGAAAATTTCTCCGAGCGTGAAGTCTTGCGGATCTGTTGCTTCATAGCGTAAACTGAGCGCCATCGAACGTGAGATCATCGATTTTGTATCTGCTGAGCGTAAAGTCGTAGATTTGTGGCCTCTCGAGCGTAAAAGCTACTGAGCACAAAGGCATCCGAGCATAAAACCATAGACTTATAGCTTGCGAGCGTAAAATCGTAGATCTGTTGCTGTCGAGTGTAGAAAGCTCCTTCAGCGTAGGACCTGCTGAACCGTCTTTGCACGAAAAAACTTTTCGAATTTGCTGACTGTCCGTCTTCCAAGGTTATTGGGCTGACGTGGCATCCAATCATAACCCATTATTTAATTTTGCGAGATTTGGTTAGGGTCTCGAGGAGTCCGTCTGAGGATTCGAGGAGTCGGCCCGAAATCTATATATATCCCAAGTTCTCTGAGAGAGAAACTTTTTATCCATCTTCTGTGAAAGAGAGCTTTCGACTGTTCGAGTTTTTCTTCGTTCCCTCGAGTCTTTAGAAAATGGCGTCGAAACAAACCTCCTCCGCTAAGGGAAAGGGTATAGGTTCCTCTTCTCATTCTTCCGCCCCAGCGAGGGAGTCTTCGGTCGGTCAAGGCGAACTTCCTTCTGAGCGAGGTATCCCGCCGACGAGCAGTGCACCTGGTCTTAGAGGTAAAGTCTTCGGGGTGACAAAAAATGACGAAAAATCCTTCGCACACGTTGAACGTGACCGCGCTAGATCGTCTTCTGTGCTGATAGCCTCTTCTTGAGGAAGATGATGCACGGAGGCATTTTCATCTTTTATGCCCACATTTCTAATGTGTCAGCGTAAAGACTCCATATTTTTGTAGTTCTGAGCGTAGAAGCTCTGGTTACCGAAAATTGGGGTATATCGTAAAATTTGAATTTTACGCTTGTGGGGGGGACCTTCGGCATAAAATTGCCAGATTTGCACAATCCTGCGTAGAGCACGGACTGTTGTTTCTTTCGGTCCGTATGTTCGTGCAAGACTTGTGATGACGTATTTTTCTTGCACTTTTGTAGTTGACTTGGGTGAGTCTCCACTGGCCGAGGTGATGGGCTCCGCTACTGGGATGCTGCACTCGAACTACCTGGAGGATCTGTCCCACGTGCCATTCCCTATCTCCGGACACCAGTACCCTGAAGGAAGGAGGGTCTTAATATTGGCTCAGGGCGAGCGAATGCTGCTGAGCATGATCAACGGGGAGCCTCTGACTTATGTAGACGGGGAGCCGTACGTAAAGTCGGCTTTCCTTTTTGGGGACATGATCGACAAACAGTCCCAGACGAAGCCTAAGAGGGAGCCCTGGGTCCTCTCAGCCGGGAATTTGGTTTTGTACCTGCCAACGATGCTGAGGGATTATCCCATCTCGGCCTTCTTCCACGCGACGCATCCTAGGAAGATGTCGTGGACGCTGACTCCTTATCTTCACGGCAAGCCGGGGAAGATTTTTCATCTGAAAGGAGCTGACCAGGGGTCATTCGTCAGTCGCCCCTCCGGCGTTGTGACGTTGTTCAGAGGACTGTGCCCGGGCAGTGTTCCAAGTGAAGATAGCTTGGTGATCCAGCCGGTCCAATTGTCGACCTTCTGCAACGACTTCGTGGGTCAAGGTGGGGTATATCCCAAGGAGAATCCTCGGTGCAATGGGTGGATCGCCCCAACGAACTCCCGATGGAGATGCCTAGTTGACTGGGCCTTGAAGCACTTCCAGAGAGAGTTGGAGGGCATTGGACTATATGCTGCTGTGAGTGCGACGAGCGTCGGGTTGCCTCCGAACCCCAATTTGTTTCTGGCGCTGATAGAGCGGTACATTCCGCTCACCGGGACCTTTGCCACTCCACTGGGGGAGTTAGGGTTGGTGCTCCACGAGATGGCAGTTGTCTCGAGACTACCGATGGGGGATACTTCATATGAAGAGTATGTTCCCACCAACCGGGAGTTACGGGATTTGGACCCTCGGGTGGCGGAAGTATATCAGGAACTGATGTGTCAATACTTCGCATGCACCGCCTTTTATAACGAGCCTTCTGATTTGGCTCATACCACCAAGTGGATGTCCTACCTCTTCTTCCACCGAGCCGGGGCTGCCAGGTCGAAGAAAGCCTCGGGTGGCAAGAACGAGCCCGTGAACTGTTTGGGCGTGCTTAGTGCCCAGGTTGTGGAGACTCTTATGGAGGAGGCTGAAGCTCCGAATCAGCTTCTTGTCGAGGGGGTAGGAAAGTACCCGAAAGGCACCAAGGCCTGTAGTTACTTGAGGCATTGTGGCAGGCCTTTGTCTAAGGAAGCCCAGCTGGCTGGTTTCCTCTCTATATGGTTGCGCCGAGTAGTGGTGCCAGGTACCGCGTCCGCGGACCACATTCACCGGAATATCCTGTGGCCGGCAGTGCGCCTGGTGTTTGGGCAAGACTGGGCTTGCTTCCTGCCATGGTATGTCGTATACAGACTGGCTTGAGAGCCATAACTGATGGGTTGCTCGTCGACGAAGCTCGACGTGAGAGTTTTCCCAGGGTGGAATTACCATACCTATACTTGATGGGATGGTTGATTCTCCACAATCCCCGGGTGATGTCTCCTGGGTCCGGTAGCAGCTCGGGGGGTACATTCTTGCTGAATTACAAGGATTCCTCCTGGAATATGAGCAAAGTTTTAGACTGCCGGCTGGTGTTGAACCTCAGCCACGGTTGGAAGCTCCTCTGTACTGCTCTCCCCGTGCATCGCAATCAATCAGGGGTGCGGCTTGAGGATTCAGGTGGAGAGAAGACCGACCTTTCCTCGGAAGCTTTTAACTGGTTGGTCTGTATTAGACCCTCCCATCTGCTGTACAGGAGTAAAGATCACTGCTTCTTCGAGCCCTACTTGCCTAGTCGGTTTGCCAGGCTGTTTGGATACGATCAGTTGCATGTGGGGAATGCCGTTACCAGCTTTAGGTCCTGGGGCTGACTCATTGATGGAGCTAGTGGGTGGCGATATTTCCTCATGGGTTGTACGAGGGCAACCTTCATTGTGCAGGTCGTTACAACCTCCACGGAGCTTCGCATTCTCCATTCTTACGCCCAGTTTTACGTGGCGATTAACACCTTCCATCGTGATTTCGACGTGCGTAGAAGCTTCCGGGTGCCTTCTCCCAAGCCTGGGGGAAGAGTTGACGTCCCTTCGGTTTCTTCGGACAAAGGTGGGGAGTCTGGTACTCTGGACGAGCCTCTGGTATCGGTGCCAAGGTGCGAAGTGCCTCTGCCTGCGGGGGCTTTGGTAGTCCCTTCTGGGAAGCGACGGGCTTCTGCTCTGAAGGAATTTTCTCTTCGCAAGAGGAGGAAGGAGACGGTTGCTTGTCCTCTCCGTATTCCTGGCATTGCGGCTCCTGGGAGTGAGCCTGCCTCTCCCTACATCGGGGATAATTTCTTGGCTGGAGGTTCCTCGCCTTCTAGAGAGGGGCCTCCTACAGTTCCGGTCGTCGATGCCGGAGAATCCTCGTTAGAGGTGGCTGTGGCGGCTACTGCTCCAGGTAGCGGAGCGAGATTGCCTGTGTGGCCGAGGCAGATGGGAGAATCTTTCCCGAGGCCAGCAGCGGGCATGACTCCTGACGTGTCAGTGAGCGCGTCTGGCGAGATTTCGGCCGATGAACTTCGACCACGTCTTGGTGGAGGCCTGACAGAACTCTCGGCGATGTTGGTCGGCCCACCTCCTTCTCCAGGCATGATGATTCGCATTGCGTCATTAAGGCGTGGTTTAGCTATATTGACTGCAGATGCGTCGTATATGCCGTTGGCTCCGGGTAAATGTCGTCTTTATGTATCCTTTGAGAAAGATTGTCATCATACTGATATTGACTTTCTCGTCTTCTTCTCAGGGGATAGCGCCCACGGGGAGTATAGAGTTGAAGCGCATTCTGGTTCCGCTCGGGCTTCTGACGACGAGGCATTCATTTTTTATGAGGAAGTGGCTTCGGGGGCCAGTACGCCTGAAGTAGCTTCGTCACCTCGAGAGGAGGATGAGCACGTCGTCGTGACCTTGCCTCTTATGAGTGTGGCGACGACTTCGACCACCGTTACCGCACCTTCTTCGATTGCGCCATGTGTCAATGCGACGACTGTGGCCACCTCGTCTGCAATCATCCCTGGAGAGGGACTTGCTGACATTACGGGCGCTCCCGGCGTTCAGTCGGATCTAGTTGCGTTGACCGAGCAACATATCAGCCTTTTCTACACCGGTTTGAGAACGATGGTGTCAATGGTGTTAGCGAAGAGTCTGGATTTTGAGCACCTGAGGAAGACTTCTCTTGCTTCGATCGGGGTCATCAGGGAGCTTGGCGATCCTGGGGTAGCTGACGCCCTGGAGGCGGTGGTTAATGGGTTAGAGCAACCTATTAAAGAACATTTGCAGCTGACTTGGGGTCTCGATGCTGATGTTCAGGCTCGGTTCGACCTCATGACTGTGCGGCTTGCTACGAAGGTGGAAAGCCTAGACAACTCTATCCAGAAGCATAAGCTGGAGGTGGATAGGAGAAAAGTTGTCGTGGAAGAGGCTCTTGCCGTTGAGACGCGGTGTCGCTCTGAGCATGAAGGGAATGCAGCGAGGGTCTCCAAGCTGAAGGAAAAACTCGCTCGGGCAGAGGAGTGGGCTTCTCAGTCGCTGGCAGGTCTAGACGTAGCGTCCGGTCGACTGAGCACAGCACGACGAGAGCTGGACCGTGCAGAAGCTGCTCGCGCGGGCTGTCTTCGGGCAAAGGCTGATCTGACCCTCACGGACACTCCCGAGGCACGGCTGGAGTAGGCTCGTGCCGACGCCTTGGTTCTTAGGAATGAGAGGATAGCTGCGCTGGAGCGGCAGATTCACAATCTGACTCACCCGCCATCATGATGTATCCTTTCCCCTTTTTGATTGCCCAGATGTAATTCTGCCTCCCTCTCGGGAATAAATAAAGGCGACTCTTTTCTGACTTTTGTGGACCCATCATTTCGGAATATAAATGACCGGTTTTGGTGAGAGTGTTATCAGAGGTAGTATGGACATGATAGACTCCCGATAAACTTCTTAGCAGGACACATCTATTCAGAGGTCATATGGATATGATAGAGCGTAACCCTACTAATTGCATTTTGGAAGTAGTTTTGTCAGAATCGAGAGCCTTGCTATGTCCCACCCGAGCAGGGGAGATTAAGCATAGTACCTTTTCAGGAATTTGCCTTTGATAGGAGCCATTAACAGGTCTCTATTAGGCTGGGCTATTCTGTAGGCGCCGTTCGAGAACGTTGTCTCGATCACATAAGGGCCTTCCCACTTGGGCTGGAATTTGCCTTTACTTCTGTGGGTAAGAATCATCGGTCTTCTTACGGCTAGAACTAGCTCGCCGACTTTGAACACTTTTTCCTTCACTTTATGATTAAAAGTTTTAGAAATGCGTGCTTGGTAAAGCGCGATGCGCTGTTGAGCTTGTAGGCATTTCTTGTCTAATCCTTCAAGCTCTTGGAGCCTTAACAGGTCATTCTTTTCTCGAGTCAACTCACTAGTCACTGCTATCCTGAGCGACGGGATCTGGATTTCGATGGGAAGAACTGCCTCGCTCCCATAGACCAGTGAAAAGGGGGTACAACCTGTAGGTGTCCGTACCGTTGTGCGGTATGCCCAGAGACATTCGCCCAGCTTCTCGTTCCAGTCTCTTTTGTTTGAAGAGACGAACTTCTTCAGGAGTTTGATAATAGTTTTGTTGAAAGCTTCCGCCAAACCATTAGCAGCTGGATAATATGTCGTAGAGGCAATATTATGTATTCGACTTTTATCGCAAAATCGATGAAATGCTTGGCTGATAAATTGAGGCCCATTATCATGGATTATCCTTCGAGGAATCCCAAAGCGATAAATGACGTGGTGCTTGATGAAGTTGATCATGTCAGACGCTTTTACCTCAGCCAGAGGGATCGCCTCTGCCCATTTGGAGAAGTAATCCGTGACGGCCAGTATGAACCGGTGGCCTCTGGAGGAAGACGGGTGAATGGGACCGACGATATCCATACCCCATGCTTCGAAGGGCCAGGATGCGACTGTAGGATGTAGATATTCAGACGGTTGGTGTATGAAGTCTGCATGAACCTGACAGGCTCTGCATTATCTTGCATAACTGATCGCGTCTGTGATCATAGTGGGCCAGTAGTAGCCCATTCTCCTGATACGATCCTGTAGCTTAGGACCGGGCTGATGCGCTCCGCATACGCCGTCGTGAGCTTCTCGGATAATCTGCTGTGCTTCGTTGTCTGAGAGACATCTTAATAGCAGTCCGTTGTAGGTTCGACGATATAGGCAGTGTGAAGATGCATCGAAATAGAAGCGTAATGATCGTCTCTTGACGGATATTGCTTCTTTGGGGTCCTCTGGCAAGATTTCGTATGCGACAAAATCTATGAAGGGACTTCTCCAGTCTCTTCCAGGGGGATCTGTGTTCACAGCGTGGCTGCGTTCTATGTAAAGGTTGTTCTTCACGCAGAATAAATCTCTGTTAAGAAGGATCACCGAATCTTGCCTTCTTATAGGGGTAGCTAAGTCCGCAGCTAGACTGGCCAGGGCATCAGCTTCCAGATTCTGAGATCGAGGTACATGCTCTAGGAAGAACCCTTTGAACGTCATGGCTATCTCGATTGTCGCTCGGTGATAGGGGATGAGGTCTGGATTTCGGAATTCGTATATTCCTCTGACTTTATTGACGATAAGCAGAGAATCACCGAAAGGTTCCAGGGATTCGACCCCCAGCTCTTCAGCGACTTGGAGCCCGATCAACAGGGCGTTGTATTTTGCCACATTGTTGGAGCATGGTTCATTAAGAGAGTATGCCCGGTAGATGACGAGTTTATTAGGAGTGACCAGGACGATTCCTACCCCTGAAACCACGTTTCCCTGGGGGCCAGTCCTGGAGGCGCCGTCAAAGAACAGTTGCCATGTGTCACTTTCCATTGCGGAATTACACTCTGCAACTTCGTCGAGAATGTCTTCGTATAACTTGGAGGCCTCCGGGATAGGATGAGCAGCCAGGAAGTCGACCAGCGCTTGGCCTTTGATGGACTTCTGCGGGATGTACACCATGTCATATGGTGTTAACAGCATCGCCCAGGTTGTGAGTCGGGAATTTAAGAATACTCGGCTTGCTCATCAGTACTCGAAGAGGGTTGATCTTGGAGATGATATGAATAGTCTGGCCGGTGACGTAGTGCCACGTCTTTTGGATAGCGAACATCAGAGCCAGACATTCTTTCTCTACTGGGTTGTACCGGTGTTCGGCTCCGACCATCATCCTGCTGAGGTAGTAGATAGCCTGCTCATGCCCCACGTCATTCTTCTGCGCTAGAAGAGCTCCTAGTGAATGATCCATTGCTCGGACGTTCAGCAAGAATGGCTTCCCCATGATAGGGGACACCAGAACTGGCGGACTGGTGAGGTAGCATTTGATCTCCCCGAATGCTTGCTGACAGGTTTCGTCCTATATGAAGGATAAACCTTTCTTCATGAGGTACGAAAAAGGCTGGCATCTTCCTGAGAGGTTGGATATGAACCTCCGGATATAAGCCAGACAGCCTTGAAATCCCCGGAGTTTCCTCAGATTGTGGGGCGGTCGCATTTCTACGATGGCCTGGACTTTGTCAGGGTCCACCTGGATGCCTTTGGCGGTGATAACAAATCCCAGGAATTTGCCACTAGATACGCCTAGGAAGGACTTCGTAGGGTTCATCTTGAGTTGATGTCGGCACATTAACTCGAATACCGTCCTTAGGTCCTGAATGTGATCATCCTTGAGGCGGCTCTTGACGGCTATGTCGTCTACGTAACACTCTACTGTTTTGCGTAAATATTCATGGAATATGCCGCTCATATTCCGCTCATAGCCCGTTGGTACATAGCCCCGGCGTTCTTTAATCCAAAGGGCATGACCGTATAGCAATACACTCCCAACGGGGTACGGAAGGCAGTGTGCTTCTCGTCTTCGGGATGTATCTTGATCTGATTGTATCCTGAGAACCCGTCCCTGAAAGACATGCGTTCAAAACCGTAGGTGTTGTCGATCATGATGTCCGTGATGGGAAGAGGAAATTCATCCTTGGGGCAGGCCGCATTCAGATATCGGTAATCGATGCAGATACGTACCTTCCCATTTTTCTTCATGACTGGGACAACGTTGGCGACCCAGTCGAGATATTGTTCTTCCCGGATGAACCCACAGGCTATCAGCTTTTTGACTTCAGCTTCAATGGTGTCCATCATGTCCGGTCGGAACCGGCGTTGGTGTTGCTTCACAGGCTTTGAGTCAGCCAATATGTTGAGTTTGTGAGTAGCCACCTTCGGGTCTAGGCCCGGCATGTCTCCATAATCCCATGCAAAGACGTCGACGTATTCCTTTATCCGCTGTATGATTTCTTTCCTTTCGGCTGGTGGGAGATTGTCACTGATAAATATCGGCTTTGGCGAAAGCTCACCCCCAACATCGATTTAGATAACTTCGTCTTTGGTTGGAGGTTCCCTCTGTTCGAAGCAGAATTCCCACTGTGTATCCATTTGTTGAGCCCAAGAGTCATTCTCAAACGGCTCAGAATCTCGTTCCTCTGCTTCTGAGGGATCTGTCATCACCATATTTGTTGATAGTGCTTGTTCGGGAGCACTAGGCGAGTCGGGGGGTGACGAGCCATCCCAGGAGGAGAAAAAGATGTCCTTATCCGACGTGGAAGCCGTAAGGGAGGTGGCACGTATCTGCTCAGAGGTGATATGGATATGGCAGCTTTTATAGACTTAACACCACTGGCGTAGGTGACAGCCGATTATCAGAGGTAATATGGACATGATAATTGACGGTCGGAAGTTTATTCAGAGGTAACATGAATATGACAAACTTCTAGGGATGCAATTCTATCAGCGATGGAAGTGCGTATCTGCTCAGAGGTGATATGGACATGGCAGCTTTTATGGACTTAACACCACTGGCGTACTTAGAGTTAAGTACGGATGTTAGGTGTAGGTGATAGTCGATTATTAGAGGTAATATGGACATGATAATTGACGGTCGAAAGTTTATTCAGAGGTAACATGAACATGACAAACTTCTAGGGATGCAATTATATCGGAGATGGAAGTGCGTATCTGCTCAGAGGTGATATGGACATGGCAGCTTTTATGGACTTAACACCACTGGCGTACTTAGAGTTAAGTACGGATGTTAGGTGTAGGTGACAGTCGATTATCAGAGGTAATATGGACATGATAATTGACGGTCGGAAGTTTATTCAGAGGTAACATGAACATGACAAACTTCTAGGGATACAATTCTATCGGAGATGGAAGTGCGTATCTGCTCAGAGGTGATATGGACATGGCAGTCTTTGTGTAGGGTGCTTCATTCAAAGATATCTCCCTTGTTTTTACACACATAAATCTTGCCGGAGCAATTTGTTACGTAAGAATGGAAATCCAATCGGGTAAGGGCTGTCCCCTCGTTCACAGATTCAGAGTGATGACCTTGGCCTCTATCAACTCCTGAATCTTCCTTTTTAGTATGTAGCATGCCTTTGTGGGGTGATGTGTGAACCGATGGAAGAGACAATAATCTGGGTCATCCACTTTGCCAGCCCTCTCAGGACGTCTGATGTTGGGTAGGTGAAGCTTGTGCTCTTTCATCAACATATCGAAGATCTCAATGATGTCGTCTTCGCTGAAGGAGAAGGTTCCTTTTGGTATTCGGGCACCTGATGTCCGAATTTCGTGGTCTCGTGAAGAGATGGTCGTTGTTGTATCGTCTACGACCTTTGAGGGGATTCTACCCCTGGCCTTGGACGTTATTTTGTCCTGTCGAGGTATGTTGCCCCCGGACATGCCGCGGTTCCTGGCCATAGAGACCGATTCATCAAGAACTGTCTCTGGTTGTTCAGGACTGGACTTCGGGATTTTCTGTCTCTTGAGAGACGTGGCACATCCCAACCCGAAACGAGCTTCTTGATAGCGAGAATTACTGCGCACCGGCGTTCGCCTACCTTTCCCATAGTTGAGACCTTGTTTTAATTTAAAGTCGTAACCCATATTTTGCATAATTTTTAATGCTTGTGGGCTGTATCTGTGGGTTTGTATTCTGCCAGATTCAGACTCGCGTGATTCTTCCTGTACGACTAGAGTGTTCCGCCTACTACCGAAGATTATCGGCCGCTGATCGTCGTGGGTGGGTGGGATGATAAAGATGGAGTCTTCCTGTGGCCCACCTGTGATGACGACATCAGACGTTGACGTATCCTCCCATAAGATTTCCCCGCGCTTAATTGTTAGGGGAACTGCAGGCTGCTTATGATTCCTGCCTTCGCGTTTCTGGGTTAGATAATCCCGTAGGTCCGAAGAATTTACAGAAGAGGACGACGACTTGTTTCTTCTATTCCCATCAGTGGGTACGCGGAGATTGGGCACCCTGGCTTTCCCTATTCCACCTGTGTACAATAGGCTGGCCATCTAGGCGGCAAATAATCCCTGGGGAGGGGGCCTTCCCATAATCTGAGCTCGTCCTGCTTCGTGACGTAATTTGGGGATCTGCTCAGACCGACGTAAAGCTGAAGAGCTCCTCAGTCGGCCATCGGCTTCTCGCATAATCCGGAGGGTAGGTAGATTGTTCTCTTGCTGGCGTAAAGGCTGAGAGGTTGAATATTCACCTACTTGCTTCCCCTTGCGGAGATCACCGCGCTCATCTATTTTTCCGTAGAAGTCAGATATTGTTTCGTGCGTGGAGCGTGATCTGTTCTTCCGATTTGGCGTTGAGGCACCATCGGAAGTTTTGTCTGTACCGCGCGTAGCGGGAGACTGATTCCTACGCGTAGAGCGTAGTGGATACTTCTGGGTTAGCGCAGAGGCCTTGCCCGAAGTTTTGTCTGTACCGCGCGTAGCGGGAGACTGGTTCCTACGCGTAAAGCGCAGTGGATACTTCTGGGTTAGCACAGAGGCCTTGCCCGAAGTTTTGTCTCTACCGCGCGTAGCGGAAGACTAAATTTTACGTGCAGGGCACGGAGGGAGCGATGCTACCACCTCATTGGTCGGAGAGATCGGAGAGATCGGAGAGTCCACAGGAATGGTTGAGGATGTCTTGGGCATCCACACTTTGCGCAACTCCCTGTTGACTTGGACGGAGAGAGAGTGAGAGCTACCCCCGGTTCGAAGCAAGTCTTCATAAGCAGACTGGTCGAAATGAATGACCAGCGTCTTCTTCATGGTTCCTATAGATACCGTATCACGTTGAGCAATTACTTCCTCGTCAGAAGAGAAAGACGTCCCCAGCAGAGTCCCCATCTTGTTTGTGGTATTAAACGAAAGAATGAAAGTGTATTTCAATGACGGGATTTGTGTAAAACCCGTGCCCTTTGGTTTACAAACAAACTTGTACAATGTAATCCTATACGAGGATGTGGGAGTACAATTTATTTAATCTGGGTATAAATTGCTATAGGTGTCTGATCTGCGGTCGATCACTTTAGCCCTTGGACCACGCGATGTTGAAGAGGTACCGTGGAAGACAGGTAGCAGCTTCGAAGGTTGTAGGAGAGGGTGGATGCACGATGCCGAAGTCGTCGATCCCCGCTCTTTGCCTGAGCTCCGAGCTCTCTCTTTCTTTCTCTCTCTCTCCCTCCTCCTTGTTCGATCTTCTCCAATTGTCGACCTTGGATCTGGTATTGGTACTCTTGACCGAGTTTTCTGACCTGGGATCTGATATCGGTTTCTTGACCAATTTTTTGACCTTGTTCCCCATTGACAGGGGCCTCTATTTATAGAGTCTTTGGTGACAGTGACCACTCCGTTGGTGTAGCAACCGAAGAGTGAAAAGTACAGCACCCTTTTATACAACGGTTAAAGTAACCAATGCCTACGTATAGATGATCTTTTGACTGAGCAGGTGATGTGGGTCCAACTAAGGGGACACAACACGTACGGTTGCTACTAAGATCACGGCGTAAAAGCCACGCGGGTAGGTATCCATTGTGTAGAAGAGGTTGACGTAGAAGCCAAATGTCCGTCACCATGGCATAGAAGCCAAGTAGGCATAGAAGCCGAACAGGCATAGAAGCCGAGTAGGCGTGGAAGCCGAGCAGGCATAAAAGCCGAACAGGCATAGGAGCCGAGTAGGCGTGGAAGCCGAGCAGGCACAGAAGCCGAATAGGCATAAAAGCCGAGTAGGCGTGGAAGCCGAGTAGTCGTAGAGACTGAGTGGGTGTGGAAGCCGCATGAGCACAGATCCTGATTGGGCGTAGAAGCCGCTGCATATCGTGCCAGAATAGGCGTAGAAGCCGCTTTGAGCACAGATCCTGAATGGACGTAGAAGCCGCTGCATATCGTGCTGATGTGGACGCCTAAGCCAGAATTACGGCTTTTGAAGATATAACCAAATCTCTTGCAGAGATTTGCCATCACCTTATGCATTAAATGCGGAGGCGTATTTTGAAGGTCTGCAGGCCTTTTGTGCACCCGTCGCAGAGACGTGTCTTGAGAGAAACTGTCATCGCTCTGTACAATTAGACGTGGAGACGTGCCTCGAATCCCGTACGAAGTGCAGCTTTTGACGTGGCAGGCGGTTTGTCTGCTGCGGAGCGTAAAACAGCTCATGTTTGCCTATGTAAAACAGGGCGACGTATTCCTTTGTACGCAAAAGAGCGGTTTATGCTGAGGGGACTTCAGTAAACGACGGTTTGGTGATGTTTTACCAAATCCTCTGCATTAAATGATGAGATCCGCCATCATACTATGGGACGCATCCCGAGAGGTCTGCCATCGTTTCCAGCCGTCGTCTGGGTAGCCGTGCATCACCTTTTGTCAGGAGTCAGAGGTCAGATTCACTGCGTGACTTGACAGGTTCATTTCGGGGAAGATGAAGCGTTCCTCGTATGCTATAACTCTGCTTTGAGAGCGGTTGAGTTTTACGCCATGGAGGCGATGAAGAACTCTGTTTCACGCTGGAGCGGCCTGGACGTACTGTACTTATGCGGATGGTCCTTTGAGCTTTATTCTTCACGCTGTATTTTAGCGGAGAAAACTCTGTTGTACGCCTAATGGCTCTGAAGGCCTCTGCTTACGCTGCTCTGTATCAAGAGGCTGTGTAGCTCTTCCCAACGTATTTTTTATGCTTCTACACACATTAAGTATGGAAAGTCTGGGGCCAGAGACGTATGGGACCGCATGAATTCTGGGATGCATAAGGCCAGTTGTCTATATATGTGGCGCTGCACATCCGTCGAAAGTAAAGTTATGTGGTAACGTGAGACTTCTGTCATTTAGTGTGTCATATCTTTTGAGGCATTCAGAAAACCTTTTTTGTCAGGATTCTTTGTCAGAGATGTTCCTGTTGCTAGGATGACGTGGCAGGTCCATCTGAAGCCAAAGCTGCTTCGACTAATTGGGACGCATGGATTTCGTTATTCTAGGCCACATGGCGACTCTGCGGTCTAGTTTTTGCTTTAGGGTGCATAGCTGTTGGACGCATGGGTGCATATTTTCTATGCTTTATAGGACATGGCACTGCTGGCGTATGATAACACTATTTACTTAGTGACTAATGGCACTATGGCACATGGGAACACTAGTTATGAAGCAGTCGGCGCATGACACTAGATCATTATGGCATCGGTGACTTGATCACTGTGGCGCATGGCCTTTGATTACTGTTTGTCATGCCCTAGTCCCAAAATACCAAAGGACTAGACACGTGGCAATGGCCAGCAACATAATTCCAATAGGAAAATCCAATTTAATGGACCCGTTAGAGTGCACTTAAGCTGTAATATATATATAAATAAGGATCTAAAATACCTATCACAGTTTATATATCTAATCTTATCCACAATAATAATCACAACACAAAGGATAGTCCAGTCACAAGAATAATAAAAATAAAACTATCCATCGACAAGTACAATATAAGAAATATCGTAGGGAATGACCCGTCATCAAAATAATAATAATAAAATAAACCAAGTACATATGTCCAGTAGTCACTAAGCCAAGTCCAATGTCTAAAGAATACTAAGCATAAATAAATAAATAACATAGTGCTCAAGAGAAGTCCTCGGCACAACCTCGTCCTCTGGTGAAAGTACTGCTCTAATGTCAGCTCATGTCCCGTAAACCTCGGAGTAGATCTCCTCGTCTATACCTGGGGACATAATCCAGATCCAGGTCCTCAGGGGACATAGCAAGGTACAATAAATACTCAAGCTAATGTAACAATAAATAATAAACAATGTACTCAGGGTACCTATCATAACCAATGAAGTAAATATAATTGAGAACGTACCCATTCACTAAACCATCGGGGCCTGTAGGTCTCATAGACACGACAGTAGCACATAGTAGCATATAGTAGTAGTAGTAGTAGTAGTAGTAGTAGTAGTAGTAGTAGTAGTAGTAGTAGTAGGTATGTACATATCCTGTCAAGGTACCTGCAATACTATAGGGCCCGAAGCGCAAGCAACGATAGCACGTATTGTATGGTAGCCCAACGGTACGATAGATTCTCCCGATCCCCATGTATCTCGCGTCTCATGTCCATAACCTGCAAGACAAGTACTAACTATGTCACGAGTCAAGAAAGATGATTAAATCAAGTTAAATAAGAACATATCATGAGTTATGTCCTAACAAAGAAGCCGGAATCCTCGAATATCTTAAGTAATTCTTTTGTATATGAGGGTCGTGTACAGTGTTCTAAGGTATATCATACAAGAGTTGCACGTATAGGGTATACAATAACAATGCAGTCTAATGATACCCGATTTCATGTACGAAAGTCGGCACCCGAATACACTTAGGACTCTAAGTATCGTAATGGTCCTAGGGTCACAACAAGTACAAGCAAAGAGCTAAAAATAAAATCAATGACTAGTAGTAGCAATAAGCACAAAATACTGGAATAAAGGTAAGGTACACTTACCTGCTTCTTGTTGTTGTGGTACTGTCTGACTGGTGTCCTCACCGAAGGTGCAATAAATCTAATTTTTCTATTATAACATGTTCTAATCAATACACAACCTAATTTGATTAACATAAAAGAATAGGAGTTCGCACGACGTTAACTAGTATGGTGACGTTCATGCCAACGATCCAATAGTTACGGGTCATGGGCCAACGTGCCAATAACCATGTACCATGGCACTATCTAGTATATTGTAGGTTCTCGTTCATTGTGTTTTCTTACGTATATATAGGCACCTATATGAGTTCTGGCACGTGTAATCCTATATATATGCAAATACGACACGATGCCCAAAACTTGCAACAACGCTAAACTATATCTCGAACAGGCATGTCGGCTCTTAAACATGCATGTCGACATCCATTAATACTAAATTTAAATAATTTAAATTCTGGAATTATGGTTTATTTAATAAAAAATATCGAAACGGCATAGTTACATGCACAAAGTTTCGTTGTGCGTCAACTAGGTGTTCTAGCTACTTTGGCAACTAGTTTGTGCATGCAAGATTGCCAACTTACACAAAAATTCTTTAATATATGAAAATATATCCAATTATATTCTGAAATTAAATATTTAATTTCTGAAAAATTATATTTTAATAATAAAATATCAACAAGCAATAATACTAATTTAATATGATCATGATATTACCAAGCAATGATTTTATGTCATCTAAGAGTAGTTTGCACATCAAATTAGGGCCTCTCATGTATGGGGGTATCATAATTTATCATATATCATGTTTATGGATTCATAAAAAGGTTCTCATGGGAAAAATATATATTAAAAAATTACAAAACTTACGTGTTCTCGATTACTACGGAGGCATTTCTTGCGACACGGACCTTTTGGATTGTCAAACTGACTCCAACCTTCACGAAACTTGACGGGAATCTTGAGGGATTCATGTGGAAGTTAAATATTAAGTTAGTAAGGGTTTTGGAAGGCTGTAAAGGGCCTAAACTTCTGCTGTAACCAGCAATACATGTCAGCTTCAAAGGGGTGGCCGATCACTTCTAGGGGGTTTGGTCGGTCTCCTTGGTTTGTGTGGAGGATTAGGGATGATGGAGAAGGAGAGAAGAAGAGTAGGATATGCTTAAAAATTTATGAGAAGGAGGGATACGTGAGGGAGGGAAGAAAATAGGGTCGGTCCTCCTATTAGATAGGTTTATATATGTATAAAGATATATATAGGTTGGTGGTTAGAATTTTTCTAGTGTTTTCACCTTTGGATAGGATTTAAAGAGGCTAAAATAGGGTGAGAGATTCTGTACAATCTTTAAATTAGATTTTAAAATATTTATTTCAGATTTAAATTGATATGCAACAAGATTGCATATGGGTCTTTCATAATTTGAAAATATTGCATTTATGGACCATTTAATTGATTTGTTCAGATTTTGTGTATATATTTTATATATGGGATGTGTTATGGAATAGAAAAAAGTTGTGGGGGTAGTGTACATGTCTCAAAGGATTTGCTTTGAGAGCCCGAGTATGGTGTTTGGACTAGGTTGGTTTCAGCTAGCCAAATAAGGGTAGTTTTACAATGTCAATGGTTCTAAATGTTTATCAATATTTTTGGAGTCTGGGGGAGATCAAACTAATGCCACACCCATCTCCCAAAGGTACTAAGTATAGTCAAGGTCAATAATGTAAATTTGGTTGGAAGAAAAAATGTCGTACATTGCTCAAAATATCCAAGCCATGACAAAGTATCATATATATATATATATATATTCAATAAATTAATATTTTAACCTTTTTATTGAATTAAAATAATAAATAAATTAAAAATAATAAATTACCCCTATTCCAAAATGTGGGGGTTTATATTGTTGGTGCATAGTAGCTGCTTTTATGGGCCACGTGTTTGTTTTGTGACCTGATTTCTTCTGAATCGATCTTGGAACGCATGTTTGTTGGGCCCATGGATCTAGATTTTACATGCTTCTATAAGACACCCTTCAAAGTTTTTAAACTGATAAGTTTGGAATACTTTAAAAAAGAATCATGGAGGAGAAGACCTTGGGCTGCATCTAAGTGACATGCCGCTTAGGCACTTCCGCCAGGCTGTCAGATCATTAACTATCGAGATTTGGCTCAATCCTTGAGAAGATTTTTTGGGGATTCTTGGTCAACGACAATTTTCGAGTAGATAAATAAGGATCACACAAATCAAGATATTAGGTTCATCCTCATAACTGCATGGTTTATTGCCTCAATCTTCTTAAGTGCACTAAGAGCCTATAAATAGGCAGGATAGAAAGGAGAGAGAACTTTTGTCTCTCAACTTCCCCCTATTTTGTAAAAGAAGACACCGAGGGTTGTTGTCTATCTCGCTGAGGGGTTTGTCAAGAGCGGCGTCGACCTATGGCCCCCTTATGCTGGCGTTCTTTTTGGAGGTAGGGGGTGTCATATTGCATCTTGTGGACTTTGGGTATTATGCTAGAGGTAATATAGACATAGTACAACACCGCAGTTTATTTAGAGATATCCCACTAGGGGATCTTTGGTGGACATATTACCTTTTGCGCACTTGGGTGCAAGTAATAAGTTCAAAGAAAAAAATCCTATCATAGGTTATATAGACGTGATAGGTTTCATGGACTTATAACACCATTGGCGTACTTAGAGTTAAGTACGGGTGATAATTTTATGTGACGGCCGATGTCAGAGGTATTTTGGACGTAACAATTGATAGTCATATAGAGAGATTTGCTCAGAGGTAAGGACATGGAAAACTCTACAGGGGATGATATAAGGACGATAGCTCAGAGGTAATATGAATGTGAGTTAAACGATAGTCATACCGATAGTTTATATACTATCCTGGTATGGAAGAAAATAAAATGAGCTAAGGGTAATGTGGACATGGTTATTTTCTTTGGATGGAAAATTGGGCAGCTTATAGTTCAGTGGTAATATGAACGTGAACTGTTTGCTTTTGTTGAGGATATCCCACTAGGGGGCTTTAGTTAAAATATTACTTCTCGCGAACTGGAGTAAAAGTAATAAGTTCGAAATAAAATTCTATTAGAGGTGATATGGACGTGATAGGTTTTGTAACCTCATTACTTCTTGTGCACATGAGTGCAAGTAATAAGTTCGAGACAAGCCCTGCCACAGGTGATATGGACGTGGCAGGTTTTATAAATTTAACACCGCTGGCGTACTTAGAGTTAAGTATGGGTGATAAGTTTAGATGATGATCGATGTTAGAGGTATTATGGACGTGACAGTCGATAGTCAAATAGAGAAGTTTATTCAGAGGTAAGAAGGAAATGGCAAACCCTATTGGGGATAATCGGTTAGGATAATAGTTTAGAGGTGATGTGGACGTAAACTAATGTTCAAGCGAATTGATTGTGAATGGTCTACCTGAAAGTATGGATAGACCTGAAGGTGGCTCCGCTGGGAAGCTATTTTGAGGATCCACTGTCTGCTACTTATTCAGGATTCCTGAATACAGACAATGGCTTTCATCAAACTTTAATGGAAGAGAAGTGCATATTGTCCTTACACACTTGCTGGGGATAAAAAAAAAATATACACTGTATATTTTGGTTGTTTAGCTGATAGTAAAGGGAGTACAAGTCAAGCTTAGACATAGTAATTTTTGAGGAACTTGCCATTGATAGGCATCATGAGCAAGTTATCATTGGGATTTATGAGCCGGTAGGCGTCGTTGGAGAACACGGACTCCACAATGAATGGGCTCTCCCATTTAGGTTAGAATTTACCAGTCGTCTTGTGGGTCATAACCATCGGTCTTCTCATTGTCAAGGCGAGGTCACCCACTTGGTTAGTCCTATTTTTGACCCATTTGTTGAGGGCTCCTGATAGGCGTGGTTGGTACAGCTTAATACGCTATTGAGCTAAGAGATGCTTCTCGTCGAGTGCTTCCAACTCTTATATTGTCGGTGGTGATTATCATCAACGGTCAATCAGTTAGAAAGAGCCACTCAGAGTGAAAGAATTTGGATCTCGAGTGGGAGGACCGCTTCACTTTCGTAAACCAAGAAGAGTGACGTTCTACTAGTAGTTATCTAGACCGTTGTACGATAGGCCCAGAGACATTCTCCCAGCTTCTCATTCCAGTCGCGCTTATTGGATTATACGAACTTCTTGAGTAGATTTATGATGGTCTTATTGAATGTCTCTGCCAGACCATTTGTTGCTGGGTTGTAGGCAGTCGAGACTACATTCAGGATTCAGTTTTTGCCACAAAATTGATAAAAAGTATGACTTACGAACTGTGGACCATTGTCATGGATGACCCTCCGTGAAAAGTCAAAGCGGTATTTGACATGATGCTTGACAAAGCTGATCATGTTTGAGGTCTTGACTTCAGCGAGTAGAATCGCTTTCGTCCATTTGGAGAAGTAGTCGGTGATAACCAAGATGAACCGATGGCCCTTAGAAGAAGGTGGACTAATTGGCCCGATAATGTCCATTTCCCATCCTTCAAATGACTAAATTGCTACCGTTAAGTGAAGGAATTATGAAGGCTGGTGGATAAAGTTTGCATAAATTTGGCATACTTGGCACTTTCTCGCATAGTCGATAGCCTTTGCTACCATTATCGGCCAATAGTAACCCATTCTCCGAAGATGATCGTGTAGCTTGGGTCCAGACTGATGGGCACCGCAAACCCCATTGTGAGCTTCACAGCGAGCCTGTTTCGCTTCTGTATGTCGTACGGTGACAACAGTATTGCCCATGTGGCTAGGCAAGAGTTGAGCGCTCCGGGTTTAGTCATAAGGACCCTGAGAGGATTAACTCGTGAGATCACATGAATGATTTATCCTGCCACGTAATGTCGAGTCTTCTGAATGGCAAAGACCAGAATGAGGCACTCCTTCTCAATGGGGTTGTATCTGTGCTCTATGTCGGCCATCATTCTGCTGAGATAGTAGATGACATGTTTGTGACCTACATTACTTTTCTAGGATAGGAGATCTCTAAGGGAGGGATCCATTGCCCGCACATATAGCAAGAAGGGTCTTCCCATAATGGGCGACACCAATACTAGGGGGTTCATGAGATACTCATTGATTTCGTCGAAGGTGTGCTAGCATTCTTCGTTCCAGACAAAGGAGACTCCCTTCTTCATGAGCTGAGTGAATGGATGACAATGTCCAAAGAGGTTTGATATGAACCTCTTGATGTATTCCAGTTTTCCTTGAAGACCACGAAGTTCTCTAAGGTTCTTCGATGGGTGCATTTTAAGGATTACTTTAGTCTTATCGGGGTCTACATAGATACCCTTCGATGTTATGACAAAAACCTAAAATTTGCCGCTGGAGACTCCCAGAAATGATTTAATAGGATTCATCTTGAGCTGGTATGCATGCATGAGGTCGAACACAGTCTTCAAGTCTTAGAGGTGATCATCTTTGGAGTGACTCTTGATAGCAATGTCATCAACATAACACTACACTATCCTGCATAGATATTCATGAAAGATGGTGTTCATAGCTCGCTAGTATGTAGCACCTGCGTTCTTCAGACCAAACGGCATAATTGTGTAGCAGCACACTCCTATCGGCGTTTGGAATGATGTATGCTTCTGATCGTCGAAAAATATTTTGATTTGATTGTTTTGAGATAATTCCGCTGGGGAGTTTTTGTGGACTTATCAACCTTGGCGTACTTAAATCTATAAGTATAGATGAGAAGTTGAAATGACTGACACTATCAGAGGTATTATGGACGTGAAGTTAGATAAGAATATTTTCTCAGAGTTAATGTGGACATGGCAAATTCTTGGGTTGTAGACTTATTACCTATGGCGTACCTTAAGTACGGATAATAAGCTGAAATGACTGGCACTATCAGGGTTATACGAATATGATAGTAGAAATTCGATAGGCAGAATGTTACTTAGAGGTAATATGGACATGGTAAAGTTCTAAAAATTAGAATTCCGTTAGAAGTATCTAACGCAAAGGTGATGTGGAAATAGTAAAATAAATTTTTGTGCAAACAAAGAAAAATATGACAGTGGTAATATGGACGTGACTATTTTCTTGGGTGATCCCACCTTACTTGGGGGAGCATTTTGATCTCGACTGGGGATCATAAATGAGATATCTTGGAAGCGACTGGGCTATGAGGACATGCTTTTTTGCTGGAGGAAAAAAGTTTTGGTGGTCTCAACGAGAACGTTTCGCAGGACCTGAGAACTACTCCACTGGAGAATTTTTTATGGATCCATTATCTGTTGCATATTCAGGACCCCTGAACACATATAATAGATTTTGCGAGAAATCATGGAGAGACATAAATCCCCTTATGCATTTGCACTTGTTGGGGATAACTAAATGTAAATATTGTATATTTTAAATTAATCTGCTGGAAAGTACTAGCTTAGACGTAGTACTTGGTGAGAAACTTGCCCTTGATCGGCATCATTGGTAAGTCCCGGTTAAGCTTTACGAGCCTGTATGCATTGTTGAATCGAGGATATGTTGTCCTTTATAAAGCATAGGATTAAGGAAACACTATCCTTCGTGGGTTCGAGAATACACTGTCCTCGATTAAGAGTTTAGATCTGCTCTTATTTGTGGACAGGTTCTGGAAGTCGAACTTTATGACTACAGTCTTGATGAAGCGATGATGCATGCTAGCACTTTCGTATCTCAACCCACTGCGAGTGTCATACTGTCACGCCCCAAACCTAAAATACACGGAACCAGGCCACGTAGCAACAGCCAGCTGTCACGTCTCCGAGGATATCATAATTTAATGGATCCTAACTGTAAACACCCTGATTTTCAGAATAACTTTAATATAATTTTCCCTGATTTTTCGGTATTTTTCTGGATGAAGAACCATGAGTTAAGGATTTTTAAACACAGTTTATTGGTGTTAAAATATTATGAAAATAATATTTTATGGTGTAAAATGGAAAACCGGACATGTGGTATTTTTCAGTGAATTTATTGGACTCCGGAAACGCGTATGAAGCCTTAAAAACTATTGGCTTATTAAACCGAACCTAAACCCTGATTGAACCAAACCAAACCCAGCTTATTGGGTCCGGTCGGGTCAGACCCGAGCTAAACCTGACCCGGACCCAAACCCGCATGGGAAACCCTAGCTACAGGATTTACTATAGTCGCCGGTATAAAACCCCCTCGACTTCCGTGTCGACCCCCGCCGCCATCGAAATCTCTCTCTCTCTCCACTCATCCGCCGACGCAGCGACCATGCCGCTCCGGTCACTGCCGGTCATCCCGCACGACCCCGACGCCATCCTCCTCCCACCCAGAACCCCGCTAGCTGCCGTCGTTCAACCCAGAACCCCGCTCGCCGCCGCCGTTCCACCCAGATCTGATGAACTAGCCGTGCTCCTCCCATCCCGTACGACCCCGACGCCTCCCACCGCCATCACACCAGCGACCCACGGTCGTCGACCCAGCCCCGAGTCCACCCAGCCGCTCGTCCCAAGCGCTGAGTCTCCAGCCCACGTGAGTCTCCGGCCGACTGTGCAGAGCCGCCGCCTAGCCGACCTTGCCGATCCCCTCCGGTGAAGTCCCCGCTGCCCCGAGTCAGAAGCCTAGCTCGGACTCACGGCAGACACGGGAATTCTCGACCAGGACACGTGGAATTCAGCGTTCACGGAGCCCTGTTCAGGTACCGTTTTCTCTCACCTCGTAACTCCGTTTTAGTTTCCGTCAGTTGCTACACGTAGACTGTATAAATCCCTCGGTGCCCGTGTAACTTGCTCGGTGCATCGCGTCCTGTGGTGATCCTACACCGCGATCCAAAAATAGGAAATACAATGCCCTGTTTTACCCCAGAACTGAGTGCGTCCCGCCAAACGGGACGACTTGGTCGCACGCGGTCTTTACAGAAATGTGCGCGACGTTATACAGACGTGTGGGATTTCGCAGAAGTCGATTCGGATGTGCGTGCACACCGGAATCAACGCGTATCCTCCGATAACGCCCCGTATCCGTCCATTCTGGAACACGCTGTAACTTTGTGTATACACGTCGGATCGAGACAAAACTTACGCCATCGGACTCGTAGCAATACGCTGGTCCTGTGACCCAAGTTTGGTCCGATTCTGAGAACGTTGACAAAATCGCGTATCGTGGGCCCCACAAGCTCTACTTGACGGGCGATTTCGTGATCGGTACATCAAAATCCAATTCTGGAAGTTTCGTTGGGTTCGTATCATCGTTCCTGACTTGTAGACACTGAGTTTAAGGAATTTTGAGACCTTTGACCCTGACACGCTTTTCGGTGCAAAGTGGCCCACATATGGAACCCGCTTTTGCCCGGTAATGTCCTTTTTGCCCCTGTGTCCAAATTGGACGTAAGAACAGGCATTTTTAGCTATTTGACATCTTCTGAGACTGTTGGTGATGTTTATTACATCTTTTGGAGTAGTACCCACAAGATCCACTGATACCGGGACGACTGTTGATATTCAAACATCAGGCAAGTGTACCTTGCCAAACTCTGCAGTATTATTATATATTTTCCTTGCTTCATTATATTGCTGTGCATTCTTTACCTAGGATCGTGTGACGTACTTAGCATCCAATTATTAGTCGGGTGCCAACACCGTACGCGGTGTTGTGTATTGTCATCTAGAGATGGACATTCGTGACCCCTTTACATTCTCGTACTTGTCTTACCAAGTACACTATGATCCAGGATACTTGACACCATTCATGAGACAGGATCTTTCGAGATATTCGTGGTGATTCTGTATAGGATACAGGACTTGACAGAGATACTATATTCATAGATACTTTATGACTTGTTGCATTAGCTATGATCCCGCTTGACATGGCCATGAGACGTTATGGTCATGATATGCGTGGTTATATTGGATGGGGAGAGACACACAGGCTACAGGCTATTTTCTATATATATCTACTATTATTGTGAGGCCGTAGACTCTCGTAGCAGAGCTAGGCACATTACGTGTTATTATCACTACCGGCTCCCCGACACAGAGCTTGTAGTGGCTCAGCCTGAGTACTCATAATGCTCTCACTTGCGTTTTCACTTAGATGGTTACTTACTTGCCCTATTTATTCCATTTATTTTTTGCACTGCATTTATTTTGGCATGAGCTTTCTTGTACCTTGCTATGTCCCCTGAGGACCTGGATCCGGATTATGTCCCCAGGATTTGAGGACGAGATCTATCCCGAGGTATACGGGACCGGAGCAGGAGTTGATCCAGGAGCTGTACCGCCATCCGAGAACGAGGTGTTAGCCGAAGACTTTTCCTGAGCATCCATGTTTCATGCTCAGTATTTATTTATTTCAGTCATTTATTTTTTGGTCAGATGAACCATTGTATTAGATATTTATCGGGTTGTTCCCCGAGGCATTTTGTTGAGACTAGCTGATAATTTACATTCCTTATTTATTCTGTGGATCATATTTTATATCTTGTGTGGATGAGATTAGTTGTGCCATGTTGTCATAGACTTGATTTTACAGCTTAAGTATGCCCTGATGGATCTATTAAATTGGGTTTGTCCATCGGTGCGTACTGCTGGCCATTGACACGTATCTGGTCCCTCGGTATTTTGGGACTGGGACGTGACATGGTTTTTGTAGTGGCCCATGCAGGTCTACGACTAAAATTGTTCGGTTTCAACTTAGGGACCGAACCAGCCTGCCCTAAGGATAGGACAAATTATAGGATCTCATCCATTATTTAAACCATTATTTGAGCGTTCTTACAATTTATCTTTTGGTTGCAGAGTAATGGATCCCAGGAACGGAGACGAGATTCCTTTGGATACGCTACACGACGCTGTGGTTACTTATATAGATGGAGTGACCCCAGGGAATGGAGGACAAACATCGCAGAGCGATCAGGCCGGTCAGCCTAATCCAAGGTTCCGGAGAGATGGCATCCTATCTCCACCATAATTCACTCCCCAGATGCCAATATTCCCGCCCGGACAAGCCATGGACGGGCAACAGATATTCCAGATGATGTATGCCATGATGCAAGCACAGCAACAGATTCAGCAAGAGGCCCATCGGCAGGAGGTCGAGTATCTGAGAACCAGCCTGGTATCCGCATTGGAGCAGGCAAATCCACCAACAAGGCGATCAGCAACGGGATCTATCACCGATTTTTGTCATCTCAAGCCTCGTACATTTTCTGGCAAAGAGGGGCCAACAGAAGTTCATGAATGGCTCACAAACATACAACATCAGTTAGAAGCCGCTGAACTTCCAAGAGAGAAGTGGATGACTGCGGTCAGAATGCAGTTAACTGAAAATGCACACCACTAGTGGTTAGGAGAAGAGAGGAGGCTCGGACAGGACCGAGTCACATGGGAAGAGTTCTCCAGACTCTTCCAAGAGATGTACATTCCAGCAGTAGCACGGTCAGAGCTCAGAGACAAGTTCAACCGCCTTATCCAAGGCAATATGACAGTGGAAGAATACAACGCAGAATTTATTCGCCTAAGTCGCTTCGCCCCAACCTTGATCTCGACAGAGGAAGAGAAAGCTGAGAAGTTCTTTGACGGACTGAAGTTCGAGCTCCAGAGATTGATTGGATTGGTCGCACCTACATCTTATACCGACGTCCTTGCAGCAGCACGATGCCTGGAGCACGTCACTAGAAGGGAGTCGAATCTGAAAAGGCCCATCACCTCAGCACCATCTAGGACAGCACATGGAGATTCAGCAAAACGGTCCCAGAGGAGTATGCCAGAGAGGATAGTACATAGGGACAGACCTCTTCCTACTTGTCACCACTGCGGCAAGGTAGGACACAGTGAGAGAGAATGCAGGCGTAAGTTGGGACTATGTCTGAGCTGCGGATCCGACCAGCATCTATCCAGAGACTGCACTAAACATAGAGAGGGAGCACCGAGACTAGCCTTGCCTGCACCATGACCAGCTTATCCAGCAGTAGGAGCAAAGCAGACAGGAGCCGAAGGAGTTAGACCACCAGCTACAGGAGGCTACCAGCAGAGACCACTACTCGCACCACAGGCAGCTCTATTTCAGCAGGCTCAGCAGCAGAGAGGTCCAGCTCAGGGACGAGGCCAGGCATTCACATTAGCTGTTGAGGAGGAGGCTACGGCAGGTGAGGTCATCACAGGTACTATTTTAGTAGCTTTTTTACCAGCTGTAGCATTATTTGATTCTGGAGCATCGCATTCCTTTATAGCAACTAGCTTTGTAGCCACCCATAGAGTAGCTACCGCACCCCTTCCGAAGATGAAGAGAATTCTTACGGGAGGTGGAATTTTTCCGGTTAGTGACGTCTGTAGATCATGTTCTGTAGTAGTTTGTGGAAGAGAAATGCGAGCTCAATTTCTGATCTTTTTCATGCCGGATTATGATGTTGTACTTGGTATGGACTGGTTAAGTCAGTACCATGCGACTCTTGATTGCCGACTTGGACGGGTTATATTTAGACCGCCTGGACATCCAGAATTCGAGTTTCTTCGAGGAGCAGTAGAGCAAGGAGTTCAGCCTACTCTTAGGGTACTAACTGTAGAAGGGGAGACAGGTTACCCAAGAGTCATATCAGAATTTGTGGATGTATTTCCTGATGATCTTCCAGGTTTACCACCCGATCGGGAAATAGAATTCACAATAGACTTAACTCCAGGAGCAAAGCCTATCACTTCATCAGTTTATCGGCTAGCACCTAAGGAGTTAGTGGAGTTGAAGGAACAGGTAGATGATCTTCTGGAGAAGGGTTTCATTTGGCCCAGTGTTTCACCTTGGGGAGCACCCATATTATTTGTGCCGAAGAAGGATGGAACAGTACGGTTATGCATTGACTACCGGGCACTAAATGCTGTGACCATCAAGAACAGGTATCCCTTACTACGCATTGATGATCTATTCGATCAATTGAGTGGTGCTAGGGTATTCTCGAAGTTTGACCTTAGATCCAGCTACCATCAGATCAAAGTAAGGAAGGAGGACATACCGAAGACAGCTTTTAGGACCAAGTATGGACATTATGAGTTCTTGGTAATGCCGTTTGGTTTAACCAACGCACCAGCAGTGTTTATGAATTTAATGAACAGAGTCTTTCATCAGTTCTTAGATAAATTTGTGGTTGTGTTCATTGACGACATTCTAATATATTCTAAGAGCCACGAAGAGCATGAGGAGCATCTCAGAATCTTGTTAGAGACCTTGAGACAGGAGAAGTTATATGCCAAACTCAGTAAGTGCAAGTTTTGTATGGACAAAGTACCTTTCTTGGGGCATATCATTTCAGGAGAAGGACTTTTAGTTGATCCAGAGAAAGTTGCGGCAATAGAGACTTGGCCTACACCCACATCAGTTGCAGAGGTGAGAAGTTTTCTCGGACTTGCGGGATATTATCGAAGGTTCGTAGAAAATTTCTCAAGGATTGCAGAACCGATGACGAAGTTGACACGCAAAGACTAGGAGTTTATATGGACAGAAGACTGCTAGAAGGCCTTCGAAGAATTAAAGAGAAGATTAACAACAGCACCTGTCTTGACTCTTCCTTCGGGGTCAGGAGGTTTTATTGTTTACAGTGATGCATCAGGTAGTGGACTAGGATGTGTTTTGATACAACATGGCAAAGTCATTGCTTATGCGTCGAGACAGTTGAAGGTCCACGAGAAGAACTACCCAACACACGATCTGGAGTTAGCAGTAGTTATATTTGCATTAAAGATTTGGAGGCACTACCTTTATGGTGAGAAGGTAGACATCTTTATAGATCACAAGAGTCTGAAGTATGTATATACTCAGAAGGAGCTTAACATGAGGCAGAGACGTTGGCTTGAACTGATGGTAGATTTTGACATAGATCTGCAGTATCATCCGAGAAAGGCGAATGTTGTAGCAGACGCACTGAGCAGGAAGCCTACGGCTTATTTCTTGACAATGCAGCCCGAGTTATTGAGAGATCTACAGGAGCTTCAGATAGAGGTTATTTTACCAGGACAGAATGGCATGCTGGCTAATCTTGAAGTTAAGTTATCCCTCGTAGAGAAGATTAAAGAGGCATTGCCCATCGATGCTAGATTTAGAAGACTGAAAGAGAGGACAGAAGCAGGCATGCAGACAAGACTTCGCATACACGAAGACGGGACATTGAGGTTTGGAAATTGCCTGTACGTTCTAAATGGAGAATTGAGACAGGAGTTAATGACTGAAGCACATAGCTCTATGTACTCTGTTCACCCAGGAGGAACCAAAATGTACCAAGACTTGAGACAGTATTATTGGTGGCATGGAATGAAAAGAGAGATTGCAAGATTTGTGGCCAAATGCTTAGTCTGCTAGCAAGTAAAGGCCGAGCATCAGAGGACTTCAGGTATGTTACAGCCGCTTCCTATACCAGAATGGAAGTGGGAACATATCACGATGGATTTTGTCACAAGATTTCTAAGGAGCCCCAGCGGCAGAGATGCAGTATGGGTTATCGTGGATAAACTCACTAAATCGGCACACTTCTTGCCATTTAGAGTTGGACAGTCCACAGAGGTACTAACCGACATGTATATGCGATAAATCGTCAAATTATATAGAGTGTCGGTCAGTATTGTATCGGATCAAGATTCAAGATTTACTTCTCATTTCTGGAGAAGCATGCAAGAGAGCCTGGGCACCAGACTCAAATTCAGCACGGCTTACCACCCACAGACAGATGGCCAATCGGAGCGCACCATTCAAATCTTGGAGGATATGTTGCGATCATGTATGCTAGACTTTGGAGGATCTTGGGAAGATCATTTGCACTTAGTGGAGTTCTCCTACAACAACAGTTATCAGGCCAGCATTCAGATGGCACCATTCGAGGCATTATACGAAAGGAAGTGCAGATCGCCTATATGTTGGAGTGACATTGGTGAACGTCAAATACTGAGTCCAGAATTGGTAACGCAGACAGTGGAGAAGGTAAAATAGATCCAGAATCATCTTCGAGCAGCTCAAGACAGACAGAAGCATTGGGGAGATACGCACAGGCGTCCCCTAGAGTTTAAAGAAGGAGAGCACGTGTTCTTGAGAATTTTGCCCACTCGAGGTACTATTAGATTCGGGAGCAGAGGCAAGTTGAGCCCAAGGTATATTGGGCCATTTGATATCCTAGAGCGCATTGGTGAGGTGGCTTATCGTCTTGTATTACCACCATCCTTAGAGGGAGTGCATGACGTATTCCATGTCTCACAGCTGAGAAGGTACGTGACAGACCCAAGTCATGTAGTCGATCATTCAGAGATCGCAGTAGGCCCTAGCTTGAGATATGAAGAACAACCAGTTGGCATCCTCGACGTCAGTGAGAAGACATTGCGGGGATAAACAATCAGACTGGTTCGTGTAGCATAGAAACATCATTCTCCTGGAGAATCGACTTGGGAACGAGAAGATAGTATGCGCCAGCGTTATCCCCACTTATTCACGGATGCAGTTGTAAACTAAGCAAGCTTCTAATCACCATAATTCTTTCTATAATATCTTATTCTTTGATTACGAGGACGCAATCCTTTTAAGAAGGAAAGATTGTAAACACCCTGATTTTCAGAATAATTTTAATATAATTTTCCCGAATTTTTTGGTATTTTTCTAGATGAAGAACCAAGGTAATTATGAGTTAAGGATTTTTAAATGCAGTTTATTGGTGTTAAAATATTATAGAAATAATATTTTATGGTGTAAAATGGAAAACCGGACATGTGGTATTTTTCGGTAAATTTATTGCACTCCGAAAACGCGTTTAAAGCCTTAAAAACTATTGGCTTATTAAACCGAACCTAAACCCTGATTGAACCAAACCAAACACAGCTTATTGGGTCGGGTCAGGTCGGACCCGAGCTAAACCCGACCCGGACCCAAACCCGCATGGGAAACCCTAGCTACCGGATTTACTATAGCCGCCGGTATAAAAACCACTCGACTTCCGTGTCGACCCCCGCTGCCATCGAAATCTCTCTCTCTCTCCACTCATCTACCGACGCAGCGACCACGCCGCTCCGGTCACTGCCGGTCATCCAGCACGACCCCGACGCCATCCTCCTTCCACCCAGAACCCCATTCGTCGCCGCCGTTCAACCCAGAACCCCGCTCGCCTCCGTCGTTCCACCCAGATCCGACGACCTAGCCGTGCTCCTCCCATCCCGCACGACCCCGACGCCTCCCACCGCCATCACCCCAGCGGCCCGCGGTCGTCGACCCAGCCCCGAGTCCACCCAGCCGTTCGTCCCATGCGCTGAGTCTCCGGCCCGCGTGAGTCTCCGGCCGACTGTGCAGAGCCGCCGCCTAGCCGACCTTGCCGATCCCCTCCGGTGAAGTCCCCGCTACCCCGAGTCAGAACCCTAGCTCGAACTCACGGCAGACACGGGAATTCTCGACCAGGACACGAAGTTGACTCTCGGACACGTGGAATTCAGCGTTCACAGAGCCCTGTTCAGGTACCATTTTCTCTCACCTCGTAACTCCATTTTAATTTTCGTCAGTTGCTACGCTTAGACTGTATAACCCCCTCGGTTCTCGTGCAACTCGCTCGGTGCATCGCATCCTATGGTGATCGCACACTGCAATCCAAAAACAGGAAAAATAATGCCCTGTTTCACCCCGGAACTGAGTGCGTCCCGCCAAACGGGATGACTTGGTCACACGCGGTCTTTACCGAAATGTGCGCGACGTTGATATGGACGTGTGGGATTTCACAGAAGTCGATTCGGATGTGCGTGCACACCGGAATCAACGCGTATCCGCCGACAACGCCCCATATCCGTCCATTCTGGAACACGCTGTAACTTTGTGTATACACGTCGGATCAAGACAAAACTTATGCCATCAGACTCGTAGCAATACGCTGGTCCTGTGACCCAAGTTTGGTCCGATTCTGATAACGTTAACAAAATCGCGTATCATGGGCCCCACAAGCTCCACTTGACGGGCGATTTCGTGATCGGCTCATCGAAATCCAATTCTGGAAGTTCCGTTGAGTTTGTATCATCGTTCCTGACTTGTAGACATTGAATTTGAGGAATTTGGTGACCTTTGACCCTGACACGCTTTTCGGTACAAAGTGGCCCACAAATGGAACCCGCTTTGGCCCGGAAATGTCCTTTTTGCCCCTGTATCCAAATTGGACGTAAGGACAGACGTTTCTAGCTATTTGACATATTCTGAGAATGTTGGTGATATTTATTACAGCTTTTGGAGTAGTACCCACAGGATCCACTGATACCGGGACGACTGTTGATATTCAAACATCAGGCAAGTGTACCTTGCCAAACTCTGCAGTATTGTTACATATTTTTCTTGCTTCATTATATTACTGTGCATGCTTAAGCTAGGACCGTGTGACATACTTAGCGTATAATTATTAGTCGGGTGCCAACATCGTACGCGGTGTTGTGTATTGTCATCTAGAGATGGACATTCGTGACCCCTTTACATTCTCGTACTTGTCTTACCAAGTACACTATGACCCAGGACACTTGACACCATTCATGAGATAGGATCTTCCGAGATATTCGTAGTGATTCTGTATAGGATACATGACTTGACAGAGATACTATATTCATAGATACTTTATGACTTGTTGCATTAGCTATGATCCCGCTTGACATGGACATGAGACATTATGGTCATGATATGCGTAGTTACATTGGGTGGAGAAAGACACAGGCTACAGGCTATTTTCTATATATATCTACTACTATTGTGAGGCCGTAGACTCTCGTAGCAGATCTAGGCACATTACGTGTTATTACCACTACCGGCTCCACGGCACAGAGCTTGTAGTGGCTCAGCCTGAGTACTCGTGATGCTCTATCTTGCATTTTCACTTAGATGGTTACTTACTTGCCCTATTTATTCTATTTACTTTTTGTACTGCATTTATTTTAGCATGAGCTTTCTTGTACCTTGCTATCTCCCCTGAGGACCTGGATCCGGATTATGTCCCCAGGATTTGAGGACGAGATCTATCCCGAGGTATACGGGACCAGAGAAGGAGCTGATCCAGGAGCTGTACCGCCATCCGAGGATGAGGTGTTAGCCGAAGACATTTTCTGAGCATCCATGTTTCATGCTCAGTATTTATTTATTTATTTATTTCAGTCATTTATTTTCTGGTCAGATGAACCATTGTATTAGATATTTATCAGGTTATTCCCCGAGGTATTTTGTTGAGACTAGCTGATGATTTACATTCCTTATTTATTCTGTGGATCATATTTTATATCTTGTGTGGATGAGATTAGTTGTGCCATGTTGTCGTAGACTTGATTTTACAGCTTAAGTATGCCTTGATGGATCCATTAAATTGGGTTTGTCCATCGGTGCGTACTGCTGGCCATTGACACGTATCTGGTCCCTCGGTATTTTAGGACTGGGACATGACACTAACGAAGAGTGTTACGCTGTCCTAAGTACTAACATATCCCATATCACTAATCAATAGGTAAACTAATCTCACCCATAATGTAAACAGCAAGAAAGTACTAATAATAACTGCTGGAAGATAAACTCCAGTCTTAAAATATCATAGTATAACCAAGAATGTCTGGTGGAAACAAAACCACTACTATTATAAAATAAAAGTACTGAAATAATAGATAAAAGAGTAAAGACTAGAGCATCTGCTGACTAGATAATGATGCTCCCAATCCTAGGCAGAATGCCTACCAACTGATCACAGAAACTCTGACGGTAGTACCTCAAGCTCCTCAGCTGTAGCGTACCTAGTCTCCTGTCCGAGGCCGTACACTGTGGGGTAATAGGCCTCGTCCAAATCTGGAAAGGTACCAGGTCCTCAGAGGGACGTAACATGATACATAGAAGCATGCCATATATATAAATACTGAATAAAATAAATACAATAAAGGGTGTGCTAACCATCTATGTGAATGCAATATAAGGACAACATTGGTACGTATGAGTAGGTGTAGGCATAACGTCCATACCGCTCCGAAGAACGGGGAATCTGCAGAGTATATAACGTCAATACCGCTCCAAAGAACGGGGAATCTGAATAATATAACGTCCATACCGCTCCAAATAATGAGGAATCTGAATAATATAACGTCCATACCGCTCTGAAGAACGGGGAATCTGCATAGAGGAAGTCATTGGATCCATGGCTCCTCTGGATACTATAGATTCCAATGTGTGTATCCCATACGCCTACTAGTTGTCCTCCCCCCCCAATGTAGATACATAAATCGAATACTCGACGTGCATACCACGTATCTATATGCCAAGTCTCTACAAATAAAATGATCCTGAGTTACGTTCTAACCGTTGTAAACCCCCTCGTCAAGAAAATAGGATTTAATTAATTATTTACTGAGATGAAACCGTAATCCAAATCCCACGTACCCAAATTAGGGTATCAGACTACACCAAAAATTGGTAGGCCACGACTCCTGTGTACCACCCAAACCTAGTTCCTTACGTTTCCAACGCATTAGTAATTCCCGAGTTGAATTATTAAATTTAAATCAATGTTAAAGCCAATTTACCCCAAGCAGAACCAAACCCAGCCCACATGCACTTTTGAGTGGATCATTCTAACCCAACAAGCCGGACAAGCCCACCCCTCGAGCTTAGCCCATCATCTCCACCACCCATATAAATATACATCTATTCACTCAAACCCTAGATTTCATATCACCCTCCTCCCCTAACCCTAGCCGAATACTCCTCCCTTGCACCAACCATCACGACCACCACCCTCCATATACTGCCGACCACCCCCTCCATATATTGCCGACCACCACCCTCCATATATCGCCAACCATCGCCCCTACACAGCCGAACACCCTGACCCGCTGCTCCCGAACACCTGACCCGCTGCAGCCGAACACCCCCGACCCGCTGCCCCCGTACACCGCTGCCGCGCCTGCTGAGAGTGCCGCCGCTGCTGCCGAGACTTGCCGCCGACGCAGGAGCTCCGCTGAGCCCTGGCGAGTGCGCACGACGACGAGCAGAACCCCCTCCCCACGTTCATCCTCGTAGGTAATACTTATTGGCCTCTTTCCCTTGTATCGTAAATAGTTTATCATCGTGTCGTCTTGTCGTGTTTGGCATGGACATGAAATAGTAACTCGAAAACCCTAACTTATGAATAGGTGCCAAATCAGATTTCTTAATAATGAGCCAGTTAGTAATTAATAGCTAGTGAACATCCTTCTAAGTAGAATGGTTAATTAAGACTTGTAAAGCATTGATAAACTTTGATATCAACAAGAAATGCTTAATACGGAGGTTAAGGACCATTAATTACTAAACATAATTAGCTGGGTCGTATAACCTTAGCATTGTCTATCATGGAATACACGGTGACTGATGACAGGGCACGTGTGCATCTTAGCTACATGCACCGCGACTCTGTGTTCGACCGACGTGATCCTTGCGTCAGTACTGAAAAGCAACGTAGCGTATATATTACTTAGGGTCTGATGATTGATTGTTATATTATATTGTGTGTTAGGACCATTGGATCAGCCAGGAGATACTGCAGGAACCGGCTTCTGGCATTCACAGCTTCAGGACACAGGCAAGATACCTTGCTATATTTACTGTCTAAATTAAATATGCATCTGTTGTATTGTATTCTTGTTGCTTGTAATTTATACAACTGTGCGCGTCCGAGTTGTCTCGGGTGCATTCAACGGTTACGTCGATATTAGTAAATATATAAATATATGGACTTAGCCTTAGCAGACTCAACCCTTTGGACAATACTCTATTATTGTATGAGACCTGACACCTTGCACGGACACTGAGATATATTCAAATTGGGATGCGGGTGTGTGCACTCGACTAGCTATCGTTGCGTATCACCTATATCACGGTTAGTATGTAGTCAGGATATAGATTAGAGACTTGGCATATAGATACATGGTATGCACGTCGAGTAGTCGACTTGCGTATCTACATTGGGCGGGGAGGACAACTAGGAGGCGTATGGGGTACACACATTGGAGCCGTAGTTTCAGAGGAACCTCGGGTCCAATGACTTTCCCTTTATACTGATGCCACGTTCTTCGGAGCGATATGGACGATATACTGTACGGATGCCGTTCTCTTCGGAGTATGGACGCTATGCCTACGCCTACTCATATGCATCAGAGTTGGACTCACATTGCATTCACTTAGATGGCTAGTACACCCTTGCTGTATTTATTTTATTCAGTATTCATATATATCATGTTATTTCTTGTATCTTGTTAAATCCCTCTGAGGACCTGGTTTCTTCCCAGATTTAGACGAGGCTTACTACCCCACTGTATACGGCCCCGAACAGGAGACGAGATTTGCTACAACTGAGGAGTTGGAGGTGCAACCGTCAGAGTTTCCGTGATCAGTTGGTAGGCCTTTAGCCTAGTTGGAGGGCATCATTACCTACTCAGCTGATGCTCTAGTCTTTTGTTTATATCACTTTTCAGTACTTTATTTCGCCATAGAAGTGGGTTTGTTCCCACCAGATATCACTGGTTGTACTATGATATCTTGGGACTGGTATTTATCTAACCAGCAGTTTATTTAGTGTTCTTTGCTCTTTATATTGTGGATGAGATTAGATTACCTGTTATTGGCTGATATTGGACATGTTAGTATTTTAGGACAGCGTAGCACTCTTCGTGGATCCATTAAATTGGGATATCTTCGGAGACGTGTCAGCTGGCTATTGCCACGTGGCCTGGTTCCATATATTTTTGGGACAGGGGCGTGACATAGTTTTAGTGGTGGCCCATGCAGGTCAACTTTTTCGCTTGTGGTATGGTAAACATGCCCAGCGAGCCTGCAATAGGATAGAAATTATTAGGTCTCATCCACTTTTGATTCGTCCTTGAACTTCCTTCATACTGCTTCTAAATATCTGCATCCTGTTTGTTTGCTCTCGTACTCTTTTAATGAAGCTCTATCTTTTGCAGCAAGATGAATTTGCGCAGTGGACGAGGAGCACCCCGTGCCACGATGCCAGATAACCCTACACAAGGAGATGAGGTACCCCAAGGGAAACCCCCGCTACAGACTCTGCTGATACATTGGCACGAGACATCGCAGGGAGATCCTACACCACAGCCAGAGGGACAGACTTCCCAGACGATTCCCATGCAGCATTGTGAGGGCCAGACTTCAGGAGCTACACAGATGCCACAGACTGAGAGGCCGACATCTGAGGAGACGCCTACTGCACAACCAGAGATACCACTACCACCGCCTCCACCTTATCCACCCCAGATGTCGCAGCTAGATGGCCAGCCACAGATGCTTCAGTTCTTCCAGGCAATAATGCAAGCCCAGTGGCAGCAGACAGAGACACTGCGACAGAGCCTGATGGCAGTACTAGAGAGGACACCTGTCACGACACCAGCACCAGCACCTCCACCAGCCCCGACAGGTGGCACTGTTAGATGGTTTCGACAAATGGGACCAGATACCTTCTCAGGCAATGAGACTGCAGAGCAGATCTTCGATTGGATCGCCAACACAGAGATGCTATTAGAGGCTTCACAACTTCATCCAGACCTTTGGATGACCGCAGTGAGAGCCCAACTAAAAGGCAACGCCCATCACTGGTGGAATTCCATCGAGCGCAGTGTAGGCAAGAACCAGACTTGGGAACAGTTCTTGGAATACTTCAATGCGAAGTATTTTCCAGCCACAGTCAGAAATGCCCTGTACTCCCAGTTCCTACATCTAGAACAGGGGAATATGACTGTTGACGCATATGACGCAGAGTTTAGTCGCCTTAGCAGATTTGGAGCCATCCTGATATCCAATGATCTAGAGAAGGCTCAGAGATTCCACCATGGCCTCAACTTCGAGCTACAGAGATATACCACCGCACAGGCGAGGATTTCTTATGAGGAGGTTCTTGCAGAGGCGAGGATCCAAGAGGACATTGTCAGTAGAGCTAGACGTTCTAGCACGACCACGCCAGCTAGAGTCCAGCCTGGAGCAGGAGGACCCATCCGACGTCCCGGAGCGCAGACATAACAGAGAGCAGCACCATATCCACACCAGGAACTTCCGACTTGCCACTACTGTGGTAAGAGAGGTCATTTTGAGAAGGACTGTCGAAAGAGACTTGGGACATGCATGATTTGTAGAGCCAGTCGGCACCTTGCCAGAGATTGCCCACAGCGCAGAGAGACAGCCCCACAGGCCGGACAAAGGCCAGCAGCACCAGCCCCGAGGATACTACCCCCACCAGGAGGACAGCGTCCATCAGCACCCGGAGGATTCCAGAGGGGACCACCCTTGGCCCCACAACAGGCACAGTTTGATCGAGCCCGACAGCAGGCAGGAGGACAGAGACAGGGACAGGCCTTTGCATTAGCAGCCGCTGAGGAGAAAACAGAAGGAGAAGCAATCACAGGTACCATTTTAGTCGCATCCTTACCTGCGACAGCATTGTTTGATTCTGGGGATACTTTGTCATTTGATTTGTAGCAATGCATAGAGTAGCGACTTCCCCCTTACCTAAGAGTTGGAAGATTCTTACCGGAGGAGGTATCGTGCCGGTTACCAGCACTATTAGAACGTGCTCGGTAGTCGTATGTGGTAGAGAGATGAGAGCGCGATTCCTGGTATTCCCTATGCCGTACTTTGATGTTGTGTTAGGCATGGACTGGTTAAGTCAGTATAACGCCGTACTGGACTGCCAGAAGGGTAGCGTCACTTTTAGACCACCAGATCAACCGGAGTTCGAGTACATGCGAGGGACCGTCGAACAAGGAGTAGGACAGACAGTGGGAACTTGTATGACTATGGAGATTGCACACCCACCTATAGTTGCAGAGTTCGAGGATATTTTCTTCGAAGAATTGCCAGGCTTACCACCCGATAGAGACGTGGAGTTTACCATTGAGCTAGTACCAGGAGCAGCACCGGTATCTTCTAATGTGTACCGATTGGCAAAGAAGGAGTTAGACGAGATGAAGCTACAATTAGAGGAGTTACAGAGCAAGGGATTTATCCGTCCTAGTGCATCACCATGGGGAGCACCAATATTGTTTGTGCCTAAGAAGGATGGAACAGTACGTATGTGTATTGATTATAGAGCCCTTAATGCTTTGACTACCAAGAACAAGTACCCCCTGCCGCGGATTGACGATTTATTCGACCAGTTGACCGGAGCAGTGGTGTTCACAAAGATCGACTTGAGATCGGGTTATCATCAAGTGAAGGTGCGAAGAGAAGACATTCAAAAGACAGCATTCAGGACTCGTTATGGTCACTACGAGTTCTTAGTGATGCCTTTTGGACTGACAAATACGCCAGCTGTATTTATGAACTTGATGAACAGAGTATTCTATTAATACTTAGACCAGTTCGTGGTAGTCTTCATCGATGACATTTTGGTGTATTCGAAGAGCCACGAAGAGCACGAGAAGCACTTGAGACTAGTGTTAGAGACGCTGAGAAGAGAGAGACTTTATGCCAAGCTTAGTAAGTGCGAGTTTCTCCTAGATCATGTCGTCTTCCTTGGACACGTCATCTCAGGTGATGGTATCTCAGTATATCCGGCGAAGATTTTATCCGTAGAGACATGGCCAACCCCTACCAATGTCTCAGAGGTAAGGAGTTTCCTAGGACTTATTGGATATTACCGGAGGTTCGTAGAGAACTTCGCGAAGATTGCAGAGCCAATGACCCACCTGACCTGTAAGGATCAGGAGTTCACTTGGACAGAGGAATGTTAGAAGGCATTCGATGAGCTGAAGAAACGCTTGACTACAGCACCCATCTTGACTATACCTTCTGGACCCGGAGGATTCGTAATCTACAGCGATGCGTCTGGGAAAGGATTAGGATGTGTCTTGATGCAGCATGGAAAGGTTGTAGCTTATGCTTCTAGACAGTTGAGGACACATGAGAAGAACTATCCCACCCACGACTTGGAGCTTGCAGCGGTGATTTTTGCGTTAAAACTTTGGAGGCATTACCTATATGGAGAAAGAGTGGAGATATTTACTAATCATAAAAGCCTGAAATATGTCTACACTCAGAAGGATCTAAATCAGAGACAGAGACGTTGGCTCGAGGTGATGACAGACTTCGAAATAGAGCTACAGTACCACCCAGGAAAAGCCAACATAGTAGCAGACGCATTGAGCAGAAGACCTATGGCATTCTTCTTGACTACCCAACAACACCTGTTGAGAGATCTAGAGCAGATGGGTATAGAGGTTGTTATATCTGGAGTAGACGGGCAGTTGTCGAGTTTCCAATTGCAATTGACACTGGTAGAGAGAATCAAGACTGCTTTGCCGACAGATGCCAGATTTCAGAGGCTCAGACAGAGGACCGAGGCTGGATTACAGACAGGACTACGGATACATGAAGACGGAACACTGAGATACGGAGATCGTCTCTATGTTCCAAATGGAGAACTTCGGCAGGAGTTGATGTCAGAAGCACATAGTTCCACCTACTCCATTCACCCAGGAGGCACGAAGATGTACAGAGATCTAAGACAGTACTACTGGTGGCACGGAATGAAGAGAGAGATAGCACGCTTTGTGGCCATGTGCCTGGTATGTCAGCAAGTCAAGGCTGAGTACCAGAGATCTGCCGGATTACTTCAACCACTTCCTATACCAGAGTGGAAATGGGAACATATCACCATGGACTTTGTCACGGGCTTCCCGAGGAGTCCCAGTGGGCGCAATGCCGTATGGGTAATCGTGGATAGACTCACCAAGTTCGCGCACTTTTTACCCTTTAGAGTTGGGCAATCGACGGAGGCTTTAGCGGATATGTACATGAGAGAGATTGTGCGCCTACATGGAGTGCCAGTTAGCATTATGTCAGACAGGGATACGAGATTTATATATTACTTTTGGCAGAGTATGCAAGAGATCCTTGGTACTCACCTGAAGTTTAGAACAGCGTATCACCCACAAACAGATGGCCAGTCGGAGTGCACCATTCAGACACTTGAAGACATGTTAAGAGCGTGCATGCTGGACTTCGGAGGATCATGGGAGGACCACTTACATTTGGTCGAGTTTTTTTACAACAACAGCTATCAAGCTAGTATTCAGATGGCTCCCTATGAAGTGTTGTATGGAAGGAAATGTCGTTCTCCTGTATGCTGGAGTGATATAGGCAAACGACAGATTCTTGGACCAGAGTTGGTTGTTCGGACGGTAGAAAAGGTAAAGAAGATCCAAGGACACCTTCGAGCAGCACAAGACCGACAGAAGCATTGGGCGAATGCACATCGCCGACCCTTAGAGTTTCAGGTTGGAGATCACGTATTCTTAAAGATCTCACCCACTCGAGGGACTATCAGATTCGGAGGCAGAGGGAAGCTGAGTCCGAGGTACATCGGACCATTCGACATATTAGAACGCGTCGGAGAGGTTGCTTACAGATTAGCGTTATCGCAGACCTTGGAAGGAGTCCACGATATCTTTCATGTATCTCAATTGAGAAGGTACATATCGGATCCTAGTCACATGCTTGACCATTCAGAGATCACAGTCGGGCCGAGCCTATCATACGAAGAGGAGCCTGTGGAGATTCTAGACAGAAGGGAGAAGGTATTACGAGGACAGACCATTCCCTTAGTTTGTGTTGCATGGAGGCATCACGCACCAGACGAGTCGACCTAGGAACGCGAGAAAGATATTCGTCAGCGTTATCCCCGTCTTTTCGAAGGACTAGGTATGTTCCAGTATTTTCTTTAGTCCTTAGTGCTTACCCATGCGTAGGTTTAAATTTCGAGGACGAAATACTCTAAGGAGGGTAGATTGTAAACCCCCTCGTCAAGAAATAGGATTTAATTAATTATTTACTGAGATGAACCGTAATCCAAATCCCACGTACCCAAATTAGGGTATCAGACTACACCAAAAATTGGTAGGCCATGACTCCTGTGTACCACCCAAACCTAGTTCCTTACGTTTCCAAAGCATTAGTAATTCCCGAGTTGAATTATTAAATTTAAATCAATGTTAAAGCTAATTTACCCCAAGCAGAACCAAACCCAGCCCACATGCGCTTTTGAGTGGATCATTCTAACCCAACAAGCCAAACAAGCCCACCCCTCGAGCTTAGCCCATCATCTCCACCACCCATATAAATATACATCTATTCACTCAAACCCTAGATTTCATATCACCCTCCTCCCCTAACCCTAGCCGAATACTCCTCCCTTGCACCAACCATCACGACCACCACCCTCCATATACTGCCGACCACCCCCTCCATATATTGCCGACCACCACCCTCCAGATATCGCCAACCATCGCCCCTACACAGCCGAACACCCTGACCCGCTGCTCCCGAACACCTGACCCGCTGCAGCCGAACACCCCCGACCCGCTGCCCCCGTACACCGCTGTCGCGCCTGCTGAGAGTGCCGCCGCTGATGTCGAGACTTGCCGCCGACGCAGGAGCTCCGCTGACCCCTGGCGAGTGTGCACGACGACGAGCAGAACCCCCTCCCCACGTTCATCCTCGTAGGTAATACTCATTGGCCTCTTTTCCTTGTATCGTGAATAGTTTATCATCGTGTCGTCTTGTCGTGTTTGGCATGGACATGAAATAGTAACTCGGAAACCCTAACTTATGAATAGGTGCCAAATCAGATTTCTTAATAACGAGCCAGTTAGTAATTAATGGCTAGTGAACATCCTTCTAAGTAGAATGGTTAATTAAGACTTGTAAAGCATTGATAAACCTTGATATCAACAAGAAACGCTTAATACGGAGGTTAAGGACCATTAATTACTAAACATAATTAGCTGGGTCATATAACCTTAGCATTGTCTGTCATGGAATACACGGTGACTGATGACAGGGCACGTGTGCATCTTAGCTACATGCACCGCGACTCTGTGTTCGACCGATGTGATCCTTGCGTCAGTACTGAAAAGCAACGTAGCGTATATATTACTTAGGGTCTGATGATTGATTATTATATTATATTGTGTGTTAGGACCATTGGATCAGCCAGGAGATACTGCAGGAACCGGCTTCTGGCATTCACAGCTTCAGGACACAGGCAAGATACCTTGCTATATTTACTGTCTAAATTAAATATGCATCTGTTGTATTGTATTCTTGTTGCTTGTAATTTATACAACTGTGCGCGTCCGAGTTGTCTCGGGTGCCTTCGACGGTTACGTCGATGTTAGTAAATATATAAATATATGGACTTAGCCTTAGCAGACTCAACCCTTTGGATAATACTCTGTTATTGTCTGAGACCTGACATCTTGCACGGACACTGAGATATATTCATATTGGGATGCGGGTTTGCGTACTCGACTAGCTATCGTTGCGTATCACCTACATCACGGTTAGTATGTAGTCAGGATATAGATTAGAGACTTGGCATATAGATACATGGTATGCACGTCGAGTAATCGACTTGCGTATCTACATTGGGCAGGGAGGACAACTAGGAGGCGTATGGGGTACACACATTGGAGCCGTAGTTTCGGAGGAACCTCGGGTCCAATGACTTTCCCTTTATACTGATGCTACGTTCTTCGGAGCGATATGGACGATATACTGTACGGATGCCGTTCTCTTCGGAGTATGGACGCTATGCCTATGCCTACTCATACGCATCAGAGTTGGACTCACATTGCATTCACTTAGATGGCTAGTATACCCTTACTGTATTTATTTTATTCAGTATTCATATATAGCATGTTGTTTCTTGTATCTTGTTACGTCCCTCTGAGGACCTGGTTTCTTCCCAGATTTAGACGAGGCTTACTACCCCACTGTATACGGCCCCGGATAGGAGACGAGATTTGCTACAGCTGAGGAGTTGGAGGTGCAACCGTTAGAGTTTCCGTGATCAGTTGGTAGGCCTTTAGCCTAGTTGGAGGGCATCATTACCTACTCAGCTGATGCTCTAGTCTTTTCTTTATATCGCTTTTCAGTACTTTATTTCGTCATAGTAGTGGGTTTGTTCCCACCAGACATCAATGGTTGTACTATGATATCTTGGGACTGGTATTTATTTAACCAGCAGTTTATTTAGTGTTCCTTGCTGTTTATATTGTGGATGAGATTAGATTACCTGTTATTGGCTGATATTGGACATGTTAGTATTTTAGGACAGCGTAGCACTCTTCGTGGATCCATTAAATTAGGATATCTTCGGAGACGTGTCAGCTGGCTATTGCCACGTGGCCTGGTTCCATATATTTTTGGGACAGGGGCGTGACAACCGTGATGCATATCACATGCACCGATAGCTAGTCGAGTACATGAACCCGCATCCCAATATGAATTTGTCACAGTATAACGTGTAAGAGTGTCAGGTCTCGGAAGATATCAGAGTATCCTCCCAATGAGGTGAGTCTGCTAGTATCTAAGTCAAGTATACTAATCATCGACGTATCCGTCGACTGCACCCGAGTCAATCTCGGACGCACACATTCATATGAAATAAAGCAACAAGATATCATACAACATATGCAATATTTAATTTAAATAGTAAATATATCAAGGTATCTTGCCTGAGTCCACAAGCTTGGAATGCCAATAGCCTGTTCCTGCAGTATCTCCTGGCTGATCCGATGACCCTAAACACATAATATAATATAGCAAATACTGTTATCAGACATTAAATAATGCATACATAACTACGACGTTGCTCTTAGGTACAGTCACAAGATCACGGTTGGTCGACTATAGAGTCTCGTGTTTACGTAGCTAGGGTGCACGCGTGTCCTGTCTTCAGTTACCGTGTCTCTCACGACAATAAATTACTACGTTATGGATTTACGGAACTCTTTATGTTTTGCATAAATACATGTCCTTCTTCCTCATGTTTAAGTGCACTAGGTCTACGTTTACGTTCCTATTAATGAAATATATACGTCTTTAATCATAGGTCGTATCATTAGAGTAATTACTATTTATTAATTACTATCTAATCTAATTAACACTCATACATAAACATATAGGGTTTCTTATTGCATAGCTTGTGTCCAACTCTATGACACAAGACACGCCAACACAATGCCAATGACAAAGAGGTAATACAATGTTTACCTAGTCGTGGTCGAGAGGGGTCTGGCTCGTCCGCGGCTATGCTTCGACGTGGGTGGAACTCCGGACGATGGCAGCTAGCAAGGCAGCAGCGGCATCAATGCAATAATCGCAGCAGCAGCAGTGACGGTCTGGCAGCGGCGGGGATGGCGTTGGGATGGCCGTCAGGTCCCGTGGGAGGTCAGAGTCGAGTTGGTAGGGACGATGGCAGGCGGGCAGTGGTGTTTTGGTGGTATCCGGTCGGTTTGGTCGGGTTGGGATGGTGGTAGTGGCTTGAGGTGGGTAGTTGATGGGAGGGGACAGGCGGTTGTACAGGCGGCTGGGTGGTGGTCCGACGTCGAGGGGGTAGCGGACTGAGGTGATCAGGCGAGTGGCTGAGGCAGAGATGGTGGCGGCTCACGGTGGTGGGTGTTGGGAAGTCAGGTAGGGGTGATTCTCGGCTAGGGGAAGGAGGGGAGTCGGGTAGGGTTTGCCTATGGTGAAGAGCAGAATGGTTTTTAGGGTTTTAATGGCCGAAAATGTGTATTTATATATGTAGGGGAATTTGTGGGCTGACCTCGGGGCTTAGGCCTGTTTGGTCTCATTGGGGTGGGGCTAGTCCACGTGAAAGGGTGCACGTAGGCTTGGTTAGGTTCTGTGCTAGGGTGAACTTGGCCTCTCATTTCATTAAATTAAAATAAATGCACTCGGCGTTCATTTGTCAATTGAGAACACATGGAGTTAAATTCGAGTGGAACACAAGAGTCATGATCGTAGCAGGCTCAGAGTAGGCTAGTACCCTAATTTGGGTTATAGGGAATTGGGTTGTGGTTGTGCATCAAATTCACATAGGAATGGTCACTTATGAGAAATTAGATTTATTGAAATTATTCATGGACGTTTGTAACGAATATTGCACAGCTAAAATGGAGCACAATATTAAGTATTTAAAAGTTACACAAGGGTCAGATGGGTAGTCTGGCATATCTAGGAGATGTGTATGAACTTTGTTTGAAGGTAACTACTAATGTAGTGCTCCAAACATCGAAGCAACGGTAAGGTATTTTATGTCACATAATTGTTGCACATTAACTCTAATTGTATCCAAATTAATCCTATGTTCTCAATTTAATTAAAATAAATCCTAAATTGGTCGAGGGAGTTTATAATCTACCCTCCTTAGAGTATTTTGTCCTCAAAATTAAAATATATATATGGTAAGAACTACTGACTGAAATTAAAGTGCTATAACGTACCTAGTCCTTCGAAGAGATGGGGATAGCGCTGTCGAATATCCTCCTCACATTCCCAGGTCGACTCGCCTGGTGCATGATGCCTCCATACGACATGAACTAGGGGGATAGTCTGTCCTCACAATACCTTCTCACTTCTTTTCAGGATCTCAACAGGATCCTCGGGGTATGATAAGCTCGGGCTGACTGTGATCTCTGAATGGTCAAGCACATGACTCAGATCTGGCATGTACCTTCTCATCTAAGATACATGGAAGATGTCATGGACTCCTTTCAAAGTCTGGGGCAAGGATAATCTGTAAGAAACCTCTCTGATGCGTTCCAACACATCGAATGGTCCAATGTACCTCAGACTCAGCTTTCCTCTACCTCCAAATCTGATAGTCCTTTGAGTAGGTGAGATATTTAGAAACACGTAATCTCCAACCTGGTACTCTAGGGGTCAACGATGCGCATTCGCCCAATGCTTATGCCTGTCCTATGCTGCTCTCAGGTGCCCTTGGATCTTCTTCACCTTCTCTATTGTACGAACAATCAACTCTGGCCCAAGAATCTGCCTCTCGCCTATATCGCTCAAACACACTGGGGAACGACATTTTCTTCCATACAATGCTTTATAAGGAGCCATCTGAATGCTCGCTTGATAGTTGTTGTTATAGGAAAATTTGACCAAGTGCAAATGGTCCTCCCATGATCCTCGAAAATCAAGCATGCACGCTCTTAACATGTCTTCCAAAGTCTGAATGGTGCATTCCGACTGGCCATCTGTCTGTGGATGATACGATGTGCTAAACTTTAGGCAAGTACCGAGACTCTCTTGCATACTCTGCCAGAAGTAAGATATAAACCTCGCATCCCTGTCAGACACGATGCTAACTGACACTCCATGCAGTCGCACAATATCCCTCATGTACATATCCGCTAAGACCTTTGTAGATTGCCCAACTCTGAAGGGTAAAAAGTGTGAGGACTTGATGAGTCTATCTACGATTACCCATACTACATTTTGACCACTAGGACTCCTCGGAAAGCCCATAACAAAGTCCATAGTGATATGCTCCCATTTCTACTCCGGTATCGAAAGCGGTTGAAGTAGTCCTGCAGATCTTTGATGCTCAGCCTTGACTTGCTAACACACCAGGCACTTTGCCACAAAGTGGGCTATCTCTCTCTTTATTCCATGCTACCAATAGTACTGTCTCAAGTCTCTGTACATCTTCGTGCCTCCTGGATGAATAGTATAGGTTAAACTGTATGCTTCTAACATCAACTCCAGACGAAGTTCCCCATTTGGAACATAGAGATGGTCTCTGCATCTCAAGGTTCCATCTTCATGTATACGCAGTCCTGTCTGTATTCCAGCCTCTGTCCTTTGTCGAAGCCTCTAAAATCTGGTATTTGTTGGCAGGGCAGCCTTGATCCTCTCTACTAATGTTGATTGCAACTGAAAACTCGACAACTGTCCGTCCACTCCGGGCATAACGACCTCTATACCCATCTGCTCTAGATCCCTCAACAGATGTTGTTGGGTAGTCAAGAATAATGCCATGGGTCTTCTGCTCAACGCATCAGCTACCACGTTGGCCTTTCCCGGATGGTACTGTAGCTCAATCTCGAAGTCTGTCATAACCTCTAGCCAACGTCTCTGTCTCTGGTTCAGATCCTTTTGAGTGTAGACGTACTTTAGGCTTTTATGATCAGTGAATATCTCTATTCTTTCTCCATAAAGTTAGTATCTCCAAAGCTTCAAAGCAAAGATTAATGCGGCAAGTTCCAATTCATGAGTGGAATAGTTCTTCTCATGGGTCTTCAACTGTCTAGAGGCATAGGCTACAACCTTTCCATGATGCATCAAGACACATCCTAATCCTTTCCCGGATGCATAGATCATGAATCCTCCGGGTCCAGAAGGTATAGTCAAGATAGGTGCTGTAGTCAAACGCTTCTTCAGCTCATCGAACGCTGTCTGACACTCCTCTGTCCAGGTGAACTCCTGCTCCTTACGGGTCAAGAGGGTCATTGGTTCTGGGATCTTTGCAAAGTTCTCCACGAACCTCCGATAATATTCGGCAAGTCCTAGAAAACTCCTCACCTCCAAGACATTGGTAGGGGTCGGCCATGTCTCTACTGAGGAAATCTTCGTCGGATCTACTGATATACCATCTCCTTAGATGACGTTTCTAAGAAAAGCTACACGATCTAGGAGAAACTCACACTTGCTCAACTTGGCATAAAATCTCTCTCTCCTTAGCGTCTCTAACACTAGTCTCAAGTGCTCTTCGTGCTCCTCGTGGCTCTTCGATTACACCAAGATATCGTCGATGTAGACTACCAAGAACTGGTCTAAGTATTGGTGGAATACTCTGTTCATCAAGTTCATAAATACGGCAGGCGCATTTGTCAGTCCAAAAGGCATCACTAAGAACTCGTAGTGACCATAACAAGTCCTGAATGCTGTCTTTTGAATGTCTTCTCTTTGCACCTTTACTTGATGATAACCCGATCTCAAGTTTATCTTTATGAACACCACTACTCCTGTCAGCTGGTCGAACAAATCATTAATCCGCGATAGGGGGTACTTGTTTTTGATGGTCAAAGTATTAAGGGCTCTGTAATCAATGTACATATGTACTGTTCCATCCTTCTTAGGTACAAACAACAATGGTGCTCCCCATGATGATGCACTAGGACGGATAAATCCCTTGCTCTGGAACTCTTCTAATTTTAGCTTCATCTCATCTAGTTCCTTCTTCGCCAATCGGTATACATTTGAAGATACAGGTGCTGCTCTGGGTACTAGCTTAATGGTGAACTCTATATCTCTATCTGGCGGTAAGCCTGGCAATTCTTTAGGGAAAACATCCTCAAATTCTGCAACTATTGGTGGGGATACCATCTCCATAGCCATGTAAGCTCCAGCTATCTGTCCTACTCCTTGCTCGATGGTTCCTCGCATGTACTCAAACTCCGGTTGATATGGCGGTCTAAAAGTGATGCTACCCTTCCGGCAGTCCAATACGGCATTATACTGGCTTAACCAGTCCATGTCTAGCACAACATCAAAATATGGCATAGGTAATATCAATAATTGTGCTCTCATCTCTCTACCACATATGACTACCGAGCACGTTCTAATAGTTCTGGTAACCGACACGATACCTCCTCAGGTAAGAATCTTCCAACTCTTAGGTAAGGGAGAAGTAGCTACTCTGTAAACCCCTTCGACCAGAAATTAGGGTTAATTAATTTAAATAGTATAATTAGGGTTAACTAGATATAATTAACATTTATTATATAGTATTATAATATTTGTGCAATGTTTTGATACATAGGACACCTTACCGTTGTCCCGATATTTAGGACACTACCCTAGCTGTTACCCTGAAACAAATTCCATATACTTGGCCTAGACATACTAACCTATCATAATAAACCTTGAGCAACCCCCGGATACTGATTTTTGTGCCTAATTTTAGTTGCACGAAAGTCGTTACAAACGTCCGTACGTAAATTAAATAAATTGCGTATTTACGTTCGTTGTCCGTTCCAATCGAAATTGAGACCCAACCTCAACCCATTTTGACCAACCCAGATCATGACATTATTATAGTCTGAGCCTACCACACTAATGACGCTTATGCCACCCAAATTTAGACCCCTGGTATTTATTAAATTAATTTAGAGACACCCGGTGCATTAATTATAAATTAATTAATGGTTTGACCTAACCTCATTTAAATTAGACTCAACTCCAACCCAAACCCACACACACACCCACAAGCCTCATACAAAACACCATACACCATCCTAGCCCAATACAAAATACCAAACATGGTATTTTGTTACATCAAATCCCCAATTCCAAAATTTGTGCAAATTCTAATTTGTTCAGGGGCCTTTGTGCAAAATTGTAATGAGGTGCCCCCCTCTCATTGGCCCAACCACATGGAGAAAGAGCCTACATTCCTTGACTGATTACCATATATTTTCCCCCCCATTTTTTATGTACTTGCATCACTTTTTGGAGGGCACATCATGACCCTTCATTTAAAATGCTTAATTCCTAGCCCTCCCCTCATCATGATGAAGCCTCCCCAGCTCCCCAAAAATTATACACAGCCAGCCCTAATCCCAAGGCATCCCCCCCACTTTCTCCTACATATACATCACATTACATCTCATTAAATGCACACAAACCTAGGAAACACTACCCAAAACCCTATTTTCAATAAAACCCTTCACCAACAACCCGACCCCTGCCCATCACCCCGCCGCCCTCTTCCAGCCAGCACCCGCCTCCGGCCACCCCCGCAAGGACCCGACCCCCTCCGGCGACCTTTACCCTACCTCCAGCCACCGCCACCCGCCACCTCGCCGCCTACAGCCACCGCCAGAACCACCCTCCTCAACCCGAGCTCCCCACTCCCCCGAGCTAACCCGACCATCAACTTCTCCGCCGTCGTAGCAAGCCCGGCCGCCTAACTCCACCGATCTCTTCCCCGACCGACCACCTCCGTTCCTGCCAACTCCCAGCCCCGGTCGACGCCGCAGCTGGCCGCCCTCGTCCCTGTAGCGCAGACCATCCCAGGCCGCTGCTGCTGTTGCCGAACTCCCCGAGCACTGCCGGAGCTCCGCCCGGCCACCCACGCCGTCGACGATCAGCCACCGGATCCCGCTCGACCTGAGCTACATTTAGGTACAATATTTTATGTATTAATACTAGTATTTTTATACGTATTTAGGTTGCAATGGTGGTATATATAGTTTTCTATATTTATTCCTAGTAGTAAAATACGTATTTTGTGTATTATATATATTATTCTATATTTCTTAGTATTTATGTATATAAATATACGTATATAGTGTATTACTATATTCTGAGCATATTTTATATATAATATAAATATATATGTACATATTTTATAAATATAAATGTATGTATATACATAGTATGCAATATATACTTATTTTTAATACTTTATATATATTAATACCTTATATGTATATGTATATGTATATATATATATATATATATATATATATATATATATATATATAAATGTATGTATATATTTCAGAAATACGTTTTATGTATTAGTATATTACATAATTATTATATGTTGTGTAAATATATAAATGTATATATTGGTTGGTATATGTATGTATTTTGTGTATATATAAGTATATATGTATTTTGTGTATATAAATGTATGTATATATATATATATAAATATATATATACCTTATGTATTTAGTGTATTAGTGTAATAAATATATATATATGCATATGTATACATATATATATTAATATATATTGTGTACTTAGTATGTAAATATGGGTATATATCTCTAAATATATATATATATATATATATATATATATATATATATATATATATATATATATATATATATATATATATATATATATATATATATATATATATATATATATATATATATATATATTTAAATATATATAATTATGTTATGTATATTTACTTAGGTACATAAAATTATTATTTAAATATGTTGTGTATATTTATTTATGTACATAAATAGTATCTAAATATATGTATATGTATAAATATATGATATTATGTATTTATCTATTATATACATATATATGTAATTATTAATATGTGTCTGTATACATATGTATTGGTGTGTTATTAAATAATATAAAGATGCTATTTTAAATGTACTAGTAAACATACATATTATTTTAATATATTTAAATATGTATTAGTGTACATATATATATATTTGTGATATCTATATATAAATATATGTACTAAGGGGTCCCACTAATTGTACAGTCCAGACCCTGTGTCAGTTATTGCTGCAAGTAGTGTGTCTTGGTCGTGCTATTGTAGCGACTGATGTTGAAATTATTACATCATATATAGGACTGCTGGACCGTACAACCGAGGCTTCAGGAGTAGGACATTGGCTTTCGTAGCTACCCGACACAGGCAAGTATACCTTGCTGGATTACTATTTAAATTAAATAATAAATGTTGCAATATACATAAATTGTGCGCGTCCGAGATTGACTCGGGTGCAATCGACAATGCGTCGATGAGTAGTGTACTTGACCTAGCTGCTAGCTGACTCACCTACTACTGTGACAATATTTTGATATCTTCCTAGACCGTGACACCTTAGACGTATCACGATGGTACATTCATATTGGGATGCGGGTCCGCGTATCCGATTCGCTATCGGTGCATACGACATGCATCACGGACTAGCACGTAATCTAGAGTAATAATTAAATGTGACTTGGCATATAGATACGGGATACTCACGTCGTGTATTCGACTTGTGTACCCACATTGGGCGGGGAGGACAACTGATAAATGTATGGGATACACACATCAGACTCCGTGGTATCCAGAGGAGCCACAGACCCGATGACTTCCTATATTCAGACACCGCGCTCTTCAGAGTGTTACAGACGTATATACATTACAGATACCACATCCCTTAGAGTGTTGGACGTTATACATATACAGATATCTCATTCTTCGGAATGATGGACATTGCAGATACCATACTCTAGAGGACGTTGGACGTTATGCCTATACCTACCTATATGTTCCGAGGTTGTCCTTACATTGTATTCACTTAGATGGTTAGCACACCCTCTTTATTTTATTCAGTACTATATCTGGCATGCATTTTGTATCTTGTTATGTCCCTCTGAGGACCTGGTTATCTTCCAGATCTGGACGAGGCCTATTACCCCACTATGTACGGACCAGGTGTGGAGACAAGATATGCTCTAGAGGAGGAGCTAGAGGTCCTTCCATCGGAGTATCCCTGATCATCTTGGTAGGCCTTCCGCCTAGGACTGGAGCTTCTTATCTAGTTAGCAGTTATTTCAGTCACACTCTTATTTTAGTCTTCAGTACTCTATTTTCATTATTTGTAGTAGATTTGTTCCCACCGGACATATTTTGGTTTGTACTATGACATTCGACTATGTTCTTATATTCCAGTCTTTCATTTCAGTATTTTACTTGCTATATTTATGGATGAGATTAGACTCTACCTGTTGTTGATATTAGACTTGTTAGATTTAGGACAGCGTAGCACGCTTCGTTAGGATCCATTAAATTGGGATATCCTCGGAGATGTGTCAGCTGGACAATGCCACGTGGCCTGGTTCCATATATTTTGGGACTAGGACGTGACATGGTTTTAGTGGTGGCCCATGCAGGTCCTTCAAACATTAAATATTTATCGCTTGTGGTATGGTAACGTGCCCAGCGAGCCTGCAATAGGATAGAACTTACTAGGTCTCATCCACTTGATTACGCCTTTGAACCTCTTCCCTACTTTAAAATATCTGCATCATGCATCCTATTTGATTGATTCTGTACTCTTTTAATAAAGTTTTATCTCTTACAGCGAGATGAACCTACACAGCAGACGTGAGACACTTGGTGTCCTAGCACCATCCACCCCCGCATCGAGAGAGGAGACGTCCCCGGGACTACCCAGAGAGCAGCCTCAGCCACAGGCACAGGTGATCCCACAGGCCCCGATGGTACACTGGCATCAGATCTCTCCCGACGAGAGGATACAGCAGCCAGAGGGCCAGACATCGCAGACGATCCCGAGGCTGCACTTCGTGGGACAGACCTCGAGGGCGACACCGATGCCGCAGTTCGAGAGGCCGGCACCCGAGGAGACACCAAGAAGACAGCCGAAGGTACCACTACCACCACCTCCACCGTTTCTACCTCAGATGCCACCAGCGGAGGGACAGCCACAGATGATGTAGTTCTTCTAGACGATGATGCAGGCACAGTGGCATCAGACGGAGACCCTAAGACAGGGCCTGATGGAAGTACTGGAGAGGGTACCTGCCCAAGCAGCAGCACCAGCTCCTGCACCTGTCCAGCAAGTAGGCACTGTACGAGGCTTCCGACAGATGGGCCCGAGAACCTTCTCAGACAAGGAGACTGCAGAAGAGATCTCAGACTGGGTCTCCAATACTGAGATGCTTTTAGAGGGTTCGCAGCTATACCCTGACCTCTGGATGACCGCGGTGAGGGCCCAACTCACCGGCAACGCCCATCACTGGTGGGATTCTATGGAGTGTAGCATCGGCAGGGCAAAAACTTGGGAGGAATTTCTGGAGTACTTCAATGCGAAGTATTTCCCCGCTACGGTGAGGAATACCCTGTACTCCCAGTTCTTGCACCTGGAGCAAGGGAAATTGACCATGGACGTCTACGACGGGGAGTTCAGCCGACTCAGCCGATTCGGTACAGCCCTGATCCCCAACGACCTGGAGAAGGCCAGAAGATTCTACCATGGCCTCTCTTTCGAGCTGCAGAGGTACACTACTACCCAAACAAGGATCTCTTATGAAGAGGTCCTATCAGAGGTGAGGATCCAGAAGGCCATAGGCGGAGGAGCGAGACGTTCCAGCGCGAACGTACCAGCCAGAGCCCAGCACGGAGCAGGAGGATCGATCCGCCGTCCAAGAGCGCAGGCGCAGTAGAGGACAGCGCCGTACTAGCAGAAGGAGCTTCCGACTTGTCACTTTTGTGGCAAGAGGGGACACATCATCAGAGACTGTCGAAAGAAGCTCGGGCTCTGCATGGTCTATGGAGCGAGCTAGCACCTTGCCAGAGACTGCCCACAGCGCAGAGATGCAGCACCCTAGACCGGACAGAGGCCAGCAGCACCACCCTTGAGGATACTACCCCCAGCAGGAGGTCAGCGTCCACCAGCTACCGAAGGACAGCAGAGAGGACCACCCTTGGTCCCACAGGAGGCATATTTCAACCAGGCCCGACAGCAGGCTGGAGGGCAGAGGCGTGGACAAGCCTTTGCTTTAGCCTCTATCAAGGAGGAACCAGAAGGGGAGGCAATCACAGGTACAATTTAGTTGCATTATTACCTGCAACTGCACTATTTGATTTTGGAGCTACACTATCTTTCATATCTAGTAGCTTCATAGCAATGCATAGAGTAGCAACTTTCCCCTTACCTAAGAGTTGGAAGATACTTACCGGAGGAGGCATCGTACCGGTTACCAGCACCATTAAAACTTGCTCGGTAGTAGTTTGTGGTAGAGAGATGAGAGCGCGATTCTTGGTACTCCCAATGCCAACTTTCGACGTAGTTCTGGGCATGGACTGGTTAAGCCAGTACAATGCCGTACTAGATTGCCGAAAGGGTAGCGTTACTTTTAGACTGCCAGGACACCCGGAGTTCGAGTACATGCGAGGCACCATCGAGCGAGGAGTAGGACACGCAGCTGGAGCTTACATGGCGATGGAGATGGCACCCCCAGAAATTATTGCAGAGTTCGAGGATGTTTTCTCGGAGGAGTTGCCAGGCCTACTGCCTGATAGAGAGGTGGAGTTCACCATTGAGCTAGTACCTGGAGCAACACCGGTATCATCAAATGTGTACCGGTTGGCGAAGAAGGAGCTTGACTAGCTGAAGCTACAGTTAGAGGAGTTGCAGATCAAGGGATTCGTCCGTCCTAGTGCATCACCCTGGGGAGAACCAGTATTGTTTGTACGAAAGAAGGACGGGACATTCCGGATGTGCATTGATTACAGAGCCCTTAATGCTCTGACTATCAAGAACAAGTACCCTCTACCGCGGATCGACGATCTGTTCGACCAGCTGACAAGAGCAGTGGTGTTCACGAAGATCGACTTGAGATCGGGCTATCATCAGGTGAAAGTGCGAAGGGAAGACATTCCAAAGACAGCATTTAGGACTCGTTATGGTCACTGCGAGTTCTTAGTGATGCCTTTTGGATTGACAAATGCGCCTGTTGTGTTGATGAACCTGATGAACATAGTCTTTCACCAGTATCTGGACCAGTTCGTGGTAGTCTTCATCGACGACATCTTGGAGTATTCGAAGAGCCACGAGGAGCACGGGGAGCACTTGAGGCTAGTACTAGAGACACTAAGACGTGAGAGACTTTATGCCAAGCTGAGCAAGTACGAGTTTCTTCTAGATCGTGTCGCATTTCTTGGACACGTTATCTCAGGAGAAGGCATTTCAGTATATCCCGCGAAGATTTCGTCAGTAGAGACGTGGCCGACCCCTACCAACATCTCGGAGGTGAGGAGTTTCCTAGGACTTGCCGGATATTACCGAAGGTTCGTAGAGAACTTCGCACGGATCGCAGAGCCGATGACCCGCTTGACCCGCAAGGATCAGGAGTTCACCTGGACAGAGGAGTGTCAGACGGTGTTCGATGAGCTGAAGAAGCGTCTGACTACAGCACCCATCTTGACCATACCTTCTGGACCCGAAGGATTCGTGATCTATAGCGATGCGTCCGGGAAAGGATTAGGATGCGTCTTGATGCAGCATGGGAAGGTTGTGGCCTATGCCTCTAGGAAACTGAGGACCCATGAGAAGAACTATCCTACCCACGACCTGGATCTTGCCGTAGTGATCTTTGCTTTGAAGCTTTGGAGGCACTACCTGTACGGAGAGCGCGTAGAGATATTCACCGATCACAAGAGCCTGAAGTACGTCTACACCCAGAAGGACCTGAACCAGAGGCAGAGATATTGGCTCAAAGTGATGGCGGACTTCGAGATTGAGCTACAGTACCATCAGGAAAAGGCTAATATGGTAGCCGATGCTTTAAGCCGGGAGCCCATAGCATTTTTCTAACTACCCAACAACATCTGTTGAGAGATCTAGAACAGTTGGGTATCGAAGTCATTATGCCCAGAGTAGACGGCCAGATGTCGAGTTTTCAGGTGCAATCGACATTGGTGGAGAGAATCAGGGCTGCTTTGCCAACAGACGCCAGATTTTAGAGGCTTCGACAAAGGATAGAGGCTGGAATACAGACGGGACTGCATATACACGAGGACGGGACTTTGAGATATGGAGATCGTCTCTATGTTCCGAATAGAGAGCTACGCCAGGAGCTGATGACGGAGGCGCACAGTTCGACCTATTCTATTCATCCAGGACACGAAGATGTACCGAGACCTGAGGCAGTACTACTGGTGGCATGGGATAAAGAGGGAGATAGTCCGCTTCGTAGTAAAGTGTCTGGTGTGTCAGCAAGTCAAGGCTGAGCATCAGAGGTCTGTCGGATTACTTTAACCACTCCCAATACCGGAGTGGAAATGGGAGCACATCACCATGGACTTCGTTACGGGTTTCCCGAGGAGTCCTAGTGGTCGCAATGCGGTATGGGTAATCGTAGATAGACTCACCAAGTCTGCCTACTTTTTACCTTTCAGAGTTGGGCAATCTACGGAAGTCTTGGTAGACATGTACAGTACTTTTAGAGGAGTATGCAAGAGAGTCTTCGTACCAGTCAGTATCGTGTCTGACAGGGATACGAGATTCACATCGTACTTTTAGAGGAGTATGCAAGAGAGTCTTCGTACCTGCCTTAAGTTCAGTACTTTGTACCACCCGCAGACAGATGGCCAATCTGAGCGCACCATTCAGACGCTGGAGGACATGTTGAGGGCATGCATGCTAGACTTCAGCGGTTCATGGTAGGACCACTTGCACTTGGTCAAATTTTCCTACAAAAATAGCTATCAGGAGAGCATTCAGATGACTCCTTATGAGGAATTGTATGGTAGGAAGTGTCGTTCCCCAGTATATTGGAGCGATGTATGCGAGAGGCAGATTCTAGGGCCAGAGTTGGTCATCCGTACAGTGGAGAAAGTGAAGAAGATCCAAGGGCATCTACGAGCAGCACAGGACAGGCAGAAGCATTGGACTAATGTGCATCGACGACCCCTAGAGTTCCTGAAGATCTCACCTACCAGAGGAACCATCAGATTTGGAGGCAGAGGAAAGCTGAGTCCGAGGTACATCGGACTATTCGATGTGCTAGAGCGCGTCGGAGAAGTTGCTTACAGATTGGCCTTACCGCAGACACTGGAAGGAGTTTACGACGTCTTCCATGTATCTCAGCTGAGGAGGTACATACCAGATCCGAGTCATGTGTTTGACTACTCGGAGATTACCGTCGGTCCAAGTTTGTCATACCAGGAGGAGCCGGTAGAGATCCTAGACCGAAGCGAGAAGGTACTGCGAGGCCAGACTATCCCTCTAGTTCGTGTCGCATGGAGGCATCATGCACAGGTGAATCAACCTGAGAACGAGAGGACGATATTCAGTAACACTTTCCCCATCTCTTCGAAGTCCTAGGTATGTGATAGCAATTTATTTCATTCAATAGTTTTTCTTTATGTCTGTTTTAATTTTGAGGACGAAATGCTCTAAGGAGGATATGTTATAAACCCCCTCGACCAGAAATTAGGGTTAATTAATTTAAATAGTATAATTAGGGTTAACTAGATATAATTACCATTTATTATATAGTATTATAATATTTGTGTAATGTTTTGATACTTAGGACACCTTACCGTTGTCCCGATATTTAGGACACTACCCTACTTGTTACCATGAAACAAATTCCATATACTTGGCCCAGACATACTAACCTATCATAATGAACCTTGAGTAACCCCCGGATACTAATTTTTGTACCTAATTTTAGTCGCACGAAAGTCGTTACAAACGTCCGTACGTAAATTAAATAAATTGCGTATTTACGTTCGTTGTCCGTTCCAATCGAAATTGAGACCCAACCTCAACCCGTTTTGACCAACCCAGATCATGACATTATTATACTCTAAGCCGACCACACCAATGATGCTTGTGCCACCCAAATTTAGACCCCCGGTATTTATTAAATTAATTTAGAGACACCCGGTGCATTAATTATAAATTAATTAATGTAGTGACCTAACCTCATTTAAATTAGACCCAACTCCAACCTAAACCCACACACACACCCACAATCCTCATACAAAACACCATACACCATCCTAGCCCAATACAAAATACCAAAGATGGTATTTTGTTACATCAAATCCCCAATTCCAGAATTTGTGCAAATTCTAATTTGTTCAGGGACCTTTGTGCAAAATTGCAATGAGGTGCCCCCCTCTCATTGGCCCAACCACATGGAGAAAGAGCCTACATTCCTTGACCGGTCACCATATATTTCTGTCACGGCCCAGTCCCAAAATACCGAGGGACTAGACACGTGACAATGGCCAGCAGTACGCACCGATGGACAACCCAATTTAATGGGTCCATCAGGGCATACTTAAGCTGTAGTACAATAATAAGGGTCTAGATATACTAATCTCATCCACAAAAATGAATACAACAATATCAGAATCATAAAGAATGATCAATCTCAATATAATATAAACTCGGAGAAATAACCCGATAATGAGTCTGAATACATCTGTCAAGATACAAGAATAAAGATAACCACAACAAATACTGAGTATGGAACAGTATATACTCAGAAGATACCCTCGGTGATCACGCGTCTACTGGATCTGGTACTGCTCCAATGTCTGCTCCTGATAATGCTCCTGCTCCATAAACCTCTGGATCGATCTTGTCTGCAATATCTGGGGACATAATCCGGATCCAGGTTCTCAGGGGACAGCAAGGTACAGAAAATACAAGCCAAAATAAATGTAGTAATGAAACAAATAGGGTAAATATATAACCAGCTAAGTGATATGCAAGTTGAGAACATTATTCCATACTCGGGCTGAGACTACTACAGGATCAGTGTCGGAGAAACCCATAGCAGTATTTTCTCGAAGGGCCAGAACTGGTGCCATAGCTCTGTGTCAGAGACTAAGACACATCCAGATGTCAATATATAATATAATCAGCCTTTCATATGGTAATACTCTCCCCACCCAATGAAATCTCATGTCTCATGTCCATGACACGCAGGATCAAGACTAATGCAACAAGTCATACTATATCTAAGAATATAATGTCCAAGTCCTGTATCCTATACAGAATCACCACGAATATCTCGGGAAAATACTGTCTGATAAATAGTGTCAAGTGTCCTGAGTTAAGCGTACTTGGTAAGACAAGTACGAGAATATATAGTGTCGCGAATGTCCATCTCTAGATGACCGTACCCAACACCGCGTACGGTGTTGGCACCCGACTAATAATCGGACGCTAAGTACGTCACACGGCCCTAGGTTAAGCATGCTCAGCAATAAAATGAAGCAAGGAAAATGTGTAACAATACTGCAGAGTTTGGCAAGGTACACTTGCCTGGTAAGGAAGCTGCGATGTACCAATAACCTGCTCCAGAAGTCGCGCAGAACAAATCCAATATCCTATGTATTACAAATTTATCACGTCAAAAGATAATTTATTTTAATTTATTTAATTCTGGAATAGTTACTCTAAAATCTTATTTTAATCTTATTATTCTGATTTTTATGTTAATTCCTAAATTTTGTCCAAAGAAACTGAATTTTATCAACTCGAGACTCATGGCACGCAAATCGAGGCAATCTATTGACCAAAAAGTCAACCGACACAAACTCAACTTTCATGCATGATTTCCTGTAGATTTCAGCGTCAAAAACATGCTGGAATTTACGGCTCGTCCGAATTCAAATTTGTTTGGGAATTATGGCACATACAAATTTTGTATTGTGCACCGATGGTTAAATTCTAACCTAGAAGTTCTACAGAATTAACAGTATGTAAATACTTCAAATTAAATTCTGGGAAAAATATATGTCGATGATCTCGACATTAGCTTTCCGAAACTTTAAACGGTTCATGATTCTGATTCCTGGTTCTCCCGGAATCGCGAAAACATCGAAACACGTCTATTTTTTTTGATATGCTGTGCTCTACGAATTTTCCAGAATTTAATACTCATAATTTAGAAAAACAATTTATATAATCAGAAAGCTAACCTCATTATCGTTCTAACAAAAAAACTAGGCCTCATTTGGAGTCCGGAGCTAGGAGATATCGTCTTTTTAATTCGTCATAACTAGTAGAAAGTGAGGCTAAATTTATGACGAATTTTGACTATTTTTGGACGAAAAAGAGAGAAATTTGGGGAAAAATATGAAGGATGAGGTATTTATAATGGTTGAGACTACTTAATTAAATACAACTAGGATTGGTTAATTTGGATAGGATTATGATGAATTTAAATAAGGATATGATATACATTAAGTTGTATTCCTAGTAGGTTCATGATTTGAATTAATTTAAAGTAGAGTTTGAATCTATCTCAATAATTTATAATCTTGAATATAATTAAATATAATACAAATAATTTATAAAATCTTATTAATATCTATTAACACTAAATTAGCATATATCTAATATTAAGACTATATATATCCAAATAAATCCTAATTAATTTCAAAATCTAAAATAACCTAAAAATGATTCTAAATAAATATTTATATAAGTAAATATATCAAGAAATTCATTTGCTAATTAAATAACAGAATACTCTAAAGAAATTCAATACCTATAATAATATAAAATATACACAAAATATCTATTTTGGGTGAGGGGGTTTACAATCTACCCAACTTAAAACAATTTCGTCCTCGAAATTAAAATAGAACATGGTTTCTCTCTATCTAATCTCACTTGATCACAATCTAAAAGAATTTACCTCAAGTTTAATAATGTAATTTCTACCCAACTTAGAATTTATCCATCTATCACATAAGGCTCTTACATTTAAGAAAAATATTCCTCGATTTATTTTCTCATGTCATTTAATCCTCAAAACTTTAACACCAACTATATCATATGTGATATGCCCTTAATCAATTATGAAAGATAGTCACCAAATAATATGATTGGCCTATGGGGTATATCTTGTACTATCCGTGTATCACTTATATCCAAGCACGAGATTTCGTCTTTCCGAAACAAGGGAAGACGGAAAGCAACGGAAAAGAGTTCAAGGAGGGGTAATAGAATGGAAGTATGGGAATCAAAGCGTTTAAAGAATTCAAATGAGAATTGTCAAGACAGTTATGGATTGAAATCTTAATTTGGTAATTTCCTATTCGCATGCTCACATCGGTGCAGTTATGTAACCGATACGATATGTCAGACATGTCTAGGGCAAGTATATTCGTCTACTAATCACTACATATCTCAATCCACGTAAAGTAGCGTTACGAAGGGCGAATCAAGCGCACTAAGGTTGGCCGGACCTTAATATACTGATTCTGAAATGTATTATTGTGGGCCTCCCCAATAATACCTATGTCATGAACAAGCTCGACAAGGAATAAGCTTGCAAAAACTAGGCTATAATAGCGGCATAAGTCAAGGTAGTATAACAATTATAAGTACGCTAGATGATGATGAAAGGAGGTACAAATTAATTCAAGTTCAAAAAACAACACAAAATAAGCAATAATAAATAAAGAATACCCAGTCTCTTACAGTCATCATACAACCTCCTTGTCTAAGTCGCTAGTCGACCAAATAGGGACAAGGACCTCTAAATTCCATTGTCTGAATAAACACTATCTTCTTACACAAGTCTAAAGTTGTGTCATCCTTGTTTACTTCGTCAATGGGTCAATAGGGCCAGGTGGTACTATGTTGTGAGGCATACTACCCAACTTATAATAAACTAATACTGAAATCTCTTAAGGATATCGTGGAAACTCTTGTTTAAGGTCTACGAAAAGGGTCTTGGTATCTATTAGGGTATCCTCCTATATTACATAGGTCATGGTCGTCTTAAGCCTTAGTCTTAGTACTTATAGGACAAGCATCGATAGTGAGGATAGAAGAGTTACTAGCCGTTAGGGGGAAAGGGATCTAACTGGTATCGAGGTGGGGGTACTAATTACGTGACTTAGAGCTAAGGGGTAATCATTGGGTCATAATCTACATTACTAACTTTAACTGTCAAGTTCTAATTACCAATCACATAATTCAAAAATTCAAGAGTAACAACCAAAATAAACAATAAGGAGCGCACAGGAGTCAAGGCAAGATGTAAGTTAAGAAATTAATTCGAACCCGATATAGATGTCAAGAACGATTCAAGCAAGTGGATGAGATCCTTATCCTATTCTTATTGCAGGCTTGCTCGGTCCCTAAGTTGAAACCGAACAATTTAGTCGGACCTGCATGGGCCACCATAAAAACCATGTCACGCCCCAGTCCCAAAATACCGAGGGACTAGACACGTGACAATGGCCAGCAGTACGCACCAATGGACAACCCAATTTAATGGATCCATCAGGGCATACTTAAGCTGTAGTACAACAATAAGGGTCTAGATATACTAATCTCATCCACAAAAATGAATACAACAATATCAGAATCATAAAGAAAGATCAATCTCAATATAATATAAACTCGGAGAAATAACCCGATAATGAGTCTGAATACATCTGTCAAGATACAAGAATAAAGATAACCACAACAAATACTGAGTATGGAACAGTATATACTCAGAAGATACCCTCGGTGATCACGCGTCTACTGGATCTGGTACTGCTCCAATGTCTGCTCCTGATAATGCTCCTGCTCCATAAACCTCTGGATCGATCTTGTCTGCAATATCTGGGGACATAATCCGGATCCAGGTTCTCAGGGGACAGCAAGGTACAGAAAATACAAGCCAAAATAAATGTAGTAATGAAACAAATAGGGTAAATATATAACCAGCTAAGTGATATGCAAGTTGAGAACATTATTCCATACTCGGGCTGAGACTACTACAGGATCAGTGTCGGAGAAACCCATAGCAGTATTTTCTCGAAGGGCCAGAACTGGTGCCATAGCTCTGTGTCAGAGACTAAGACACATCCAGATGTCAATATATAATATAATCAGCCTTTCATATGGTAATACTCTCCCCACCCAATGAAATCTCATGTCTCATGTCCATGACACGCAGGATCAAGACTAATGCAACAAGTCATACTATATCTAAGAATATAATGTCCAAGTCCTGTATCCTATACAGAATCACCACGAATATCTCGGGAAAATACTGTCTGATGAATAGTGTCAAGTGTCCTGAGTCAAGCGTACTTGGTAAGACAAGTACGAGAATATATAGTGTCGCGAATGTCCATCTCTAGATGACCGTACCCAACACCGCGTACGGTGTTGGCACCCGACTAATAATCGGACGCTAAGTACGTCACACGGCCCTAGGTTAAGCATGCTCAGCAATAAAATGAAGCAAGGAAAATGTGTAACAATACTGCAGAGTTTGGCAAGGTACACTTGCCTGGTAAGGAAGCTGCGATGTACCAATAACCTGCTCCAGAAGTCGCGCAGAACAAATCCAATATCCTATGTATTACAAATTTATCACGTCAAAAGATAATTTATTTTAATTTATTTAATTCTGGAATAGTTACTCTAAAATCTTATTTTAATCTTATTATTCTGATTTTTATGTTAATTCCTAAATTTTGTCCAAAGAAACTGAATTTTATCAACTCGAGACTCATGGCACGCAAATCGAGGCAATCTATTGACCAAAAAGTCAACCGACACAAACTCAACTTTCATGCATGATTTCCTGTAGATTTCAGCGTCAAAAACATGCTGGAATTTACGGCTCGTCCGAATTCAAATTTGTTTGGGAATTATGGCACATACAAATTTTGTATTGTGCACCGATGGTTAAATTCTAACCTAGAAGTTCTACAGAATTAACAGTATGTAAATACTTCAAATTAAATTCTGGGAAAAATATATGTCGATGATCTCGACATTAGCTTTCCGAAACTTTAAACGGTTCATGATTCTGATTCCTGGTTCTCCCGGAATCGCGAAAACATCAAAACACGTCTATTTATTTGGATATGCTGTGCTCTACGAATTTTCCAGAATTTAATACTCATAATTTAGAAAAACAATTTATATAATCAGAAAGCTAACCTCATTATCGTTCTAACAAAAAAACTAGGCCTCATTTGGAGTCCGGAGCTAGGAGATATCGTCTTTTTAATTCGTCATAACTAGTAGAAAGTGAGGCTAAATTTATGACGAATTTTGACTATTTTTGGACGAAAAAGAGAGAAATTTGGGGAAAAATATGAAGGATGAGGTATTTATAATGGTTGAGACTACTTAATTAAATACAACTAGGATTGGTTAATTTGGATAGGATTATGATGAATTTAAATAAGGATATGATATACATTAAGTTGTATTCCTAGTAGGTTCATGATTTGAATTAATTTAAAGTAGAGTTTGAATCTATCTCAATAATTTATAATCTTGAATATAATTAAATATAATACAAATAATTTATAAAATCTTATTAATATCTATTAACACTAAATTAGCATATATCTAATATTAAGACTATATATATCCAAATAAATCCTAATTAATTTCAAAATCTAAAATAACCTAAAAATGATTCTAAATAAATATTTATATAAGTAAATATATCAAGAAATTCATTTGCTAATTAAATAACAGAATACTCTAAAGAAATTCAATACCTATAATAATATAAAATATACACAAAATATCTATTTTGGGTGAGGGGGTTTACAATTTCCCCTCCCCCATTTTTTATGTACTTGTATCATTTTTTGGAGGGAACATCATGACCCTTCATTTGAAATGCTTAATTCCTAGCCCTTCCCTCATTATGATGAAGCCTCCCCAACTCCCCAAAAATTACACACAGCCGGCCCTAATCCCAAGGCAGCCCCCCCCCCCCACTCTCTCTCCTATATATACATCACATTACTTCTCATTAAATGCACACAAACCTAGGAAACACTACCCAAAACCCTATTTTCACTAAAACCCTTCACCAACAACCCGACCCCTGCCCATCACCCCGCCGCCCTCTTCCGGCCAACACCCGCCTTCGGCCACCCCCGCAAGGACCCGACCCCCTCCGGCGACCATTCCCCTACCTCCAGCCACCGCCACCCGCCACCTAGCCGCCTACAGCCACCGCCAGAACCACCCTCCTCAACCCGAGCTCCCCACTCCCCCGAGCTAACCCGACCACCCGACCATCAACTTCTCCGCCGCCGTAGCAAGCCCGGCCGCCCAACTCCACCGATCTCTTCCCCGACCGACCACCTCCGTTACCACCAACTTCCAACCCCGGTCGACGCCGCAGCTGGCCGCCCTCGTCCCCGCAGCGCAGACCATTCCAGGCTGCTGCTTTTACCGAACTCCCCGAGCACTGTCGGAGCTCCGCCCGGCCACCCCCGCCGTTGACGATTAGTCACCGGAACCCCCTCGACCTGAGCTACGTTTAGGTACAATATTATACGTATTAATACTAGTATTTTTATACGTATTTAGGTTGCAATAGTGGTATATATAGCTTTCTGTATTTATTCCTAGTATTTAAATACGTATTCTGTGTATTATATATATTATTCTGTATTTCTTAGTATTTATGTATATAAATGTATGTATATACTGTATTACTGTATTCTGAGTATATTTTATATATAATATAAATATATATGTACGTATTTTATAAATATAAATGTATGTATATATATAGTATGCAATATATACTTATTTTTAATACTTTATATATATTAATACCTAATATATATATGTATATATATATATATATATATAAATGTATGTATATATTTCAGAAATACGTTTTATGTATTAGTATATTACATAATTATTATATGTTCTGTAAATATATAAATATATATATTGGTTGGTATATGTATGTATTTTGTGTATATATAAGTATATATGTATTTTGTGTATATAAATGTATGTATATATATTTATATATATATATATATAAATATATATATACCTTATGTATTTAGTGTATTAGTTTAATAAATATATACGTATATGTATACATATATATATATTAATATATATTGTGTACTTAGTATATAAATATGGGTATATATCTATAAATATAAATATATCTATATTTAAATATATATAATTATGTTATGTATATTTACTTAGGTACATAAAATTACTATTTAAATACATATAAATATGTTGTGTATATTTATTTATGTACATAAATAGTATCTAAATATATGTATATGTATAAATATATGATATTATGTATTTATCTATTATATACATATATATGTAATTATTAATATGTGTATGTATACATATGTATTGGTGTGTTATTAAATAATATAAAGATGCTATTTTAAATGTACTAGTAAACATACATATTATTTTAATATATTTAAATATGTATTAGTGTACATATATATATTTATGATATCTATATATAAATATATGTACTAAGGGGTCACACAAATTGTACAGTCCAGACCCTGTGTCAGTTATTGCTGTAAGTAGTATGTCTTGGTCGTGCTATTATAGCAACTAATGTTGACATTATTACATCATATATAGGACTGCTGGACCGTACAGCCGAGGCTTCAGGAGTAGGACATTGGCTTTCGCAGCTACCCGACACAGGCAAGTATACTTTGCTGGATTACTGTTTAAATTAAATGATAAATATTGTAATATACATAAACTATGCGGGTCCGAGATTGACTCGGGTGCAGTCGACAATGCGTCGATGAGTAGTGTACTTGACCTAGCTGCTAGCTGACTCACCTACTACTGTGAGGATATTTTGATATCTTCCTAGACCGTGACACCTTACATGTATCACGATGGTACATTCATATTGGGATGCGGGTCCGCGTACCCGATTCGCTATCGGTGCGTACGACATGCATCACGGACTAGCACGTAATCTAGAGTAATAATTAGATGTAACTTGGCATATAGATACGGGATACTCACGTCGTGTATTCGACTTGTGTACCCACATTGGGCAGAGAGGACAACTGATTAACGTATGGGATACACACATCGGACTCTATGGTATCCAGAGGAGCCACAGACCCGATGACTTCCTATATTCAGACACCATGCTCTTCGGAGTGTTACGGACGTATATACATTGCAGATACCACGTCCCTTAGAGTGTTGGACGTTATACATATACAGATACCTCATTCTTCGGAATGAGGGACGTTACAGATACCACACTCTAGAGGACGTTGGACGTTATGCCTACACCTATCTATACGTTCCGAGGTTGTCCTTACATTGCATTCACTTAGATGGTTAGCACACTCTCTTTATTTTATTCAGTACTATATCTGGCATGCATTTTGTATCTTGTTACGTCCCTCTGAGGACCTGGTTATCTTCCAGATCTGGACGAGGCCTATTACCCCACTGTGTATGGACCAGGTGTGGAGACAAGATACGCTCTAGAGGAGGAGCTAGAGGTCCTTCCATCGGAGTATCCCTGATCATCTTGGTAGGCCTTCCGCCTAGGACTGGAACTTCTTATCTAGTTAGCAGTTGTTTCAGTCACACTCTTATTTCAGTCTTCATTACTCTATTTTTATCATTTGTAGTGGGTTTGTTCCCACCGGACATATGTTGGTTTGTATTATGACATTCGACTATGTTCTTATATTCCAGTCTTTCATTTCAGTATTTTACTTGCTATATTTGTGTATGAGATTAGACTCTGCCTGTTGTTGATATTAGACTTGTTAGATTTAGGACAGCATAGCACGCTTCGTTAGAATCTATTAAATTGGGATATCCTCGGAGATGTGTCAGCTGGCCAATGCCACGTGGCCTGGTTCCATATATTTTTGGACTGGGGCATGACATTATGCATTGCTACAAATCTATTAGATATAAAAGATAACGTAGCACCAGAATCAAATAATGCAGTCGCAGGTATTAATGCAACTAAAATGGTACCTGTGATAGCTTCCCCTTCTGTTTTCTCTTCGGTAGCTGCTAATGCAAAGGCCTGTCCATGCCTCTGTCCTCCGGTCTGCTGTCGGGCTCGATCAAACTGTGTCTGCTGTGGGACCAAGGGTGGTCCCCTCTGGAATCCTTCGGGTGCTGGTGGACGTTGTCCTCCTGGCGGGGGTAGTATCCTAGGAACTGGTACTGCTGGCCTCTGTCCTATCTACGGTGCTATGTCTATGCGCTGTAGGTAGTCTCAGGTATAGTGCTGGCTCGCTCCATAAATCATGCATATTCCTAGTCTCTTTCGGCAGTCCTTCTGGTAATATTCTCTCTTACCATAGTAGTTGCAAGACGGAAGCTTATTTTGATGGTATGGTGCTATCCTCTGCTGCGTCTGTGCTCCGGGATGACGGATCGATCCTCCTGCTTTGGGCTGGGCTCTAGCTGGTGTGGTCATGCTGGAACGTCTTGCTCCCCTGCCAATGGCCTCCTGGATCCTCGCCTCTATAAGAACCTCCTCATAAGAAATCCTTGCCTGTGTGGTGGTATACCTCTGTAGCTTGAAAGTAAGGCCGTGATGGAATCTCTGGGCTTTCTCTAGATTATTTGGTATTAGGACAGCACCAAATCTGCTAAGATGCCTGAACTCTGCATCGTATGCATCTATGGTCATATTCCCCTGCTCTAGATGTAGGAACTGGGAGTACAGGGCATTTCTGACTGTAGCTGAAAAATACTTCGTATTGAAGTACTCTAAGAACTGTTCCCAAGTTTGGTTCTTGCCTACACTGCGCTCGATAGAATCCCACCAGTGATGGGCGTTGCCTTTTAGTTGCGCCCTCACGGCGATCATCCAAAGGTCTGGATGCAATTGTGAAGCCTCCAGTAGCATCTCCGTGTTGGCGACCCAATCGGAGATCTGCTCTACAGTCTCGTTGCCCGAAAAAGTATCTGGTCCCATCTGTCGGAAACATCTTACAGTGCCACCTGTCTGAGCTGGTGGAGGTACTGGTACTGGTGCTGTGACAGGTGTCCTCTCTAGTACTGCCATCAAACTCTGTCTCAACATCTCGGTCTGATGCCACTGTGCTTGCATCATAGTCTGAAAGAACTGAAGCATATATGGCTGTCCATCTGATTGTGGCATCTGGGGTGGATAGGGTGGAGGTGGTGGTAATGGAACCTCTGGCTATGCGGTAGGTGTCTCCTCAGATGTCGGCCTCTCGGTCTGTGGCATTGGCGTAGCCCCTGAAGTCTGGCCCTCAAAATGCTGTGTGGAGATCGTCTGGGAAGTCTGTCCCTCATTCTGCTGTGTAGGATCACCCTGAGAAGTCTCGTGCCAATGTATTAGTGGGGCCTGTAGCGATGGTTGCCCTCTAGGTAGTACCTGGGGTACCTCCTCTCTTTGGGTGGTGTCGGTTGGCACCGCAGCACTGGGTGCTCCTCGTCCACTGTGCAAGTTCATCTTCCTGCAAGAGATAGGACTTCATCAAAAAGAGTATGGAATCAAGCAATCAGGATGCAGATATTTAGAAGTAATATAAAGAAAGTTCAAAGACGTAATCAAAGTGGATGAGACCTAGTAATTTTTTTATCCTATGGCAGGCTCGCTGGGCATGTTACCATACCACAAACAAATAATTCGACCTGCATGGGCCACCACTAAAACCATGTCACGCCCCAGTCCCAAAATACACGGAACCAGGCCACGTGGCAATAGCCAGTTGTCATGTCTCCGGGGATATCCCAATTTAATGGATCCTAACGAAGAGTGCTACGCTGTCCTAAGTACTAACATGTTCCATATTATTGATCAACAGGTAAACTAATCTCATCCACAATGTAAACAACAAGAATGTACTAATAATAACTGCTGGAAGATAAACGCCAGTCTCAAAATATCATAGTACAACCAAGAATGTCTGGTGGGAACAAACCTACTACTATGACGAAATAAAAGTACTGAAATGATAGATAAAAGAGTAAAGACTAGAGCATCGGCTGACTAGATAATGATGCTCCCAATCCTAGGTAGAATGCCTACCAACTGATCACAGAAACTCTGACGATAGTACCTCAAGCTCCTCAGCTGTAGCGTACCTAGTCTCCTGTCCTGGGCCGTACACTGTGGGGTAATAGGCCTCGTCCAAATTTGAAAAGGTACCAGGTCCTCAGAGGGACGTAACAAGATACATAGAAGCATGCCATATATATAAATACTGAATAAAATAAATATAATAAAGGGTGTGCTAACCATCTAAGTGAATGCAATGTGAGGATAACATTGGTATGTATGAGTAGGTGTATGCATAACGCCCATACCACTCCGAAGAACGGAGAATCTGCATAGTATATAACGTCCATACCGCTCCGAAGAACAGGGAATCTGAATAATATAACGTCCATACCGCTCTGAATAACGGAGAATCCGAATAATATTACGTCCATACCGCTCCGAAGAACGGGAAATCTGCATAAAGGAAGTCATTGGATCCGTGGCTCCTCTGGATACTACGGATTCCAATGTGTGTATCCCATACGCCTACTAGTTGTCCTCCCTGCCCAATGTAGATACACAAGTCGAATACTCGACGTGCATACCACGTATCTATATGCCAAGTCTCTACAAATAAAATGATCCTGAGTTACGTCCTAATCGTGATGCATATCACACGCACCGATAGCTAGTCGAGTACGCGAACCCGCATCCTAATATAAATTTATCACTGTGTAACATGTAAGAGTTCAGGTCTCGGAAGATATCAGAGTATCCTCCCAATGAGGTGAGTCTGCTAGTGTCTAAGTCAAGTATACTAATCATCGACGTATCCGTTGACTGCACCCGAGTCAATCTCGGACGCACACAGTCATATGAAATAAAGCAACAAGATATCATACAACATATGCAATATTTAATTTAAACAGTAAATATAGCAAGGTATCTTGCCTGGGTCCTCAAGCTGGAAATGCCAATAGCATGTTCCTATAGTATCTCCTGGCTGATCCGATGACCCTAAACACTCAATATAATATAGCAAATACTGTCATCATACACTAAACAATGCATACATAACTACGACATTGCTCTTAGGTACTGTCGCAAGATCACGGTTGGTCAAATACAGAGTCTCGTGTGCACGTAGCTAGGGTGCACGCGTGTCCTGTCTTCCTTTACCGTGTCTCTCATGACAATAAATTACTACATTATGGGTTTACAGAACTCTTTGTGTTTTGCATAAATATATGTCCTTCTTTCTCATGTTTAAGTGCACTAGGTCTACGTTTACGTTCCTATTAGTAAAATATATTTGTCTTTAATCACCGGTCGTATCATTAGAGTAATTACTATTTATTAATTACTATCTAATCTAATTAACACTCATACATAAACATATAGGGTTTCTTATTGCATAGCTTGTGTCCAACTCTATGACACACGATACGTCGACATAATGCCAATGACAAAGAGGTAATACAATGTTTACCTAGTCGTGGTCGAGAGGGGTCTGGCTCGTCCGCGGCTATACTCCGGCGTGGGTGGAACTCCGGCCGACGGCAGCTAGCAAGGCAGCAGCAACAGCGGCAACACTACAGTAGTCGCAGCAGCGGCAGTGACGGTCTGGCAGTGGCGGGGACAGTACTGGGATGGCAGTTAGATCCCGTGGGAGGTCGGAGTCGAGTTGGCAAGGACGATGGCAGGCGGGCGGTGGTGTTTTGGTGGTGTTCGGTCGGTTTGGTCGGGTTAGGATGGTGGTGGTGGCTTGAGGTGGGTAGTTGATGGAAGGGGACAGGCGGTTGTGCACGCGGCTGGGTGGTGGTCCGACGTCGAGGGGGTGGCGGACTGAGGTGATCAGGCGAGTGGCTGAGGCAGAGATGGTGGCGGCTCACGGTGGTGGGTATTAGAAAGTCGGGTAGGGGTGATTCTCGGCAAGGGGAAGGAGGGGAGTCGGCAAGGGTTTGCCTATGGTGAAGAGGAGATTGGTTTTTAGGGTTTTAATGGCCGAAAATGTATATTTATATATGTAGAGGAATTTGTGGGCTTACCTCGGGGCTTGGGCATATCTGGTCTTATTGGGGTGGGGCTGGTCTACGTGAAAGGGTGCACGTGGGCTTGGTTAGGTTTTGTGCTAGGGTGAACTTGGCCTCTCATTTCATTAAATTAAAACAAATACACTCGGCGTTCATTTATCAATTGAGAACACATGGAGTTAAATTCGAGTAGAACACAAGAGTCATGAGTGTAGCAGGCTCAGAGTAGGCTAGTACCCTAATTTGGGTTATAGGGAATTGGGTTGTGGTTGTGCATCAAATTCACATAGGAATGGTCACTTATGAGAAATTCGATTTATTAAAATTATTCATGGACGTTTGTAGCGAATATTGCACAGCTAAAATAAAGCACAATATTGAGTATTTAAAAGTTACACAAGGGTCAGATGGGTAGTCTAGCATGTCTAGGAGATGTGTATGAACTTTGTTTGAAGGTAACTACTATTGTAGCGCTCCAAACATCGAAGCAACGGTAAGGTATTTTAAGTCACATAATTGTTACACATTGACTCTAATTGTACCCAAATTAATCTTATGTTCTCAATTTAATTAAAATAAATCCTAAATTGGTCGAGGGGGTTTACACACACCAAGTACCAAAATACAGAGATGGACATAGCCAGCTATCCCGTACAAGGTATTATATATCGTACGGTGACCACGATTATAACTAGACAAGGGGTGCATACTACAATCAAGTCATCTAGGGTCGAGAACATCTATGTCTCAATCATCAATAAAGAAATAATAAGAATGAACTTGTAAGATAAAGTAGTTAGACGTTCCTGATGGTCTATCAGAATGATCATGAAACTAGTTATACAGGATGGTACACTAGTATATTTCTAAGAGTATAAGACTGTCAGTCACGGTCTAAATAATATACAATTATTTAGAGGAACTAATGTCCAGATAAACCGGCTAACAAGTGCCATCAGCTAAAAGCCAAAAGGTAATATAAAATGATACTCATAGTGGGGGAGAAGAAATCAACTCAAGTTCCTTGGCGGACATCCTCCTAGTCGAATCACCAAACTTACAGTTGGTCGTATGAGCCTTATCACATTGGGACACTTGGTCAAAAATATAATCTTCTCAAATCAGGTACACAGACTATCAATCAATTGGAAGCCTAAATTTATGTGAAATCCTTGAATTAATTATTTTGCCGCTGAACGTGAGTAAGGGAGAAAGTGTGAACCACTCTGGAGCATATCCACAATCCTTAAACCAAACAAGGACCTGGATTGCAGATCGTCTCCCGAGTGGAACTATGCCCCTCACTCTATCCGACGAACAAAAGGATAAGTTAATCTACTAATCTGAGTTTACTCTGGGTTGCCACACGATCTACTACAATATATAATCATACTATGCGCATAGTCAATTCTAGCTCATAGCCAGTTCTAAGTCCATTATTCCTTAGAATAACATAAGCAAAAATCCACGATCAACCACATAGGGTACGATAAGAAATATTCTAAATAAAATAATTAAACCCAAGAAATTATGGAATGTGTACATAGATTACTAGGATCACACAGGATTATATACGCGCATGAGAAGCGCACACATGAATTACCACATGGGATAGGTCGTATGCACTGATCAGGCGCATGAGCAACTGGCCACATGGACGAGCTGGCCGCATGCTGACTCAGGTCGCATACTACCCCAGGCCGCATATGGCTCCAGGCCGTATGCTACCCCATGCCGCATGATCCCCAAAGTCACATGCTCCGGACAAAAGTCCACTCTCTTGGAATAAGTGCCAAAGTGACGTATATTAAATGTGTGTCAGTGAAGTGACTGAAGTGATGGATATGACAGGCCATAAAGTGTCAGAGAAAAAAGACAAAAATTATGAAAATATATACCAAACAATCAGATTCATGCGTCCGAAAGAAAGTGGCTGCATACTTTGTTTGCCGCATATGCATGCTTACCGCATATGGGTCGGTGTCGCATTAAGATCGATGCCGCATTGAGGTCTCTTGGACTTAGCAAATTTCTCATTCATCTAGTGAATAAAACACAAGGAGTTCTGTTACTTAGCTCCAGAACACTTTGTGTAATGGTCAATCATGCTAACAACAAAATTGATGCATACTGGTTGGCTATGCGGCAAAGAGTCCAGCCGCATAAGGATCATGTCGCATGGATGTCTCGGCCGCATATTGCACTGGTTATATGAGAACTTCGTCTTCTCCAAACTGCAAGTTCAGCCATGGTGAAACTCCAAAATTTTAAAACTTAGTTTTCTTAATAAAAACTTTATTTTAACACCGAATCAAGCAAAACAAAAGACAAAATACTCGAAATAAAGTGCCCCATCAACCACAAAAATTATTTTTTCTTAAAATATTATATTTTAATAGATCAAAACCAAGAAAAACTGTTGGAACCCATGAAAATCTAAACTTAAAAACTAATATCTACTCAAAATTGTTCATCAAAACCAAATACTCTATGAACTAAAACTAATGAAAACATCAAGGAGAATATTTCTATGAAATACATTTTAATTTACTAATCATATAAAAAATTTAAAAATTATGGCTTCACTACTTTGAGCAAGATTTACTTGCCTTGGTGGACTAACAAACCTCTTCCTAGAACCAAGTCTGGGGATAGCGCTTGGGCTAGGGTTCGGCCAAGGGGAGCTCTTGAGGGAAGGAGAAGTAGAAAGAATGAGGGAAGTGAAATAAGAAAGAATGAGAGAGGAGAAAGAAAATCATATATATATATATATATATATATATATATATATATATATATTATCAAGTTGAGAAATAAGGTTATCCCTAAGATTAAGTCATTACACTCTCCAACCAAATCTCAACCATCCAAAATAGGCTTAGTGGTTCCAAGAGTGAACCGGGTCAGGTATCCATCATGTATACGAGCCCTAGCACGGGTCCATGTCAATTGCCAAGGTGTTCACAACTGGTCTCGGGTCGTCTCCCATAATAAACAGGAATACAATTAAATAAAATACATCAAAATTAATAGGAATCAATATGTAAAGTACAGCATGAATACATCTACAGGGAAAACTTTAAATATCACAAATTCAAAAATACCAAACCTGGGGATGGGTGTGACAGCGAGTGATATTGTAATAGATGTCGAATTATAAAGGAATATGTCATCCTTTACCAAAGTTTAGAGCTTCAGCCTTCTGGAGATTATAGTCCATCTTCTACATAAGACGGAGTGAATATTGGTTGTAATGATGAGACTGTAGTAGCTCATCATTTATTACACCAGATACTACCAATGCTTTGGCTTGTGACAAACGTAAAGTCAAGTATAAAGGAACACAGTCGTGTACAAATAAATTAGTTGGCTAAATTATGCACGTAGGATCACTGTCACATGCGCACGTTTGCTTATTACACCGAGGTCAACCGCCTGGTGTACGTATATGTGTAATACACAGAGGGACACTACATGCTGCTAGAGATTTATTTCTTCGAGAAGCACTATCTCGTCGTCGTTGATGAGTTATACAAGGCTTGGCTTTTGTACAGAATAAGACTTGTTGAGCTGCGGTGAGCATCCGAAGTCTATAATTTATGTTTCTAAGGAAAAATCGTGTGGCTCAGCCTGCATTTCTTTTCTTTTGACCTGATCGTTGAAGGTGCTACTTGTTGTGTCAGGTCTTGAGGAATGTCAGGGTGAACCGACATGACCTTGCCTCGTGGTTTGGTAAGAGGTGCCTAATTGGTTGTTTGGCCGTGAGCTGGTGGGAGATTGACAACCTCTATTGTTGCTCTCGGGATCGGGACAATACCGTCCTGGGTATCTGTCACCGGGAAGTCACCAAACTAGAGGGAGACTATGTTCGCAATGATCGTCTTCTCCTCGAAGTCGAGGGTGAGCTCCTTGGCATCGATCAGCTGCTGGATATGCCTCTTCAACCCAGAGTAGTCTTTGGTTGGATGATGGAAGTACCGGTGGTAGTACATAGGATCATCGACCTTGTCTGCCTCCTCAAGGTATCTAATGTTTGGTAGCTGGAGTTTGTTTCCCTTCATCAGTACGTTGAAGATTTTAATGACGTCATTGCCATCGAAAGAGAAAGTCTATTTTGGCTTTGGGACTTCTGATTCCTGAGTTGCACAATCCTCAGAAAATATCATTATTTTTGCATCATCTTCGGAGTCGGAAGGAATGCTACCCCCAGCTTTGGATGTTGCTATAATTTGTCGAAGGTGACTACCCCCAAACTTTTTATTTTCTGTCTTCTGGGAATCATTGTCCTCACTTAATGACGGGTTGGTGTGGACCACAGGAAGATTTGGGGGACCTGAGGGTGGAGGGACCATATTTTCCTTTGTCTCCAGCATTGCCTGGGCTAAAGTCTGCATTGTGGCACTCATGGTGTGAATCATTGCCTCCAGAGCATCGAGACATTTACAATTGCTGGTGCCCTCGTTGTCCTCACCTGCCATGTATACGGTTTTTACATGGAGAGAAGTGGGTGAGACGGTATATGTTATACTTTCTGCCTCGGACTCTTATGGTGAGTGATCCTCAGGGAAAGTTGGCAGTGTTACATCCTCTTCGTAATCAGAGGGAACACTACCCCCAGCGTAGGAAGATGCTTCTTATGGATGAGAGTGGCTACCCCCAAGGTTCATAGCGTTTATTCTTTGGGGATCACTGTCTTCTCGGAACGCCGGATTGTCATAGTGGTCCGGAGGATTATAACTCCCATCTTGTGTAACCACCTGGGGTCCTAAGGAAGAACGACCCCTGATAAAATATTTCATCAGGGGAACGCATTACAGTTAGCGACGCCTGCTGACGGTCGGTCGAATAAGCAATTTCTTGAGCTTGGTGAGCTCGTATTGCCATAGACTTATTCATCCTAGCATGCGCCGGTGCATAGTATGAAGATTTCATGTTTACATCTTTGTCTTTCTCAGTAGGCGCATGGAGTCAGCGTTGTATGAGATTTGGTCGAAGATAAAACTTATGTCGTTATCCTGGTTGCATGCAGCCATCGGCCTGCAGCCGCTGACCGGTGCCGAATAGTCTTCCTAATGCGGCTTTTGACATGGCCACATGGAACGTTTCTTAGCGCTAAAACTTCAGGAATCATAGAATTTTCCTCTGTCAGAGCTCAAGTGCTGAGTACCTTCTTTGTTAGAGGAGGCTATTGCATGAAAGGCATCATCTCGTATGGACGCATGATGTGCATACCCTACGCCAGGAAGTGAGGCGAGGAGTGCATGCTCCGTAGTTGGGTGAGGCACAACAGCCTTTGTAACCCATGTCCTGTGGGTATTCTTAGACTTTGCCATCCTGGGAGAAGCGCCGCCCTCAGAGAGCATTTTTGTAAAGACCTATTGGTCGAAGTGTACAACTAGCATCCTCTGGGATGAATCTATCTTTAATGCATCTGACTGCGTCACGACCTTCTCATCAGGGAGAAGGAAGTCCCCAGCAGAGTCGGCACCTTGTTTGCCATTGAAGTAAGCTTGGGAAACCTTCGTTTAATAACAAACAAAAAGTATAAAGAATCTAAGACAGAAAATCTAATTATAATATTTTTGATCTGGGTAATGTGACGATGGAGATCAAGTACTGCAGTGACTCTTTGACTCCGTTGAGGGTCCAATGAGGGAATAAGGATATTATCTACTCTCTCCTGATCTTGTGTGCACGTACGTAGCTCGCCTGGAGGGGTATGGTCTCTGAAGCAGAAAAATTAGCCCTAGGAGTGCCAAGTTGCTCCTACTTATAACCATCATGTTGGTGGGCTATAGGTGCCGCACATGCTTCTGTTTGGTGGTCACCAGGGACTAACAGAATGCAATTACAACTATAGGTGCATGTTATGGGCAAGTTTTCATGTGTACATCCTTAACAGGATGTAGTAGAGTCCAGGTCGAGCTATCATGTTGACATTTATTGTAATTTGTTGTTGCTGAAGATATAGACGATTCTCGTCTTTTGTTTGCATGACTTTGTTAGCTTAATATGTGGCCCACATTTAGTTGGAAAGAATTACTTCAGTCGTAATAAAAAGATTTTGTCTCAGGGAACCCTGCCACGCTGGATGCATGGAGTCTGGAACGCATAGGACGCATGGAGCGCATGGAGTCTGGAATGCATGGGGCCAGAGATGCATGGAACGTATGGAGTCTAGAAAGCATGGGGCCAAATATGCATAAAACGCATGGGGCCTTATATATGTGGTGCTATACGTCTGTCAAGATTAAAGTTTATGCTGATATGAGGTTCTGTCGTTTAGTATGCTCATACCTTTTGAGGCATTCAGAAAGTTCTTTTTGTCAGGATTCTATGTCAGACATAATCTTTGTGCCAGGCCTTTATATGGCCTGTATTGGAGCGCAGTGATGCTTGAGGGAGAAGTGGCACATGGCACCGCTGGCGCATGCGGACACTAGTTACTTAGTGGCGCAGGGCACTGATGGCACACGGAAATACTAGTTATGAAGCGGTCGATGCATGACAATGGATTATTATAGCACCGGGGGCTTAATCACTGTGGCACATGGACTTTGATTACTGTTGGCGTATGGTAGCTGCTTTTATGAGCCGCATAGCCATTCTACGACATAATTTCTTCTGAGTCGATCTTGGAGCGCATGTTTATTGGACGCATGAATCTAAATTTTTTTATGCTTCTATATCACGTAGCACGTAGGTATACCTCATTGTAAAATTTGTAACATAATCGCGTAAAAAAACTTAGCACGTAGAAACACATAACATGTAGTAAGTGTATCAGCACGGATACCAATAGTCGAGCCAAGTTACCAATTATTGGTTATTCGTATGAGTTATAGCACATTACAATACATAGGTCAAGTCAGGCACATGGAAAGTCATAGTCACTTGGCGTATAGTCTATGTCTACACATAGTCATGTCAGGTGCATAGTCAGGTCTAACACTCTCACAGTCATAAAAATTATTAAAATTATAAGGTCCAATGGAACATTCAAACCAATTAATTAAATAAAACATGCAAAGGGTCCGCTTGTGCACATGAATATCAAAGCTACATGGGGATCAGGGAACATAAGAATTGAGGGCACATGAAACATGGGGCGCATGGGCAAGGCAAAGTCAACTCATCGGGACACGTGCTGAGTGACAAGCAATAAATACAAGTCAGAGAAGTGACTAATGTGACTTGATGTGACAAGACAAAATATGTCAGAAACATAAGACAAAATCATAAAAAGTTATATAGAGTCACAAAATTTGTGCAGAGGCATGCGCCCAAAAGAAGAGACGTATGGCTCGTGCTCGTATAGTCTCCTGCCGCATGGACTCTGGGCGCTTGGAGTCTGGCCTTAGTGAATTTTCTTGCGTTGAAGGTACTATTCATCCGACTTTAAAATGCATGCACAGAGCAGACATATATCCAACAAAATGGCTGTATGCTTAAGGGGCGCATGGGCTGGGCCGCATGGAATTCCTTCGTCCCAAAACAGCAAGTTTGGCCATAGTAAAGGTCCAAGAACCCGAAAACTTGTTTCCTTCATGAAAACTTTATTTTAACTCCAAATCAAGTGAACCAAAAGCCAAATTGCCTGAAATGGAATGCTTTATCACCAAGAAAAACTGGTTTTCTATAATACCATGTTTTAATAGATCAAAATCAAGAAAAACTTATGGAACCCATGAAAACTCTAATCTTAAAATATAGATCTACATACCTCTACTCAGCAAAATTGAAAAATTCAAGTATTAAAAGTGCTTAGAATCATAATATATACATATTAGACTAACAAAATGCAAGGAAGGAGCAAGAATTAAAATCTAAAGGTTTCTCCATATCATGCAAGGTTTACTTGCCAAAAATGAAAGGAGGAGAAAAGAGAGAATAATGGAAGAAAGAGAAAGAAGTTAGATTATATAGTTAGGGCTTGTGGTATAGACCATGTGTTCAACTCATGACCAAACCAACCCAACCAACTAAACCATGAACCAAGTTAAACCAAATAATAGGTCTAGTCTCCATGCAACCTAATAAACATACAAGCAAGAAATTATATGTCCCAAATACATATATCGGGAACGAAGAGTGACAAACAAGTATGATCTAGCTAGATCGTATATCCTTTTTGGGGCATATCATTATTGGAGGTAATATAGAGGTGGACCTAAAGAAGGTGGAGGCTATCGAGAGTTGTCCAGGGCCTAGTACAGTTGCAGATGTGCACAGTTTTCTTGGATTGGCATAGCACAACAGGAGGATTATGATAGACTTTGTTAGGATTACTGTACCCTTGACACGTCTGACATGTAAGGACGTACGTTTTATGTCATACCTCGACTCCATAGAGTCGATAATCATCCCCGGACATAATGTCGTGTAAGTCTAGATTGTACTCACACAAGGCAAGAAGATAAAACATAATAGTTATCATCGAAACGACCATGTTGCAGCAAAAAATATATAAAGTCACAAGAAAACATAATCAGAGTATACAAAATGAAGCTTTTTATTGAATATTTGTAGCGGTTACAAAGGCTCTTAATCGCCCCAATGAATATTCCAAGTTGGCTTACAACACTCATTCATCTCCCTTGCTCACAAGGATCTCGTTGTTCCATACATCATGTCTTCTTATATCCTCAGCCGAAGATCTGAATGTTGCCAAACCTGAGCTTCCAATGCCTTTGGTATATCTGAGCGTTCGTTAGTACCTGAGGGGTTGGGTGATCAGTACACATCTTGTACTAGTGAGCGAGTTAACCCATTCACCTAAACCGACACTAAGTAACCATATAAAAGCATACAGTTTTATATGGTGGTCTTGCTATTGGGACCTAGATTGATTTTAGTTTATGTTTATGGCATGTTACGAAAGTAGTAAAATATGTACACATGTAAAGTAAGATAATCATGTAAACATATAAGCATGTTATGCTCGATCGCATAAGTAACTAAGCAAGCTAGTAGTTTATACTTGAATCGCGTAAGTAAAGCATTAAACATATTGAACCGCATCACTTATCTGTGGCTCTTACCATAGACAATGTGCATACTATTGCTTGAGGCAAGGTGGACACTAGCCGCCTACACAAACGTACATTAGCATACCAACTCTTATATATATTAAGGTCATTGGCCGAGCCATATTGGACTAATACATAACATATGTGGGCCGTCCTTCCATTGTATTTGGTTGCAATGCCTCAACTATAGGTTTCAAAAATGCCTCATATTGAAACACGATCCGAGGTAAGCGACGTACCATCTATCCAAAGGTTGCAATGCCTCAGTGGATATCTCGCTATACCGTAATACTAAAGCCCTTCCATTTTCGCCTAGGTTGAATCGGTCTCGGTGCCCCAGATACCGTTCGAGAAAAACTAAGCCCGTGCAGGGCAGTCCGTAATCATGCAACATTGAAATATAAGTCCAACGTAGTATGTGCCTTCTTACCCCACTATACCATACTCGTGATATCACAAGGTACCTTACCTCTTCCCGATACTGTGTTTCATGGGCACCATACCACCTTTCGATAGTTTTGTGTGCACCATGCCCTATTCTAATGCAGTTGTATAGTTTTGAAACACAATTACATGCTATTTGATACTCTTGCACTGATGCACATTTTAATCGTCTACATATTGGCAATTGGTGTTGCACCCTAATACCCAGGTACGAAGGATCGCTCGAATATATCAAAGGCATTAGAATCTCAGGTTCGATAATATGCATATGTTTGGTTGAAGATATAAGAAGACATGATGTATAGAACGACGAGATCCTTTGTAAGCAAGAGAGATCAATGAGTGTTGTAAGATAACTTGGCATATTCATTGGGGCAATTGAGAGCCTTTGTTACCGCTACAAATATCTAATAAAGATATTTGTTTCGTATACTCTGATTGTGTGTACTTGTGACTCTATATTTCTTCCACTGTAACATGGTTATTTCAATGATAACTATTTTATTTTATCTTTTTGCCTTATACGAGTGCAATCTAGACTCGCACGACATCACGTCCGGGGGACGATTATCGACTATGCGAAGTCGGGGCATGACATTTTGAGTGTTTAAATAATTGTCAAGCTTCCTTCGAGAAGCTCAAGAGGATTTTGATCTCTGCTCCGATTCTGATACTTCTAGTAGGACTATGTGGGTTTATTATTTATCAGATAAGGGAGTGGGATGTGTCCTTGTGCAGCATGGCAAAGTTATAGCTCATACGTCTCGACAGCTTCAAGACCATGAAAGGTACTATCCGATGCTCGATCTGGAGTTAGCCATAGTTGTATTTGCACTCAAGCTCTAGAGGCATTATCTGTATAGGGATCGAGTGAATAATTTTATCGACCATAAGAGCTTGAAGTATGTGTTCACCCAGAGAGATCTCAATATGCGACAAAGGAGATAGCTGGAGCTACTGAAGGACTATGATCTTGACCTTCAATATCATCCATGAAAGGCCAATATTGTTGCAGATGCATTGAATAGGAGACCATGAGCCTACTTATTGTCAAAGCATATGAGATATTGGAGGATCTTTAGGAGACGTCCATAGAGGTGGTGTTATTGTATAATATAGTATTGATGGTAGGTTTGCAAGTTTATTCTACCATTATTTAGAGGATCAGTGTAGTGCAATCAGAAGATGCCAGACTTCAGCAGCTCAGAGCAGAGAATGAGGTAGGGAGCATAGCAGATTTGAATATTCATGAGGATAGTACTCTTTGATTTAGGAGTCATCTTTGTGTGTCGAGTGGAGATATCCAACAAAAGATCATGTCAGAGGCCCATAGATCTAATCTATATTTCTTTCACCCAGGAGGGACGAATATATATAGGGATATTCATCTGTATTTTTGATATAATATAATAAAGAGAAAGATAGCATGGTTTGTCTCTAAATGCTTATTGTGCCAACAGGTCAAGGCTGAGCATTAGAGACTGATCGGGCTTCTCAATATTTAGCAATTTCAGAGTGGAAGTGGGAGCATATTACCATGGATTTTGTGACATATCTTCCTATATCCCCGGCTGGCAGAGATATTATTTGGATGTTAGTGAACCGACTCACAAAGGTTGCTTACTTCCTACCTTTCAGATTATGTCAGACTATAGAGCAGTTGGCCAAGATATACTTGAGGCATATAGTCAGATTTCATAGGGTGACAGTTAACATCGTGTCTGATAGGGATTCCAGGTTTATGTTGTATTTTGGAAGAGTCTCTAGTAGAGTTTGGGTACCCACTTATGGTTCAATTCAGTATAGAATCCATAGACAAAAGGTCAATCAAAGCAGATGATCCAGACCCTTGAATATATGCTTTGATCGTGCATTCTTGAATTTGGTAGATCCTGGGAGGATCACTTGAACATAGTAGAATTATCCTACAATAATAGATTTTTGTGAGCATTTAGATGGCACTCTTTGAGGCATTTTATAGCACTAGATGTGTATCACCTTTGGCATGAGATGATGTTGCTAAGAGACAGATGCATGGGTTTTGAATGATAACTTAAACAGTTTAGGTAGTCATGTAGATCAGAGAGCATCTTATAGTAACTCAGGATCATCAATGTCATTGGAAGAGAAGCATAGGAGACCTCTTGAGTTCTCTGTCAGCAACCACGTATTCTTTCATATTTTTTCTACCCTTGGAGTTATCATATTTGGAGTATGGGGAAATCTTAGTCCAAGGTATATAGGTTTGTTCGATATTCTCGAGCGAGTTGAAAATATATGATATTGTCTTGCTCTTTCGTGAGATACATTATGTATATCACGTATCTCAATTACGTTAGTATATTTCAAATTTGGGTCATATCCTAGATTATTTTGAGATGGTCATTGGTAATGACTTATTATTTGAGGAGTGACATATTTCTATTTTAGACCAAAGGAAGAAGGTTCTCAAGGACAGGACTATCCATCTAGTTTGTGCCTCTTAGGGACATCACTAGCCGGGTAAGTGTAGTGGGAGCACGAGGATGTTATCTGAGCTGTAATCCATATCCGATCGACTCGGTTGGTATAATCATTCATGTACACCATATCTTATCCTTAGAGTATGTGTTTTAGATTTTAGTATTTTTGCAGCTTCGAGTTATTTTTAGTTCTCTATATGTAAGTTTTATTATGGATTTCTTGAATGTGTGAGTTTTTTGTTTGGTTCTTGATATCATATTTTTCTGGATTTTTAGCTTGTTGAGTGCCTTATTAAAATTTTGAGGATAATTTTTTTAAGAGGGAAGAGTTATGAGGCTTTCCTCACCATATTAATATTTATATATGGATACATGAGTATTTATTATATTATTGTATTTTTTATTTATGTGGTTTTCGTATCGTAATCAAGGATGATATATTTTTGCAAGACGAATCCTTGATTATAGTTCATAACACTTAAAGTGTAATTTTTTTGTGTCAGCAGTATATTGTCAGTACATTACCGATATATCGCCTATGTTATATTTATTAATTTTGGACTTGTTGTGTTATCAACGATAAACTGATAGTATAACTCTGTTATACTGGCTATGCTAATTTTTGTGGATTTTGAACTTGATGTGACATCAATGGTATACTGACGGTACACATCTAGTATACCGTTCTGATATCCATAGTTGATTTCATGAATTTTCTTATTTCATTGATTCATTTTTGCTTAATACTTGAATGCTTATTGCTCAAACCTGAATTCTTATAATTGATGATTGTATTGATTGGTTGTGGTGGTATCCATGCCTGGTGCGCGAGTGTCACTACCACATCCTGAAATAGGGGTATTTTTGTCTTTTTATTTATTATAAGTATTGTGTGTATTTATTTTAAATAATTTCATGATATGTGTATATATATATTATATATATAGTATTCTTTAATGCATGAGCTAGTAGACTAGAACTAGAAGCCCACTAGATGAACCCCTGACCAAAGTATAGGATTATAGATTTAATTAGTAATTTTTTATATTAATTATTCAGGTTATAAATTATTATTGTGATTTTATTTAATTGTTGTACCTTACCGTTGCTTCGATATTGGAGCACTACTCTAGCCATTGTCTTCCTACAAATTTTACACTGTTGTCCTAGACATGCCAGTCTTCTGTTTTGCTCCTTGTGTAACTCATAAATATTTCCTTTTGTGCTTTATTTTAGACACACAATATTCATCGCAAATATTTAATTATATTTCCAATAAATCCAACTTTGCATCTTTGTGCGTTCTAATCAAAATTGGAGACACAATCTCGACCCATTTTGTGCCTCTGGTGGTGCTGATCAGGACGCTGCTGCTGCTGAGTAACTCTCTCCACAGCCTGGAGAGCCACTTGATGAGCATTCTCCATGTTCACCCTCATCATCTCTGTCTGAGCCTGATGTGCCTCAGCCTGCACTCTCTGGGCCTCTGCCGACGTCCTCTGGGCATCGACCATGCCCTGAATCAAGGCGAACATCTGTGCCCCATCGACGGGCACACCTCCTGGATGCTGAACCGGTGGTGGTGGTGGTGGTAGAGGCCCCGTCGTAGCTGAGGGGACCCTCTGAACAGGTGGTGGAGGACCCCCGAATGCTGCAGACACTCCCACATGTACTGGAGATGTAGGAGGTGCTGCGGATGTCTGTCCGGCAGGGCGAGAGGTGGCAGACCTCTCTGAATCTGCTGCTCCGAGTCTCTGGGACCTCCTCGGCGGCATCTTGAAGACAGATCGAAAAATTTAATTAAGGCAATAGATACGATATCATCAAGGAAGGACAGTAAATTTCTAAGGGAAAATCATTAAGAGTAGTATCATAAGAATCAAAATTCCTTAATTATGATTGAGCATATCCTCGGCCTAATTCCTATTTCCTAAAACAGGCTCGTAGTAATACTCTAAGCGAGCACCACTACGATATCGCTCTAATGCGAATCTATTGACTGGACCTGCATGGGCCACCAATAAAACGTGTCACGACCCGCACCCGAAATTTGGGCATGAGTCGTGGGTACGTCTAGCCTACGCCGCAGCATCGGCGGTAGAACGCTGTCTAGGTCTCAACATATAATATATCATGTCAATCGTCTCAACTCCGTACGGAGGACAATGATAATAATCCACAGTTCTATAAATATACTTAATCACAAGCTATAAGAATAATGGCACGAAGAGAATGGAAAAAAGTTCTATAATAAACCAACCACAATAAGTCCAACTCAATCCTGGGTCTAGATGACCTCACAAAGTCACAAAATAATAAATACAACTTAGTCTCAGTCTAGAACAATAAATGCAGAAAAATAATCTAAGAATTGCCAGGTACATTCTCCTCTAGGCTAGGCAACTCCTCTGGGGTTTCTAGAGTGAAATCTTCCTCTAATCCTGGGCCGTAATGAGTGGGGCACAAGCTCTCCAGGTCCTCTGAAAAATGTTATCCAGTCAGGATTGGAGCGAAGCACAAGCACTAACAGCAGTTTCATTAAATTGACAAAGACTATAAACAGTGTAAGAAATACAAGATGGAAATAAATGCTGGAAATATAAAGTACTGGAGAAATGGAAATAGGCAATAGAGCATCTAGCAATAAACAATAGACAGTGAATGCTAGAACAAGTGAATCTGAATAAAATAGACATCTAGCTAAGTGTTTGAATTATCAGTTTATTATGTGATCGGCTTGGGACTTGATCAGGCTGGTTATATATGATTAGCTATGATTCTTGTAGGTCAGGCTAACCATATGGTTAGCTATGATGCATGTAGTGGTCAGAATAATCATATATAACAGCTATGATGCATGTAAATGGTCAGGCCGCACCCGACGTGAGAAGTGGGGTGAGCCATGATGCATGTAAAGGTTTGGATATGATCACATAATCTACTAATAGTTCTCCATCCCCCAGCTAGCACGATGGATTCCAACCACGACTCCTCATAATGGGGATCTAGGGTGCTAATCCGTGTATCCATAGTGTCGGAATCAAGTATGTAATACAACTGAATTATAGAAATAATCAACAATGAAAACTGTCAGAGAATGTACTCGCCTGTGGTCCTGAGCGAAGTGTAAGGATCGAGGTCCAAAGTGGAATCACAATGACCTATTTATGGAAAAATTAATGTCAAATACTGAATTAAAGGAATAACATGTTTAGTTAAATAAAAAGATGAGGTTTCTAGGTCATGGCTCAGTCTATACTAGGTTAACTAGGCCCACTAGTTGAATCTATATCATACTTCTAAGATAGAAAATAACTACCAACTTCTGCTGTTACTAGCTATATTAGATACTAGTAGGTTATAAAATCCTTGTGCATAGGTATAAGATGCTATCTTATTGTACTAGTATTACATGATTCATGACACTATACACATTTTCTATTTCCCTAACATACCCTGGTACACCATTAGACATCCAAACACAAGCTAATACCTACACATACTGAACTGAAATAGACTAATTCCCTCTCTGAACAATTAACTTCCCACTGAGACACACTAACACATGTTCACAGTCACTGAACTACACACTAATACCTCACTGATTCTAGTACCTACTGAGAATACTGGGAACACAGGCATTGAGATCTAAGGCTCACACACACCTTACTCTAGGTCTCAACTCCCAATACACTGTAGACACAAAATAACTCACTGCACACACAGGTTTTACTCTCACCTAACTGGTACACATGATATATTCAGCCACACACTCTCACAGGTTTCTGGATACTGATGCATAGGAACAACACTGCCACACACTATCACACACACTGCTCACACACAGATTTTCTTACTGACACACTGGTATCTAACTAATACACACAGTATTAACTGCTCACTCACCCATAACTCGCTGATACACACTGGGGTATTCACAGAACACCAAAATACTGCACAGACATTTACACATAGGTAATAATACACACTTTATTTCTGCACACTGACCACAGTCCTACTGCTACTGGAGAATAGATCCTGGGACACATTGTTTGATACACACTCCTAGATACACTGAGAATTCCTCAGTAGACACACATACACATTGTCACATAGACACATAGGTATCTCACTGCTCACTGATATCTTATGACACAGGGTCATACACACAATGGCACTAAACTCTCAGTATTCACACACCCAGCAAATGCATACTGATACCTCACTGCACTCACACAGGTAAAACACATACTATACTCACAAAGTACACTCAGGTAGGCACACACTCACAAGTTACACTCACTCACACACAAGACTCACAGCTACTGCTACACTATGACACAGATACTGAGTCACTCACATAGACAAACACAGCTCATTGCTCAGTCTCACAGTCAAAATTACACAGGCACACTGGTTTCTTAAGTTCTCACACTCACTGAGTTCTCACTACACATAGCTACACTAACACACCTAATACTGAGACTAACATAACAGTCACTAACCCTTAGTTCCAAACTTGTACATAACACACAGGTATACATAGGAACACACATAACTCTCAGTTCCAACATGTATACTGATACATAATAACTCACACAGCACACACATACCCCTTCAATACAACTTCTTCCTCATGATAACCCCAAATTCCCTGCTACCTATGCTACAACCTAACTGTCACACACTTAAGATCACACCCACACATATGTTTGTATAATTAATACAAACTCTTATACAATTACACACTTTTATAAGGGATACCTGATACTAATAGCAGATACCACTCATCAATCAGTGGATACCCGACTCTGCATAGCCACACAGACTCCCTTCATTAAGACACTCACAATAGACACTCTGATACACACTCATAGACCTACACGATAGGACTCAAACAAATGATACTCTTTTTCCCCAAACATTGAGATGCACTACTAAATTCTGATACACAGGTCTGACCTCACCATACTGATACAAACAGTCACCTACACACACACTCACCTGCACTCTAGAATTAACACACAAGTTCTCATACACCCACTGCTACTGAACTGAATCCCAACACAGTCCAAAAACCCGACTGTGCATAGAACTCTCCTCTAATGCACAGGAAAAACCAACGAATAGCTAAACACAGGCAAATATATTATGTATATAGGCCTATAAATCAAAACATGCATAAATTTGAATACCTTAGATGGATAAATCCTTAATGAACATTTCATCGAGCACTTAGTGTGCTGAAATCGAACCCATACACAAAACTCCTGAAAAACCCAAACCAAAACCCTAAATCGAAATCTAAATATCAAGATGGGTTCCTAATGGGCAACAACAACAGAAAAATAGGATTTGAATGGATAAAAATCGGATTTTACCTATAGGGAGATGGTTTCTCTATGAAGGTTCCTTTTCCCCAAGGCTTCTTGACCCAAGCTCCTTGTTCTCCTTGCTTTGAAAGAGGAAGATGGAATCCCTAGGGTTAGATTCCGAAATCTGGAGGTGGGGAATTTGTTTCCTTGATGGAGGCTAGGGTTTCTCCTTTCTACATGAAGGGAGAGAGGGTTCCCTTTTATATTAAAACCAAGCTAGGGTTTCTAATGCATAGTTTAGGTTAAACCCCCTATGTTAGGTCATGAAGAACTTAATTAATTCAGGTTTAGTCATTCTAGGGTTGGAGGTCCAAACCTAAAATTGAATTCTAGGGTTTCTCTAAAATTGGTCTTCAATTTGGGGTTTAGCCATACTGACTTCTAGGGTTTGACCTAACCCAACACAACCAACATCAAATAAATAGTTTTACAACTCAGCAGATTAATTAAACACATAATTATTCAAAATAGTAAATTTACACAAATGCCCCTATCTGGAAATGTGGTAGTGACAAGTCTACCCTCCTAAAAGAAATTTTGTCCTCAAAATTTGGACTGAACAGAACAAGAATAAATCAAAAAGGGATATACCTCAAGTCTAGAAGAGGTACGGGTATTGCTCACGCATTTCGTCCTCTCTCTCCCAGGTCGACTCCCCTGGAGAGTGATGTCTCCATGCAACACGAACCAAAGGAATAGTTTGGTTCCGCAACACCTTCTCTTTGCGGTCCAAGATCTCTACGGGCTGCTCGGGGTAGCTGAGCGTCGGACCAACCTCAATCTCCGAGTGGTCTAGTATGTGACTAGGGTCTGCCACGTACCGTCTCAGCTGCGACACGTGGAACACATCATGCACTCCCTCTAATGCAGGCGGCAAGTCCAGTCTATACGCCACTGCACCTACCCTCGCAAGAATGCCAAAGGGTCCGATGTAGCGTGGGCTAAGCTTCCCGCCTTGACCAAAACGAATCGTGCCACGCGTCGGAGAAATCCGTAGAAATACTAGATCGCCAACCTAAAACAAAACAGTCTCAAGACGCAGTCTAAAAAAACAACACAAACCAAAAAAATAATAATCTATACCTGAAACTCAAGGGGTCTACGGTGGCTGTCGGCCCAATACCGCTGTCTGTCCTGTGCCACTCGCAGTCTGTCTCTGATGAGTTTCACCTTTTCTGCTGCATCCACGACCATTTCTAGTCCTAGCAAGGCTCTCTCTCCAACGTCGTCCCAAGATAACGGTGTACGACACCTCCGTCCATAAAGAGCCTCAAATGGTGACATCTCGATGCTGGCCTGATAGCTGTTGTTGTAAGCGAACTCTACCAGGTGCAGATGATCCTCCCAAGAACCTCCGAGATCTAGAACGCAAGTGCGTAGCATATCCTCGAGAGTCTGAATAGTCCGTTCAGACTGCCCGTCTGTCTGGGGGTGATATGCGGTACTGAACTTGAGCTGAGTGCCCAAGCTAGCCTGCAGACTCCTCCAGAAGTGGGAAGTGAAGCGACTATCCCGATCCGAGACGATGCTCACCGGAACTCCATGAAGTCTTACGATCTGACGCACGTACATCTCTGCTAGCCTCTCTGTCGACGTGCCCACCTTGAAAGGTAAGAAATGGGCTGATTTGGTCAACCTGTCCACGATGACCCAAATCGCGTCCTTCCCTCCTGGAGAACGTGGAAGCCCTGAAATGAAATCTATGGTCACGTGCTCCCATTTCCACTCTAGAATCGATAAAGGTTGAAGCAAACCACCTGGCCTCTGCCGGTCTGCCTTTACCTGCTGGTACACTAGACACCGGGATACGAAGCGTGCTACCTCGCGCTTCATTCCATACCACCATACGTGCTCCCTCAAGTCTCGATACATCTTGTTGGTACCGGGATGCATCGAGTACTGAGAGCGGTGTGCTTCCTGCAAAACCTCCTCGCGCAGCTCCCCGCTCGGCACACACATCCTCGTGCCGTGCCGTAAGGAACCATCATCTGCGATAGTAAATTCGTCCGACAATCCTGTCTGAACCTGTGCTCTGATACTCCTCAGAGCCTCATCATCAAACTGCGCAGCTCTGATCTTGTCCATCAGCTCGGACTATATCTTTAATCCCTACATCTGAATCTCAGTACCGGGAACTAACACTTCAATCTCCAAGCTCTCCAAATCAGCCAACAAATGTCTATCTGTCGTCAAGTACATAGCCATCGGATACCTGCTCAAGGCATCGACGACTATGTTGGCCTTTCCTGGGTGGTACTGCAATGAGATGTCAAAGTCCTTCATCAACTCTAACCACCTCTTCTGCCTCATGTTCAGCTCCTTCTGTGTGAATACGTACTTCAAGCTCTTGTGGTCTGTGAAAATCTCCACACGCTCTCCGTACAGGTAATGTTTCCACAGCTTTAGAGCAAAAATAACTGCTGCCAACTCCAAATTATGGGTGGGGTAGTTCTTTTCATGAAGGCGTAACTGCCTGAAAGTATAGGCAATTACCTTCCCGTGCTGCTGAAGAACACATCCCAGACCCTTCCCTGAAGCATCACTGTAGATGGTGAAGCCACCTGTCCCTGCTGGCAACGTCAAAATTGGAGCTGTCGTCAACCTCTTCTTTAGTTCATCAAATGCAGCCTGGTACTCCTCCGTCCAGACAAAATCCACATCCTTCCTAGTCAGTCTGGTCATCGGCGCTGCAATCTTGGAGAAGTCTTGTACAAACCTCCTGTAGTATCCTGCTAGCCCGAGAAAACTCCTGATCTCAGCTACCGAACTGGGGGTAGCCCACGACTCCACTGCCTCGATCTTCTGCGGGTTAACCGAGATTCCGTCACCCGATACCACATGCCCAAGAAATTTGACCTTGTAAAGGAAGAATTCACACTTAGAGAGTTTCTCGTACAGCTTCTCCCTCCTGAGAGTCTCTAAGACCAACCTCAGGTGCTCTTCGTGCTCCTTCGGAGTCTTGGAATACACAAGAATATCGTCGATGAACACCACTACGAACTTGTCAAGGTACTGGTGGAACACCTTGTTCATCAAGTTCATGAATACTGCCGGTGCATTGGTTAAACCAAATGGAATCACCATGAACTCAAACTGGCCGTATCTGGTCCAAAAAGCTGTCTTCGGCGTGTCCTCTCTCTTCACCTTCACCTGGTGATAGCCTGACCTCAAATCTATCTTTGAAAACACCCTCGCCCCGTTCAACTGATCGAAAAGATCATCTATCCTCGGCAGCGGGTACTTTTTCTTGATAGTGATATTGTTCAAAGCTCTATAATCAATGCATATGCGCATCATGCCGTCCTTCTTCGGTACGAACAATACCGGAGCTCCCCATGGTGTTGAACTGGATTTGATGAAGCCTTTGTCCTGCAGCTCCTCAACTTGTTTTTTCAGTTCTGCCAGCTCGCTGTTGTTGACTCTATAGACATGTTGCGAAATGGGCTCCGCTCCTGGAACTAAGTCTATAGAGAATTCAACATCTCTGTCTGGCGGCAAGCCTGGCAACTCTTCTGGAAATACATCCAGGAACTCCGCTATCAGAGGATGTGGCAACTCCTCTTCTTCCGCCCTGGCTCCGCAAAATATGCTCTTCCCCTGTTCCGCTGCTCCTCTGACGACCTCAAACTCCGGCTCTCCTGGTGGTCTAAATAATACTCTGCCTCTATGACAATCTATCGTAGCATGATGCCTACTCAATCAGTCCATTCCGAGTACAATATTGTACCCCGGAAGTGGCATGACGAGTAAGCTCACGCTCAACTCTCTGCCTCCAACTGACACTCTCCGGTCCTTGCAGTGATCACGGACTAGGATAATACCTCCACCAGTCATGATCTTGCAAGTCCTAGCTAATGGTTCTGTGTCTAAATGATGTCGAAGTGCATAAGATACAGACACAAAACTATGGGAAGCGCCAGAGTCGAATAAGGTAAATACGGGAATACAATCGAGAAGAACCGAACCTGTGATCAAGTCTCCTGCTGGCTCGATCTTCTCGACTGCCATGGCGTACGCTCGCCCCTGGGGTACACCTCTCTGCTGCTGGTGCTGGGCAAACTTCTGATGTTACGGTGGAAGTAGTGCCCTCTGTTGTTGGCCTCCTGGTACGGCAGGTACCCTGTCTGGTCCTCTCTGGGCGGCTGCTCCACCCTGACCTGGACGAATGGTAGGGCAATCCCTCAGCTGGTGTGTCGTCGATCCGCAGGACAGACATGAGCCCAATCTCTTCCTGCAGATATCTCTAGTATGTCCTATCTTCCCGCAGTACGCACACTGGATGGCGGGTTGAGTCTGTCTCTGTTGCTGCTGCTGGACCTGCCCTCGGGCTGGTGCCTGATGCTGCTGCTGAAAGGGTCTCTGCTGTTGCTGCTGAAAGTGTGGACGCTTGCCCGGTCCCACACTACTGTTTGCTCCTCCAGAACCATCGCGTCCCCTCTTGGGCCTGAGGCCCAAGTCGTCCTCGGCTATCTGGGCATCCATCAATATGCCCTCGTAGGTAGCTGTGCGACGTCCCGACTTGCGAGACTTGATCTCCCTTGTCAGCCCCTTTCTGAACTTCCGGGCCCTGTCCCCCGGATCTCTAATCATCGACGGTGCGAAGCGGCTCAGGCGGGAAAACTCTGCGGCATACTCATCGACGGACGAGCTCCCCTGGGCTAAGTCATGGAACTGACTCTCCAAAGCTCCCAGGGCAACATCAGGAAAGAACTTCTCCTTGAAGAGCTCCTTGAAATCCTCCCAAGTGAGTCCCCTGCGCAAGAGTCTCGGCTCCGTGCGAAACCACGTCAAGGCAATATCGAATATCTGGCTGCCAGCGGCCTCGATCGGGAGGGCCTCTGGAAGCTGTGCCAAGCGCAAGTTCCTCTCGATGTCCTCTAGCCAATCATCGGCGTAGAGTATCCCTTCTGTCCCCTTGAACTCCCGAGGCATCATCCTCTTGAAATCCACAATGGTGCCCGGCCTCTGGTGGTGCTGATCAGGACGCTGCTGCTGCTGAGTAACTCTCTCCACAGCCTGGAGAGCCACTTGATGAGCATTCTCCATGTTCACCCTCATCATCCCTGTCTGAGCCTGATGTGCCTCAGCCTGCACTCTCTGGGCCTCTGCCGACGTCCTCTGGGCATCGACCATGCCCTGAATCAAGGCTAACATCTGTGCCCCATCGACGGGCACACCTCCTGGATGCTGAACTGGTGGTGGTGGTTGTGGTAGAGGCCCCGTCGTAGCTGAGGGGACCCTCTGAACAGGTGGTGGAGGACCCCCGAATGCTGCAGACAATCCCACATGTACTGGAGATGTAGGAGGTGCTGCGGATGTCTGTCCGGCAGGGCGAGAGGTGGCAGACCTCTCTGAATCTGCTGCTCTGAGTCTCTGGGACCTCCTCGGCGGCATCCTGAAGACAGATCGAAAGATTTAATTAAGGCAATAGATACGATATCATCAAGGAAGGACAGTAAATTTCTAAGGGAAAATCATTAAGAGTAGTATCATAAGAATCAGAATTCCTTAATTGTGATTGAGCATATCCTCGGCCTAATTCCTATTTCCTAAAACAGGCTCGTAGTAATACTCTAAGCGAGCACCACTACGATATCGCTCTAATGCGAATCTATTGACTGGACCTACATGGGCCACCACTAAAATGTGTCACGACCCGCACCCGGAATTTGGGCATGAGTCGTGGGTACGTCCAGCCTACGCCGCAGCATCGACGGTAGAACGCTGTCTAGGTCTCAACATATAATATATCCTGTCAATCGTCTCAACTCCGTACGGAGGACAATGATAATAATCCACAGTTCTATAAATATACTCAATCACAAGCTATAAGAATAATGGCACGAAGAGAATGGAAAAAAGTTCTATAATAAACCAACCACAATAAGTCCAACTCAATCCTGGGTCTAGATGACCTCACAAAGTCACAAAATAATAAATACAACCCAGTCTCAGTCTAGAACAATAAATGGAGAAAAATAATCTAAGAATTGCCAGGTACATTCTTCTCTTGGCTAGGCAACTCTGGGGTTTCTGGAGTGAAATCTTCCTCTAATCCTGGGCCGTAATGAGTGGGGCACAAGCTCTCCAGGTCCTCTGAAAAATGTTATCCAGTCAGGATTGGAGCGAAGCACAAGCACTAACAGCAGTTTCATTAAATTGACAAAGACTATAAACAGTGTAAGAAATACAAGATGGAAATAAATGCTGGAAATATAAAGTACTGGAGAAATAGAAATAGGCAATAGAGCATCTAGCAATGAACAATAGACAGTGAATGCTAGAACAAGTGAATCTGAATAAAATAGACATCTAGCTAAGTGTTTGAATTATCAGTTTATTATGTGATCGGCTTGGGACTTGATCAGGCTGGTTATATATGATTAGCTATGATTCTTGTAGGTCAGGCTAACCATATGGTTAGCTATGATACATGTAGTAGTCAGGATAATCATATATAACAGCTATGATGCATGTAAATGGTCAGGCCGCACCCGACGTGAGAAGTGGGGTGAGCTATGATGCATGTAAAGGTTTGGATATGATCACATAATCTACTAATAGTTCCCCATCCCCAGCTAGCACGATGGATTCCAACCACGACTCCTCATGATGGGGATCTAGGGTGCTAACCCGTGTATCCATAGTGTCGGAATCAAGTATATAATACAACTGAATTATAGAAATAATCAACAATAAAAACTGTCAGAGAATGTACTCGCCTGTGGTCCTGAGCAAAGTGTAAGGATCGAGGTCCAAAGTGGAATCACAATGACCTATTTATGGAAAAATTAATGTCAAATACTGAATTAAAGGAATAACATGTTTAGTTAAATAAAAAGATGAGGTTTCTAGGTCATGGCTCAGTCTATACTAGGTTAACTAGACCCACTAGTTGAATCTATATCATACTTCTAAGATAGAAAATAACTACCAACATCTGCTGTTACTAGCTATATTAGATACTAGTAGGTTATAAAATCCTTGTGCATAGGTATAAGATGCTATCTTATTGTACTAGTATTACATGATTCATGACACTATACACATTTTCTATTTCCCTAACATACCCTGGTACACCATTAGACATCCAAACACAAGCTAATACCTATACATACTGAACTGAAATAGACTAATTCCCTCTCTGAACAATTAACTTCCTACTGAGACATACTAACACATGTTCACAGTCACTGAACTACACACTAATACCTCACTGATTCTAGTACCTTACTGAGAATACTGAGAACACAGGCATTGAGATCTAAGGCTCAAACACACCTTACTCTAGGTCTCAACTCCCAATACACTGTACACACAAAATAACTCACTGCACACACAGGTTTTACTCTCACCTAACTGGTACAAATGATATATTCAGCCACACACTCTCACAGGTTTCTGGATACTGATACATAGGCACAACACTGCCACACACTATCACACACACTGCTCACACACAGATTTTCTTACTGACACACTGGTATCTAACTAATACACACAGTATTAACTGCTCACTCACCCATAACTCGCTGATACACACTGGGGTATTCACAGAACACCAAAACACTGCACAGACATTTACACATAGGTAATAATACACACTTTATTTCTGCACACTGACCACAGTCCTACTGCTACTGGAGAATAGATCCTGGGACACATTGTCTGATACACACTCCTAGATATACTGAGAATTCCTCAGTAGACACACATACACATTGTCATATAGACACATATGTATCTCACTGCTCACTGATATCTTATGACACAGGGTCATACACACAATGGCAATAAACTCTCAGTATTCACACACCCAGCAAATGCATACTGATACCTCACTGCACTAACACAGGTAAAACACACACTATACTCACAAAGTACACTCAGGTAGGCACACACTCACAAGTTACACTCACTCACACACAAGACTTACAGCTACTGCTACACTATGACACAGATACTGAGCCACTCACATAGACAAACACAGCTCACTGCTCAGTCTCACAGTCAAAATTACACAGGCACACTGGTTTCTTAAGTTCTCACACTCACTGAGTTCTCACTACACACAGCTACACTAACACACCTAATACTGAGACTAACATAACAGTCACTAACCCTTAGTTCCAAACTTGTACATAACACACAGGTATACATAGGAACACACATAACTCTCAGTTCCAACATATATACTGATACATAATAACTCACACAGCATACACATACCCCTTCAATACAACTTCTTCCTCATGATAACCCCAAATTCCCTGCTACCTATGCTACAACCTACCTGTCACACACTTAAGATCACACCCACACATATGTTTGTATAATTAATACAAACTCTTATACAATTACACACTTATATAAGGGATACCTGATACTAATAGCAGATACCACTCATCAATCAGTGGATACCCGACTCTGCATAGCCATACAGACTCTCTTCATTAAGACACTCACAATAGACACTCTGATACACACTCATAGACCTACACGATAGGACTCAAACAAATGATACTCTTTTCCCCCAAACATTGAGATGCACTACTAAATTCTGATACACAGGTCTGACCTCACCATACTGATACAAACAGTCACCTACACACACACTCACCTGCACTCTAGAATTAACACACAAGTTCTCATACACCCACTGCTACTGAACTGAATCCCAACACAGTCCAAAAACCCGACTGTGCACAGAACTCTCCTCTAATGCACAGGAAAAACCAACGAATAGCTAAACACAGGCAAATATATTATGTATATAGGCCTATAAATCAAAACATGCATAAATTTGAATACCTTAGATGGATAAATCCTTAATGAACATTTCATCGAGCACTTAGTGTGCTGAAATCGAACCCATACACAAAACTCCTGAAAAACCCAAACCAAAACCCTAAATCGAAATCTAAATATCAAGATGGGTTCCTAATGGGCAACAACAACAGAAAAACAGGATTTGAATGGATAAAAATCGGATTTTACCTATAGGGAGATGGTTTCCCTATGAAGGTTCCTCTTCCCCAAGGCTTCTTGACCCAAGCTCCTTGTTCTTCTTGCTTTGAAAGCGGAAGATGGTATCCCTAGGGTTAGATTTCGAAATCTGGAGGTAGGGAATTTGTTTCCTTGATGGAGGCTAGGGTTTCTCCTTTCTACATGAAGGGAGGGAGGGTTCCCTTTTATATTAAAACCAAGCTAGGATTTCTAATGCATAGTTTAGGTTAAACCCCCTATGTTAGGTCATGAAGAACTCAATTAATTCAGGTTTAGTCATTCTAGGGTTAGAGGTCCAAACCTAAAATTGAATTCTAGGGTTTCATTAGAATTGGTCTTCAATTTGGGGTTTAGCCATACTGACTTCTAGGGTTTGACCTAACCCAACACAACCAACATCAAATAAATAGTTTTACAACTCAGCAGATTAATTAAACACATAATTATTCAAAATAGTAAATTTACACAAATGCCCCTATCTGGAAATGTGGTAGTGACACATTTTGACCATGTGACCCTGAGAATTGTGAGTTGTCTGCCTTATGTGCACTGACGTACTGGCAAGACATATGTTAGTATTTACTGTCTGATTTTACATCAATTGAGACGTGACACCCATGCAGCTAGACGCACACTTGACCCTGTTAGATGACAAGTAGCACCCTAGCGTAGTCTCTGAGTTTAGTGTATTTATGATTGTGTGTATGTAGTGTATCGACTGATGCAATATTATCATTAAATGATGTCTATAGGACTGTTGGATTATTAAGATGAGACCTCAGAAATAGGATATTGGTATTTCCAGTAAAGGACCACAGGTGAGTACATTCTCTAACAGTTTTTATTATGTTGATTATCTCTATGATTCTAGTTGTATAGTGTACATGATTCTGACACTATGGATACACGAGTTAGCATCATCGAGACTTGTCACGAGGAGTCGTGATTGGAATCGGAATCCATCGTGCTAGCTGGAGACGGGAAAATATTAGTAGATTATGTGATCATACCCAACTCTAAATGCATCATAGCTCACCCACACCTCACGTCGGTGCAGCCTGACCATTACATGCCTCATAGCCTGTTATGTATGATTAGCCTAACTATTGCTCGTATCATAGCTATCTGGATGGTTAGCCTGACCTTACATGAATCATAGCTAGTCATACATAACAAGCCTGATCAGTTCCAAGCCGATCACATGATATGATGATGTTTCACACACTTAGTTAGATATTCTCTACATGTATCTCTAGTTTATTGATCTAGCATTTATCTATGTTCTATTTATTATTCTAACATTCACTTATATTCCAGTTCATTGTTCTAGCATGCACTTGTATATCTTATTTCAGTATTTTATTATTCCAGTATTTTATTATTCCAATTTTGTTTATTGCCAGTATTTATATCCATCTTGTATTTTTTTATACTGTATTATAGTTTTTGTCAATATACATGGAACTGTTGTTAATGCTTGTACTTTGCTCCAATCCTGACTGGATATTTTTTTTAGAGGATCTTGAGGACTTCTGTCCTACACATTATGGACCAGGTATAGACGCAGACTACACACCAGAGATATTAGAGGAGTATATTCCATTAGATGAGACACTACATGCAGCTGTTTAGACAACATTTATCTTATGCATTTGAGACTTATTTTCAGGTTATTTTAGTTATATTGAGACTTATGTTGAGTTTAATTTGAGACTTGTGGAGACTTTTTATGTTGGACAACTAGACTGTAGTTTATCTCTACTTTGAGACATTGTGTTTGACTATGTCAATCTTTTTTATCTTTTATCGTGCCATTTAGAGTATACAATATGAGATATGGAGAGATGTTTATTTTATTGTCCTCCGTATGGAGTTGATATCATTGACAGGTTGTGAGTTATGTTTAGTATTATTGAGATCTAGACAGCGTTTTACCGTCGATGCTGCGGCGTAGGCTGGACGTACCCATGACTCATGCCCAAATTCTGGGTGCGGGTCGTGACAGCGAGGGTATCCATATTACATATTATATACCTATCATGTATTGTAGCACCATGTCATATGGAAATATATTGTCATATATCGTATAGTTTTTTCTTATACTTTCATATCATGTATCGATATTATATCAATTTTTGTTGTGGCTCATCATAGCTTACTTGGGTATATTGATTGTGGCAACGTGGTTTGCTAACCTATCTTGTGTCATTGATCATGATTTTTAAAATATTGTCTGGTCTTGCATATTTCCCCGAGGAGAATATCATGTCTAGGATGGGTCCCCGAATACCCACGATTGAGAATCCTAATAAAATGTTCAGGATTAATGACTAGATTGATCACAAAGATTCATTAGTGGTGGAGGTTACCATGTTGTATGCATTTTCATTAAGGCTACTTATGGATTTGGATCTCTCCATCGTGAGGGACATACTTCCATCATGCCATCGAGTATTGTAATACTATGTTAATTATGGATTACCGTATAGCCTGGATACCCCGGACAAACTGCAGCGTGTGTTATCGTTGGAACCTCAATTGCATCTGTTAATGATTGTGATAACCCTCGTTAGTAAATGATATTAAGTCATAAATCGTAATTAGCCATGAATGATTGATTGATTGCTTTACTGCCTTAGTCTCTTTTCTATTTTAGTATCAGTTTACTTTCCATATTTCTATTGTCTCTAAGCTTATTTTCCTTTATGCTATTTGTTTAGTAATTTTTCCTTTATTATGCTTGTATTGTGGTACTTTTTAACTAAAACTGGCCCCACTGGTATTCTATGATCATATCTCATAGCAGAACCTGAGGATCTTTTGTGGCTTTTATTTGATGGTATTAGGCACCAGGAGGACCACCAGCCGAGCGCTTGAGTATATTTTCTTTCTTCCATCCAATGTATATCTTGTTGTAAACCCCCTAACCAAAATATAGGATTAGAATTTATTTAGGGTTATTTTAAATTATTTAATGGAGTTATAATTCACCTCACTTAATTTAATTTACTTGATGCACCTTGTCGTTGCTTCAATATTTGGAGTGCTACTCTATCTTTTGCCTTCAAAAATTTTTTACTCCCTTGACCTAGACGTGCTAGTCTTCCATTTAGACCTTTGTGTCACTCATAAATACCCTCTCTTGTGCTTTATTTTAATCGTACAATATTCACCAAACAATATCTAATTTTAAACCTAAACTTTGTACCTATGTCCGTTCTAATTAAAATTGGAGACACAACTTTGACCCGTTTCTTGTAAGCCAATATATGACGATATCTACTCCAAGTTTTTACGTCCATGTGGCAGAACCTAAACTTTGTACCTGTGGCACCCCCGATTGAGATCATATGCAATTCCAATTTATTAAAAAATACCAATGACACAATTTTCATTTATTTTGGGATAACTGACTCAATCTAGCCCAAAACTAGACCAAACACCAACCTAAACCCACACTCCTATGGCTCATACAAAACAACCCACACTAACCCCCTCTCTATAACACATCAAACATTAATTTTGGTACACCAAATCCTATTTTTCTACCCCCCTTTAATTTGAATTTAGTCCTAACTATTTTTGGCTAGACACCAACATTCCCTTCCTCTTTTCCTTGGTATTTCCCAACCAAAAAGGGTGTGTGCAGCTGGAGCACAGCCACTCCCCTCCCCATGTCCAATCATAAAACTTATTAGCTCTCAACCCCTTGATCTTAACAACCCTTACATCACCACCCTCCATCTCAACCTCTCCATGCACATAAACCTATCCTAGCCGGCTGTAACCCTATTCTTCTTCATTAATTCACATCTCTTCCTACTTTCCTCATCCTCCTACACGACCACCATCTTCATGATCACCACCCCCTTCACCAATCGACCACTACCACCTCTTTCACCATTAGTTATGACCATCACCACCACCCTCACGACCATCACCACCATCTCTACCACCCTCATGACCACCATCACCATTGCCATTATTGTTGCTACTGTGTATGTTGCTGCTTCTACGATAGCTATTGCTGCTACTTCATTGTGCTGCTTCTACTGCTATATTTATTGTTGTGTTGGTGGTGGTTTCTGCAACCACTGATGTGGCTCTTCTTCTTCTCGAGCTTCCCCTTGCACCATTCCTGACCAAGAGAAGCCCTCCAAGTTCCTATTCCCTTGTATTTGTATTCAAGGTATCTTCTTCATTCTTCTTCTTCATCTTATTCTCCTTAAATATATGAACTTTAAGTCTCCTTCTCCTTTATCTTGTTCTTCTTTATATGCATGAGCTTCAACTTCTTGTTCTTCAACATCATCTTGTTGAATGTGGAAACTTACACTGCTATTTGATTCAACCCTATTCAAACACTTGTCAAACTCTTAATAACTCCTATTTTATATTAATTTTAGAATATATATAGTAGTTAGAATATTGTTTAGTGTTAATTATTGTATGATTTGTAGGCTTGTTAGTGTTAGACTTATAGCTGTGAATGTGCCTAGCTTTTTAATACTAGTTGTTATATATGTATAGAGATGTGTTAGATAGGATTATTGCCATGTTAGGTTTGATTCTTGTTTATATATATATATGGTGCACTTGTGTAGAATAAGGAATACAAGTTATCTTAATAATGTGTCATGTTAAAAATAATCTAGACTTAATATATTGTTGTGTACAAGTGAATGAGAATTAGGGCTTAGTGATGATAAATATTAGAGGATGTTGTGATAGTTTTTATATATAAAAGAAACACCCTAACCTAGTAATTAGTGCACATGGCTAGGTTACATGACATCTTGAGTTGTAGAAAAAAATTTAATTAGTGTAGTTAGCAACTTTGATTTGTTGTGCACAAATATTAGAGGGCATTTTATATATTTGTGCATGAAACCTTGAGAGATAATACTTAGTACCTAGATGTTGGAGAGCAAATTACTACCTCCATGAACCCTAGTTAACCATGGTTATGCTATATAAGAAATTATACATTTAGAAGACTTGTAAATGTTAGGTGACTAGTGGACTTAGTATTTACATACTTTCTTGGTCTTTGTCTAGTCAACCCACTTAGTTAGAATGCTTGTCGGTTTAGACTCTACGTGACTCATGACATTGTGTGTGTTGTAATATTGAGCATGCATAGCATAGCGTAATATAATGATTGATATTTGTTATTATATATTCCTAGGCACCCGGGACGATTCTACCTTGGCTGCGGGTTTCGGATCTTTACTTGTTCACATCGGAGTTCCATGCAAGTATACATTGCCTTATTGTAATTTTTAAATTCAATTAATATTATTCACATATTTTTGCTCTAAATATTATATTATATAATTGTGCACTTTTGAGAATACCTCGGGTGTAGTCGACGGAGGAGTTGATGTTAGGACTTGTGTTTGACCTAGTGTCTAGTGCACGCACCTAAAGATGTGGAGTTATCACTATGAATCTCTAGGCCTTGTCACGTATCATTTCACGTCACAGAGTGAGTTCATGTAGGGATGTGAGCTTACGCACTTGACTAGTCATCGGTGCGATTAGCACGCATGACGGTACTTAGCGTAGTAGTATGGTTCTTTAGTTATTTAGCGACTTGCATATAGTTAAGAGATGTCCACGTCGTATTCGTGACTTCTACATTAGAATTGGGTAGGGAAGACAATTAGTAGGTGTATGGGACAGAAATTTGGCTATCATAGTTTTAGAGTAAACTACTGGATCACGAGCCTTATAGATACTCGGTTATGGGCATTCATAGATACCCGGTTATGGGTATTCATAGATACCCGATTATGGGTGTATATAGTTATCGATACATCTAGCAGAGGTTACTAGCTGTGCACTATCATGACCGGTGATGTAGTCAGTATATACTTCTGGCATCTAGTTTGCAGCTAATGCCAGACACTTACCTTTCACCTACTCATACGCACCAAGGTTGTCTTCAAAGTGCATTTACTTAGCTGGTTAGTTCACCCTCATATTTATACAGTATTTATTTTATGGCATATACCTTTTGTATCTTGGTATGTCCCTTTGAGGACCTGGTTTCTTTCCAGATTCGGACGAGCACTTGTACCCGACTATATAGGGAGCAGGAGTGGAGACCGGATACGTGGTCGAGAACTTTGAGGCATTTCCAGAGGAGTTCCCTTGACTTGGGGTACATTGCCGCTTTGGACTCGAGTATCTTTATCTAACTAGCTGATGCTCTAGTCTAGCTATCTTACTTCTTTTTCTACTTTTATTCTATTATTGTATTTCAGTAGGTTTGTCCCCATCAGCCTATTTCTATTATATTTTGGATATTCTGATACTCTTTGTTTCATTTACCAGCACTTATTTCCATCTTTGTTATATTATTTTTGTGGATGAGATTAGTTGTTTACATGTTGCTTGTTAGCGTAGCATATTAGACTTGATAGTATTTATGACATCTTAGTATGCTTCGACAGGTCCATTAAATTAGAAAATCCTTTGGAGTCATATTAGTTGGCTATTGCCACGTGGCCTGGTCCCATATATTTTGGAACTGGAATGTGACACTTGTTCATTTTTTTTGCGACGTTTAACCATCGATCACGTATTAGCTAGTATTTTGGGACCTTAATTCTTGTCCAAGGGAAATATGACTATATATGTTCTAGACTACAGCTAGAGCTTCGTGATCATCTATATATCTATAGTTTGGGATGGTTAACTATTTATATATTTGATGATCATACATATTGTACTTCACTTGTTTGCATATGATTGAGAAACCTAGGGTTATTTGACCTAGTATTTACTGCTAGTTTGTAGGATATTTACAATGTCTTCTACAATTGTAACTGTATCTTGTGGTATCGGAGTACTTTGATGTACGTATCTGGCCTAGTACTGCCCCCACTATCCAGTATTCTGGTTTTGGTGCATGACAATTTTGATTTTTTATTTATGTTTTGGTGTAAAATTGAAACTGGATATAAATTATGAAATTATGTAAATATCTTCAATTATATGTATATTTTAAGATTAAATATGTGTATATTTGAAACATAACAATTCTATATATATTTTTAAAGTTCGACTTTGTGTCCAACTTTGAAATAAAATAATTACATGTATAAATTTGCATTCTTTTAATTTAAGTTAACCACAATTGCAACTTTGGGGCCGACCTATTAAAAATAAAAATAGTCCAATAAAACAAATTGAACTGATTATATCGATTCTGTTTGGTTCGGTTTGACTAATTTTGTTTCAGTTTATTCAGTTATGATTATTTCGAATTAGTTAAAACTTAATAAGCCAAATGATTACTCCTATTTTTGACGTATATATGATAAGGGATAACCATTGTATATGTTTCAACCATAATAAAGGATAATTAATGGATGTGTCTCTTAAACAGGTTTTAATGACCTCATAAGTACATAGCTTCAAATTGTCACACCCGATTTCAGATTTAGTATTTCTTGAATTTTTAGAATTAATTTTTTATCTTGATAATGTATTCCTACTGTATTTCTTATGTTGGTTCCTGTCATTTTATTTATTATTTTATTTTTTTCCTATTGTTGAGAGAGACTACCCGAGACCAGTAGAATACACATTGGCATTGCCATAAGACCCGGTTTAGGACCCGTATGTAGAATGGACACTTGGTTCAGTTTATTTTGGGTGAACCCATGACTAAACCCTCTTTCTCTCCTCTCTTAATATATATATATATATATATATATATATATATATATATATATATATATATATATATATATCTTTTCCTCTCTCTCTCTCTCTCTCTCTCTCTCTTTCTTCTTCTTCATTTTCTTTTTCTTCTTCCTCCTCTCCCTCAAGCTCCCTCTAACCCTAGCCCTAAGTTAAAGTTGCTGTGACTTGGACCGTGAGAGGTTAAGTCTCGAAGCCACCCATGGCAAGTACATCTTTCTCAATGGTGAAGTCATAAATTTGTAGATCTTATATATATTATTTTAAAATGGTTTTGATGGAAAATATTCTCCTTGAGTTGTTGATCATGTTTAGTTCTTGGAGTTTTGGATTTTCATGTATAGATTTTTGTAGATCTGAGTTTCAAGTTTAGGATTTTTTGTGTGTTCTATAAGTTTTTCTTAGTGTTGATCTATTAAAACTTAGTGTTTTCGAAAACTAGTGGTTTCTTATGTTAGAAAATTTTATTTTATGTAATTTGGCTTTTGTTTTACTTGATTTGGAGCAAAAATAAAGTTTTTACGAAGAAAATAAATTTTTGATTTTTGGAGCTTTCGGCCATGGCTAAACCTGTTGTTGGAGAAGATGGAATCTTTATGAGGTTTCACGATCCACACCCGATGTAGGAGTACGAGTATTGAACAACGCCCAGCCTATGCTGCAGCATCGGCGGTAGAACATTGTTTGGATAAACTATTTATCTAGCATCAAGATATAATAATGAAATATGAATACTCAAACCACATATCTATAAGATGGAACAATCATACGAATAAGATATAAGGAACAGAAGAGTCATAATATAACTCACAAGACAAATAATATCCAATGAGTCAAAACAAAAAATACTAATAACAAAGATGGAGACAAATCCAGTACAAAGAGTCTAACTATTGTGCTACGAGTCATGGGTCATCTGTCTCAGTCGGGATGAGACCCTCCTGAGCCAAGGTCTCTGGCTCTAAGCCTACGACATCATGAGGCCCATAGTGAGTGGGGTACTACTCCTCAGTGTTATATAGAAAAAATATACCCAGTTAGGAAAGGAGCAAAGTACATCTCTAACAACAGTTCTAATAAATGATATAAACTATGTAACAGTAAATAGAGCGAATATACAAGATGCAATATAGAGGTACAAGAGATATGCAATATAGGAATACTAAAAATAAATACAAGAATGAGCATCATAGGAATGAACAAGAAATACTACTACTAAATGAGTGAGTACCAGCTTTAACATGTGATTGGCTTGGAAACTTGCAGAAGGATAATGGCCTGGTTAATCATGCGTACGGTGTATGATTAATACTATTCAAGGAACAAGACATGCACAAGGAGGGTATGATCACATATCTACACTACATACTCTCCGTCCCTAACTGGTATAGTGGATCCAACCATGGTACGTTAAGATACGGGATTCTTTGGATAGGTAGCCAGTCTCCCCAAGATTCAATGTATATACATGTACAAGAAGAACAAGAAACAAGGTTTGTACAAGATACACCATAAATACCAAGTAATAATATCTCATGACGATATTTGGAACCAATCCGTGTAACCATCGTATCAAAAAATTAATGACATCTACAATAAATAAAAGAGACATAGAGGATATCATAAATGAGAAACTATCAGAGAATATACTCGCCTGAAATTTGATGAACAGTATCAAAGATGTCTGATACAGTGCCTCAAAGACCTAAATATAGAATATTATATCAATACAAGATTTTGGAATAAAAATAAGTTAAACTATTCAACTTCTAGGTCAAACTGGTCAAACTGGTCAAACTAGCTATTTCTAGGTTGTATGAGTCCATCTCTAGGATATTTGGTCCATATACTATGTAACTAGGTCATACTAGCTATACTATGATACTATGAATCAACAAGATACCGTATCATAAGATACATAATTTATTGGATATAAAAATATTATAATATGTATATAAAACAATAATATATAATACTCCTAACTAAACATGTCATGCCCCAGTCCTAAAATACGTAGGACCAGGAATACGCGATACGCCAGCTACGCATTCGACCAGACTCTTGTCCGACTCGAATACATATAAGCTGTAAACTATTGGTAACTATCTAAATAATCCAGTAAATATAAACATCTATGTCTCAATCCACAATGAACATAAATACACAAGAATGAGTTATATGCGCTACAGTCGGCCGCCCAGTAAACACACAAACTCGACTAGACTCGAGAAGAGATTAATCTATAAAAACTAGGCTACAACAGCAGATGAATAATCAATATGAATAAAGTAACCATAATGCCGGTAGAAATAATATGAGTATCTGGTACCAATGCCCGCAAGACAAGCAACTCCATCAGCAACTCCAAATGCTCCGTAATCGTCTATGTTGCAAAACTGGCAAGGGACCAGGTCCTCAGAGGGACGTAACAAGGTAAAAAAATACAGCATGCCAAAGTATAACAGAAAGTACAAGGGCAACGATGGGATAATCTAGCATAACCATCTAGGTGAGACACAGTACAACGATGGGGTAATCTAACAAAAAATACAGCATGCCATGAACTTTTGCACGATCCAAGACTTAAGAAAATGTGAAACTCGAGTGCTAAGACTTCGCTATCGCTAAGTTGGTTGGCGTGCATATGTTTGGAGAGCTACGAATACGCGTACGATCCAGACTAGCGATATGCTGATCTCGAAAGCTTGTGCAAGTGAATGTCCAAATAAACAAGTACAACGACTTGTGTAGGTTTGCCTCAGCCTTGTATCGTTAAATCAAAATTGATTGAAATGTATTGCTTGTCCTCAGTAAGTCTCGAAGATGAGACTTTTTCTGAGTTGGGTAGGATGTAACACCCCATTCCGTTCAAGCGGACTGCCGATTCAAACGACAAAAGTGCATGTCCCAACCTGCTTTGCTCAGGCGAGAATACTCGTTTGAGGCAAAGGATAACCAGACTTGCCCTTACAGGGATCCGACTTAGGCTTTCAGAGGCTCGCTTGACGTATCGCTCTACCGAGGCGAATCATCGCTAAGGTGGGTGGCTACGGTAAACTTGTCTTTGCTTAGCCAGCACACATAAAATATAAAATAATACATGCTAGTTGCTAGATGAATCACCCCATGCATGCTAATAAGAATCCAACGCACCTAGCTAAGAGAATAATCCCAACTTGTATTGTTGATGTTAGAACATGGAAATAAAATATTGCTTATATATATGTTCAGACCCTCGCATGCTACCCTAGAACGTTTCGCTCGGGAAGTCCCTACGGTTTCACCTCTCAGTTTACCTTCGGGCCCGAACCATCATGTTTGCTTAAGTTCTTGAGAAACGCATGCTTGTTTGCTTACAATTGCCTAACGTTATTGTATTGTGCATGCATTGAGTCAGCCAGGAGACTATCAAATAGCTCTTCTGTGCAATTGAACCTGCAAATATCCGGGACCGTTAGGTCACCAAGGCAATCTCCGCCCCAGGGGAAATGCATCAAGGAAAAGTAAATATTGTACTGTGATCACATTAAATTTCCCTTGAACGAGAATCCTGTACAAGCTCGTTCATAGCGGAAATTCATGACTGTACTCGTGTTATTGATTGTATCTTGATGGATATGGATATGGATATGGAAATGGATATGGATATGGATAACCCTAGACCTACATGGCGCGGACAACTTGGTGCACAAGATTTTGGAGGTTTTGCGGACGGTCGTGGGGCACTGGGACCGATCTGATCTTGACGGAATATATGGATTAGTCAATTGGAATTGAGGATGAAGATGGTATGTGGCGGGGCTAGCTACCTGTGTCGCATAGCATTTTCTATCCCGTGACTATAACTCGTCCTTTATGGCTATGCCAGCGACAATTGTCATATAGATAAGTCATCCTCGCTTAGCGGCTATCCACGTGCGAGTTATTGCAACGCATCAAAAGAACAACTGAACAACTGAACGATCTGGATATAATGAATCTCGTGTTTGCATATGCTATAACTTAGTTTTCATTATTAATGCCCCTGAATGTTTATGCCTACCTGTGCTTGAATTAACAATGTTTTCCTTGGACAGGAAAGGACAAATAGTAAGTTGGAAGTCTTGCCGTGTTTTCTCTCATGTCGCACGGTGCACTGCCACATGAGTTAGGCTATTCAAATCTTGCATGAAACTGATCCTAAGAGAACTAGAAAGACAACTTAATAGTTGGTGCACGGAACCTGTATTACGTGTTTGGATTTATCGAGTGGGTGAGTAGCCTCCCCACCAGTGCATTCAATATACTGATAATCCACCAGATTTTATGCAAGGTGCGGGAGAACCTCGTTCGGTGCAGATGCCTCCTTCGTGCGTGCTAAGGCGTGAAGATCACTCCGAAGCAGCGGTGCATCCAGAACTGAAGCACATATACAAGATATAATATTGGAACATAGCCTGAAGATCGCCTGTACAATCATTCCACAATTATAGCCACTTGGCATGCTTTCATTGTTTGAGAGAGAAAGGCTTGAGCGACTTATAATCTCGGCCATGCGCCACCTGTAACACTTGTTTATATCAATAAAGAGTTACTTTACTTCTACTTGTGTTATTCAATGCTTTCGCTATATTGTCGACTCAGCGAACCTGTTACCAAATTGCCTATGTGTTTATGACTCCGCTGCACTCGGATAATCTGTGCGACTCTGTGGCTTAGAACTCTTACCCCAGCCAATGGACCACGGCCTTGCACGGACGTGGCTCACGCTCGTGCAGTATCATGCCCGGATGGGTCAAAGCGATCGTTCCACGGGAGCGCTGGCGCAGTGATTCTCGCCTAGCGGGAAACGGCCGATTTAGCCTGCAGGAGATCGGGGCGTGACAAGTTGGTATCAGAGCCTGGCTTCTATGCCTTTGGACTTCATTTCGAATATCTCAGTTTCAAAAGCTCATTCATGGGTTATGTGCACGCTCTCTCTCAATGCCTCAATGGAATATTCCAATAATAAGTCTAAATACTTTCAAAATTCATTTTGAATGATATGAATGCTTGTATGAATCATGATGCGAGTGGCCTTTGTGCCAACCTGTGCGAACCCTTGAGATTATTGCAGTAGCTTGTCCGATTTCACTAACTCTAAGTTTGGTTGAATGCATATGTTTGAGGGATGCCTTGAACTTGTGTACGATCCAAGACTTAAGAAAATGTGAAACTCGAGTGCTAAGACTTCGCTATCGCTAAGTTGGTTGGCGTGCATGTGTTTGGAGCGCTACGAATACGCATACGATCGAGACTATCGATATGTCGATCTCAAATGCTTGTGCAAGTGAATGTCCAAATAAAAAAGTACAATGACTTGTGTAGGTTTGCCTCAGCCTTGTATCGTTAAATCAAAATTGATTGAAACGTATTGCTTGTCAACAGTAAGTCTTGAGGACGAGACTTTTTCTGAGTTGGGTAGGATGTAACACCCCATTTCGTTCAAGCGGACTGCCAATTCAAACGACAAAAGTGCATGTCCCGACCCACTTTGCTCAGGCGAGAATACTCGTTTGAGGCAAAGGATATCCAGACTTGTCCTTACAGGGATCCGGCTTTGGCTTTCAAAGGCTCGCTTGACGTACCGCTCCACCGAGGCGAATCATCGCTAGGGTGGGTGGCTACGGTAAACTTGTCTTTGCTTAGCCAGCACACATAAAATATGAAACGATACATGCTAGTCGCTAGGTAAATTACCCCCTGTATGCTAGTAAGAATCTAACGCACCTAGCTAAGGGAATAATCCCAACTTGTATTGCTGATGTTAGAACATAGAAATAAAATATTGCTTATATATATGTTCAGACCCTCGCATGCTACCCTAGAACGTGTCACTCGGGAAGTCCCTACGATTTCACCTCTCAATTTACCTTCGGGCCCGAGCCATCATGTTTGCTTAAGTTCCTGATGTAGAAGCATAAAAAATACGCTGGATAGCTATACACAGCATGTTGAGACGGGGCAGCGTAAAAAGATGACCTCAGAGCCATCAACGTGCAAACAGAGCTTTTTCGCTGAGCACAGCGTAAAATATAAACTCAAGGACCATCCGCGTAATGCAGTATGTCCAGGCTGCTTCTGCATAAAAAGGGTGCTACGTCGCCTTTATGGCGTAAAACTCATCCGCTTTCAATGCAGCATTGAAGTGTATTAGGAATGCTTTGTATTCTTCGAAATGAACCTGTCAGATCATGCAATGAACCTGACGTCTGGACTCCTGACAAAGAGTACTGCACGACTACCCAGGCGACGGCTATAATGATGGAGCGACACTGCAACCCAGGCTGTTATTTACTGCCATTTCCTTGGCTTAAACCACTTTTACGCATACAAAGAAATACGCTGCCTAGTTTTACACAGGCAGATGTGAGCTGTTTATGCTCCACAGAAGACAAACAGCCTGCCACGTCAAAAGCTGCTCTTCGTACAGAGCTCGAGGCACGTCTCTGCATTTAATGCGCAGAGCGATAGCAGGGCTCGAGGCACGTCTCTGTATTTAATACGCAGAGTAATGACAGAACTCGAGGCACGTCTCTGCATTTAATACGCAGAAGGGTGGCAGACCTTCAAAATACGCCTCTGCATTTAATGTGCAGGATAAAGGCGGATCTCTGTATTTAATGCAGGAGATTTGATTAAATGTCACCGAACCGTCGTTTAGTGACATCCCCTCTACGTAAACTGCTTTTTTGCATACAAGAGGATATGCTGCCTAGTTTTACACAGGCAGACGTGAGCTTCTTACGCTCCGTAGAAGACAAACAGACTGCCACGTCAGCAGTTACTCTTCATACAGGATTCGAGGCACGTATCTACATTTAATGCGCAGAATGATGGCAAATCTTAAATACACGCCTCTGTATTTAATGCGCAGGATGGAGGGCATATCTCTGTATTTAATACAAGAGATTTGATTATATCTCTAAGAGCCGTAATTTCGGCTAAGACGTCCACATTATCACCTTGGCACATTTTTGCCAACTCAGGCCTCAGTCAGGAGAAGAGGATCAGCTATCTTCTGCGCCCACTCGGCTTCTGCGCCCACTCGGCTTCTGCGCCCACTCGGCTTCTATGCCTACTCGGCTTCTATGCCTACTTGGCTTCTACGCCATAGTGACAGTTATTGGCTTCTAGGCCAACCTCTTCTACACAAAGGATAACTACCTACGTGGCTTCTACGCCGTGATCTTCGCAGCAGTTATACGCGTTGTCTCTTAACTGACACGCGTCACATGCTCATTCAAAAGGTCATCTATACGCGGGCAATGGTTATTGCAACCGTCGTATAAAAGGGTGCTATACTTTCCACTACTCGGTTTCTACACCGACTGAGTGGTCACTGTCACTAAAACTCTATAAATAGAGACCTCTATCAACAGAGGTCCAAGGTCAAAAATTGGTCAAGAAATCCAGTATCAGATCCGAGGTCAAAAAATAGAGTATCAGGTCAAAAAATAGAGTATCAGATCGAGGAGAGAAAACGGTCGAGAGAGAGAAGAATCCAGAGCTCAGGCAAAGAGTAGCGATCGACGAATAGAGTATCAGATCGAGGAGAGAAAACGGTCGAGAGAGAGAAGAATCCAGAGCTCAGGCAAAGAGTAACGATCGACGACTTTGGCATCGAGTATCCACTCTCTTTAGCAACCTTCGAAGCTGCTTTCTGTCTTCTACGGCACTTCTTCATCATCGTGTGGTCCAAGGGACAAAGTGATCAACTGCAGATCAGACTCCTATAGCAATATTTACCCAGATTAAAAAATTATACTCGACATCCTCGTATAGTATTAATTGTACTGCTTGTTTGTAAACATAAAGAGCGGGTTTTCGTATAAAGCCTCGTTTCCATATCTTTCTATTTTATCAGACAACAATATGGCGACTCTGTTGGGGAAATCTTTCTCTTCTGATAAGGAAGCAATTGCTCAACACGATGCGATATCCGTGGGATCCGTGAAAAAGATACTGGTCGTCCAGTTCGACCAGTCTGCCTATGAAGATATGCTTCGAACAGGGGATAGCTCTCACTCTCTCTCTGTCCATGACAACAGGAAACTGCGTAAGGTCTGGATGCCCAAGACATCCTCTACCATTCCTGTCGACTCTTCGATCTCTTCGATCTCTCCGACCAACGAGGTTGTAGCATTGCTCCCTCCGCGCCTTGCACGTAAAATTCAGTCTCCTGTCTCTGACAGGGCAGACAAAACTTTTGGCAATGCCTCAGCGCCAATCCAGAAGTATACTCCGCACCTGGCGCATAAAATTCAGTCGCCTGTCTCTGACAGGGCAGACAAAACTTCGGGCAATGCCTCAGCGCTAGTCCAGAAGTACACATCGTGCTCTGCGCATAAAATTCTGTCTCCCGTCTGTGACGGAATAGACAAAATTTCTGATAATACCTCAGCGCCAAATCAGGAATCCCAAACGCGCTCCGCGCATAAAAATGCATCTACCTTCCGCGGAAAAGCAGATGATCCCTGCAATCTACGCAAGGGAAAGCAAGCGGCGGACTACTCAACTTCTCGGCCTTTACGCCTGTAAGGGAACAATCTGCCCGCCCTCCGGATTACGCGAGAGGCTGACGGCCGACTGAGGACATCCTCAGCTTTATGCCAACCAGAGCAGAGCTCCAAATTATGTCAGGAGAAGCCCCTCAGCGTAAAAAAGGCTCAATTTACGGAAAGACACCCTTTTCGGGGATTATCCGCTACCCAGATGGCCAACCTGTTGTATATAGGTGGCACAGGGAAAACTATGGTTCCCAACATCCGCATGCCCACTGATGTGAACAGAAGGAACAAGCCATCATCTTCTTGTTCTGTGACTCCTCCTAACCTGCGTAAGTATCTGATCCAGAAACGCAAGGATAGGGGATCTTCCAGCATGTCTATTGCGCCTCCTAGCGAGCATTGTTGTAATAGTCATAGGATTGTAATTAATTATTGTTGTTCTGAAGCAAAACGGTCAGTTTTCGATCGGTTGAGCTACTCTCCGTCTTTCCAGGAAGAAGAGCCCACGCATGCATCTGTGAACATGGCTTCACACATACCTAGAGGAAGATGTCATCCCTCTAGAACTCTGAGCCGAAGGAGGTTCAACATGCTCCTTAGGAACACCGAAGCCGGGATGTTCTGAAACACTCGTTCGAGGTCACGACAACCGGCTTCATACTCTTCTGATTTCGATGCTGGGGTCGCCAGTCTCCCGAATCAGACGCCGAAAGTATAGAGTCAACTTCTACAGAGACCTATACTAATCTTTCAATGACACCCAGGGAGATGGGAGTTTATGCCATTGGAGATGAACGCGAGAAAGCTTCCCCGTCCGGGAGCGCTGAGCAACGCATCACTATACTGGAGACATCTCTGAAAGAGATGCAATCCATGATGGAGAACATGCACCAGATGATGCTAACTCAACACACAGCTGCCATGGCTCAAGCATCGGTCCCTCCAACTCAGATACGTGTGGGGGTGGACTTACCACCATCCAACACGATCCAAGAGCCTGCTCTAGATCAAGAGTCAGCAGTTTCTCCGCTTCCTCACTCGGAGAATGTATTACCTCCCGTTGGAGTCACAATATAACCGATTCCTCACCACTCCGTTGTCCCGCTACCGGCTGAAAATTTGATGCAAGTAGTACGGGAGCTGAAAGCCCAATTTGATGCCTTGAAGCACAAAGATTAGCTCAAGAAATTAGGAATCAACCAGCCTTACCCGGCTATCTGGGAAGAGGCCCCTTTCCCTTCTAAATACAAACCACAGACCATGGCTCTGTTCGAGGAAAAAACATCACCAAGTCAGTACGTGAACTACTTCAGTATGATGACAGTGTTACTACAAGGGAATGATATCCTCCTCACTCGGGTGTTCAAGGGTTGTCTCTCTGGAGTGGCTTACCAGTGGTATCGTAGCCTGGCGGACAACTGCATTACTTCCTTCGACGACTTCAAAGCCTTATTCTTTGCAAGATTCTACGAAGGAGAGATGGACATGTCGATGTCCTCTCTCATCGAAGTGAAGCAGAAGGAAAAAGAGGACGTTCGCACCTTCATCGAACATTTTTGTCAAGCCACTTTGCAAATGCCTCCCGGAGTTCCAGACTCGGCATTGGTTGATATTTGCAGGAAGAACCTTCTTCCCGTGATCTCGGTGTTCACAGGACCATATCAGTTCCATGATTGGCCCTTGTTCATCATCTCAGCGATAGCCGCCGAGGACAACAGTCAGAAGGCGCGTGACAATGGCATCATGATCTCTGCCTCCGACAGAGGCAAGAGGTCATCCCCCAACAGCGACCATCCTCACAGTTCCAAAGGAAAAGAAGCTCTGGCGATCGATACGTCCAGACAAAAGACTACGGCAACCACGCAGACGAAACCTGGGACTTCCAGGCCCATTGAAGTGTACTCTTTCGACGACGACGATATTCCGAGCATATTCGAGTGTCTCGTCAAAAGTGACAAGATTACCTTTCCGGAGGAGAAGCGGTCCAATGAAGTCGACAGTACTAATAACCCCAAGTACTGCATCTTCCACAGATACGTACACCACCCTACAAAGGCGTGTTATGTACTGAAAAGGAAGATCCAGGAGCTGATCGATGCTAAAGCCATCACTCTGCACAACAGCAAAAAGACGGTCACAACCAACATGATCTCTCTGCAATTTGGCAATCTGCCTCCCCAAGAAGTCCCGGACGGTGTTACACCTATTTTCTGGACAACGATGAACATCGTTAATCTTCCTCCGGCTAGGGGTCAAAATCATGACCTGCTACCCCTAACTACCCAGCGAGGCGAGATTATGTGGGTTCATCCAGACCTGGTATTGGAGATCGAGAAAGAGACTCAAGCTGCTAAGGCTAAGTCCAAAAAGAACTCAAAGCACAAACTGTGTCACATGATTACGGTACACTCGGCATCAGAAGACGAGGTCTGGGCTACTGGAACCCGTTCAGAGAAGCTTACCTCCAGGACTATGGAGCCATCCAGGAAGATGCATCGGCAGACGCTTCAGCTGCCAAGCCTTCAGAATCGGAATCCACCGTACCAGAGGCCGGTCCTTCGAGACCAACTTCGGCGGAGAGAGGGAAGCAAAAAGAAGTGCGTTTCGATAAACCTGTGAAAAACATTCGAAACAAAGGTTTAGAGAAGCCGTACAACTTCGACATCCTGGCCCAATTGGCTAATACACCAGCCAGGTTGTCCATCTTTGAACTACTCAGACTCTCTCAAGACACTCGTCAAGCCCTGAGTGAAGCATTGATACAGGCGGATGAATACTTGACCCAGCTCAAGTCCCTTGACAAGGAACCAGTGGCATGCCCTCAATACCACAGTGTGATGGAGGTATTCCCGAATATCACTTTCACTCAAGATGACATGCTGTTAAAACATAACAGGCATGACATACCCCTTTATTACACCGGGTACGTCGGTTCCATGGAGGTCGACCGGATTTACATAGATCCGGGATCATCAATCAGCATCATTCCTCATAGTCTACTCAAACCACTGAGGATTCCAACCAGCGAATTGGCTTACATCACCACTACAATCGTGGGTTTCAACGCAAGAAAAAGTAAGTCGTTGGGGAAAATTTTCCTGAGGATCCAGATTGGCAACCTCAGATCGGTAGCTACATGTTATGTCATTGATTCAGAGGTGTCCTACAACATTCTGCTGGGCAGACCTTGGATCCACGACCATAATATCGTTCTTTCGACTCTACATCAATGCTTTAAATATGTAGATGCCCAAGGAATAGTACAAATGGAGTTTGCTGACCTGAACCCGTTCAAAGGAGTAGAATCCTACTACTCTGATGCCGTGTTGTACTCTCAAGACTACACGAAAGAGGTGTCAGCCGAAGCAGAGAAGGAATCCCACCGGGAGCCAGAAGAACCCTCTGCCAAGCAACCTCTGTCAATCAAGGTGAAAGGACGGACTACTCGTCCAAAAGCCATAGAGCCTATGGCTATCCACTGTAAACCCCCTAATTTTCAAATTATTAAATCTTGGATTTTTCCCAATTTTCTGGAATTTTCTGTGAATTTTCTGTAATTAAAATCAAGGCCTTTAATTAATAAATGATTTTTAGTTGGCAATAAATAATATTAAAATGTCATGAGAATAATATTTTTGGGTGTAAAATGAAAAATTGGACTTAGGATAATTTTTCTGGATTTTCTGGGCCTCAGACCTATTTTTAAAAGCCTAAAAACTATTTTCTAAATTAATTAATTATTTAATTAATTAATATTTATTATTATTATTATTTTAGTTGATTTTTTTTTATTATATTTTAAGTTTTGGGCCCGGCCCGGCCTAGTGGGCCGAGCCCGTTAGAGAACCCGGCCCAGCCCTATGCTTAACGGGTCGGGCGGGTCGGCCTGACCGGATCCGCGCCCGACCCGGACCCGCACCCCTGTCACCCGCTCTCCACGACCCTGCGAACCCGCCGCCGCGATTTTCGGCGACCACGTCGCCCCTCCGCGAGAGCCGGCCGGAGAACCTCCCACGTCCTCCTCCTTCTCCGAGCCCCTCGCCACGACCCAGGCCACCCTCTCCCACCGAAGCCCTATAAATAACCTCTCCCTCCGCCTCCATCCACCCCGCAAACCCTAACCCTAGCTACTCCGGCAGCCCCGATCCCCGCCGTGACCTCCTCTGCACCGCGCGACACCACCCGCCGTCCACCACCCTTCCTCCCAAACCGCCGTCCAGAGCCCCCCTTCCTCCTCTCTCCTCCTCGACCTCCAGACCCCTCCCTCCGCCGCTCGATGACTGCTCGAGCCGCCGCCAGAGCCTCGGCGCCGCCCTAGCCACTGTCGACGGCCTCGCCTGAGCCGCCAGAGCCCGGCCCGACCTCGCCGACCGACGGCCAGCCCCCCGAGCCCCAGACACGGCGGCAGGACGCAGGACACAGCCCAAACACAGTGGACACGGCACTGGACACGTGTCCAGGACACGATTCGGACTCGGAAACCCTGGTTTCTCGGTCCCCTTCAGGTATTCATAACTTGCAACCCTGATCTCCGTTTTCGATTCCGTCAATTCCTACGCGAAGCCTGTATGACCCTCTCGGTGTCCGGACAAACTGTTCGGGACATCGCGTCCTGTGGTGATCGCACACCGCGATCCAAAAACAGGAAAAACCAGACCCTGTTTCACCCCGGAACTGAGTACGCCCCGCCAAACGGGACGACTTGGTCGCGCGCGGTCTTCACAGACACGTGCGCAGCGTCAATACGGACGTGTGAGACTTCGCAGAAGCTGATTCGGGTGTACGTGCACACCGGAATCAACGCGTATCCGCGGACATCGCCCCGTATCCGTAATTTCTGTAATTCACCCTAACTTCTTGTACACTCGTCGGATCGAGACGAAACTTGCGCCATCGGACTCGTAGCGATACGCTGGTCCTGTGGGTCAAGTTTGGTTCGATTCTGAGAACGTTGACGAAATCGCGTGTCGTGGGCCCCACAGGCCCCGCTCGACGGACGATTTTGTGTTCGGCTCATCGGAATCCAAATCTGGAAGTTCCGTTGGGTTCGTATCAGCGTTCCTGACCTGTTGACACTAAGTTTGGTGAATTTGGAGACCTTTGACCCGGACACATTTTTCGGTGCAAAGCGGGCCCAACGGCGGACCCCGTTTTGACCCGAAACTGCCGTTTTGCCCTTGTCTCCAAATTGGACCCAAGGACAGGCGTTTTTAGCTATTTGACATCTTCTGAGCGTGATGGTAATGTCTGTTTCAGCTTTTGGACTCACCTCTGGACATTTCTCCCAAGAACCTAATTAAACAGATCCAAACAACAGGCAAGTACCTGCACTTCAAGTTAATCTTTATATTGTGATAATTAAATTCCCTGCTCTACTAGTACTCTTGCTGATTATACGTAGTGTTAGAATACTATATTTCATGTCTTGAATATTTGGAATCCATGTCTTGTTATCATGTCGGGTGGGAGAATACTGAAAGGCATGTAGTTTACCCTTCCCCTTGTCGTGAATAATAGCTGTTGGTACACGACTGTCCATCAGCCGGATCTCGATTATTCGTGAATAATAGCCGTTTATGACGGCCGGATTAGCCTTATAAACCCCTACATGCCAACTAAGTATTCTAAAAACAAACACAAGTTTCATACAGATAGTTTCTAGTCATGTTATGTTTCTTGCTGATTGTAGTAGTTTCATTTCCTGCTCATTTACTTCTATTCTCTCATATTCCTGTTTATAGTTGTGACTCTGAGATATTGACAATCTTTTATGCAATTTCCTTAACATGATATTCAATGTTTAATTGTCATAAATATTTAGTTTAACATTGTTGTGCACTGTGTACTTTGCTCCTTTCCTGACTGGATCTGTTGATTTAGGCGATGATGAGGATCTTGCCCCTACCTATTATGGTCCTTATGAGGGTACAGATGATACCTATGAGGAGCCAGAACCCACCCAGGAGACCCCTGCTGCTGAGTAGCTAGTTTTAGCTATCTTTTATTCTGTTTTCTATCTTATTTAATCGGGTTTATCCCCGATTTCATTTGGAATTTCTGTATTAAACATTTGAATTGCTGTCACATTTATTTCAGTTTCAAATCTTAAGTTTCTATTCTCATTATTATCTTGCCTATGTTATTTGTGAATGAGTTAGACTAGTTTAGATGGATTGACCTAGACAGCGTACTACCGCCGACTCTGCGGCGTAGGCTGGACGTACCCACGTACTCGTGCCCGAACTTCCGGGTGCGGGTCGTGACATGTTTTTATGGTGGCCCATGCAGGTCCTATCCTAAAATAAGGTAATACCCTAGGACAAGATATGGAATAAAATTGAGGATTCTAGGAAAAGCTCATTCACAGTATAGCGTCCTTATTTCAATTCTTGATATCATTGCTGCTCAATTTTTCCTATCGCCTTTGATTTCCAAGTATTCTATTCTGATCTTCCTATCCCTTAATCTTTCAGAATGGTCCAGACCAGGAACACAGTAGGAGGCACATCAGAACCAGCTGAGCCGAATGTGCCCGAGACTCTTGTACTCCCGCCGCCTCCATCTGTCCCGGCAGTTACCTTAGATGGGGCACAGCTAATAGGAGTATTCCAGGGATTAGTGGAATCCCAGAAAGAACAGACGGCACTTCTGCGGACCAGCCTCTCAGAAGCTCTTAAACCCCAGGAGTCGTCACTCAAGAGGCCAGGGAGTGCTAAAGACTTCAAGAACCTTAGGCCTCTGGAATTTTATGGAACTGAGGGCATTCTCTACGCTGATGAGTGGATAGAGAATGTCGAGAGACTCCTGAAGACTGCCCGGGTTCCCGATGATCTCAAAGTGGAGTCCGCAAGCCTGCAACTGTTCGATATTGCTCGAACCTGGTTCAGAGATGAACCCCAACTATCTGCTCCCGACGTCACCTGGGAGGACTTTAAGAGGCTATTCAAGGAGAAATTTTACCCCGAAGTGGCTCGGGAAGCTCTCGAAAGCCAATTCGAGAGACTGGAACAAGGTAACATGACTGTTGATGAATATACTGCTGAATTTAGCAGGTTAAGCCACTTTGCGGAGTACATGGTTCGTACCCCGGAGGACAGAGCCCGAAGATTCGAGAAGGGGCTATCTCCGGATATTCGCCTCGCTGTCACCACCAGCCGAGCTCGCACCTATGAGGAAATCCTGAGCGTGGCACAAGGAGTCGAGAGAGACATGGGGCACAAACTGAAACGAGAAAGAGATACCGGAAATGCGGGACCCAACAAACGCCCTTTTCAACAACAACAACAGCAGCGGGCCCCGCAGCAAAATCAGCGTCCTCCCCCTCGAGCTCCAGCACCCCAGGCTCAAGGACAGAACCAGCGAGCTCCCCCTTGCAACTATTGCCAAAAACCAGGCCACACTTGGCAAGACTGCAGAAAGAGGCTAGGTGCCTGTCTCTATTGTGGCTCCCCAGCACATCAATTGAGGGACTGTCCTGTTGCTCAAGGACGTCCAGCTGCACCAAAGGCTCCAGCCCAGGCCAGGCCCCCAGCAGCACAACAGAGGGGACCTCCGCTTCCAACTCAACAACAACGCTTTGCTCAGCACCAACAGCAGCAACAGAGGGGTGCACCGCAGCAAGGCCGTGCTTATGCAATGACTCTGGAAGAAGCGGAAGCCACAGCTGACGTGATTACAGGTTCTGTGCTTATAAATTCAATACCAGCTATTACTTTATTTGACTCTGGAGCTTCACACTCATTCATGTCAGTAGAATTCCTTATGAAGCACAATTTAATCACTAAACCCCTTAGGAATTGTTATAAGATCATTACCGGTGGAGGAATCATCCCAGTTAGTGATGCCTGTAACAATTGTCCTATTACATTATGTGAAAGAGAACTGTATGCTAGACTACTTGTAATGCTAGTGCCCAGTTTGACATTATACTGGGTATGGATTGGTTAAGTCAATATCATGCCACAATAGACTGTCACAGAGGCAGTGTAATCTTCAGACCCCCTGGCCAGCCAGAATTTGAATTTGCTAGAGGTTCTAGAGAAATGGGTAATAACAAAATTTGTGGAGCCCTAGTAACAGAAGAATTGCCACCTATCATCTCTGAATACCTAGATGTCTTCCCTGAGGATCTCCCAGGCTTACCCCTAGATCGAGAAGTTGAATTCTCCATTGACTTAGTGCCAGGAGCAGCACCAGTATCTCAGAATCCCTACAGAATCAACAAGAAGGAGATAATAGAACTAAATGAACAAATCAAAGAGCTAGAAGACAAAGGGTTCATTAGGTCTAGTGTCTCACCCTGGGGAGCCCCAATACTATTTGTGCCCAAGAAGGACGGAACATCCAGAATGTGTATTGACTATAGGGCCTTGAATGCCTTAACAATTAAGAATAAGTATCCCCTGCCCAGGATAGATGACTTATTTGATCAGTTGAGTGGAGCTCGGGTATTTTCAAAATTTGATTTGAGGTCTGGTTACCACCAAGTAAGGGTAAGAAAAAAAGACATCCCTAAAACTGCTTTCAATACCCGGAACGGACATTACGAATTCTTAGTGATGCCATTCGGGTTGACGAATGCTCCAGCAGTTTTTATGAACTTAATGAACAGAGTTTTCCAGCCATACCTAGACAAATTTGTAGTGGTCTTCATTGATGATATTTTGATCTACTCCAAGACCCCCGAAGAACATGAAGAACATTTGAGGTTAGCATTGGAGACTTTGAGGAAGGAAAAACTTTATGGAAAATTATCCAAATGTGCTTTCTTCCTAGACAAAGTAGAATTCTTGGGACATGTTGTGACTGGGGATGGAATAGCAGTAGATCCTAAGAAGATAGCGGCAGTAGAATCCTGGCCCACTCCAGACTCTGTAGCAGAGATTAGAAGCTTCCTGGGACTAGCTGGCTACTATCGGAAGTTCGTAAAGGACTTTGCTAGGATTGCTGAACCCATGACAAAGTTAACAAGGAAGGATGAAGAGTTCACCTGGACTGATGAATGTCAGCATGCTTTTGAGGAATTGAAGAAAAGGTTGACTTCTGCCCCTATTCTGACCTTACCTTCTGGAACCGGAGGTTTCGCTATTTATAGTGATGCTTCTGGAAAAGGTCTAGGTTGTGTATTGGAGCAGAACAAGAAAGTAATAGCATATGCCTCTAGACAGCTTCGACCACATGAAAAGAATTATCCAACCCATGATTTAGAATTGGCAGCTGTCATTTTTGCTCTTAAACTATGGAAACATTATCTTTATGGAGAAAAGGTGGAAATATTTACAGATCATAAAAGTCTAAAATATATCTTCACCCAGAAAGAGCTAAACATGAGGCAAAGAAGGTGGCTGGAACTAATGAAAGATTTTGATATCAACCTTCAATATCATCCTGGAAAGGCCAATGTGGTTGCTGATGCTCTAAGCAGGTATCCTATGGCGATGCACTTGACTTTGAACCGACACTTGCTCGAGGACCTGGAAAGTCTGGGTATTGAAGTAATTATCCCAGGAAAAGAAGGCCAAATGATGAACTTGCAGATTCAGTCTACTTTAATAGACAAAATCAAGGAGACTCAGTTTCAAGACGAAGGCCTGCGAAGCCTTCGAGGTCAAGTGCAAGCTGGATTAGTAGAAGATTTCAGAATTCATGAGGATGGATCACTGAGGCATGGCGATAGATTATGTGTACCTCAAGGAGACATAAGAGAAGAAATTATGCAAGAGGCGCACAGATCGCAATACTCCATACATCCAGGAGCCAACAAGATGTACAAGGACCTGAGGACGCATGTTTGGTGGCATGGCATGAAAAGAGAAGTAGCCAGGTTCGTATCTCGTTGTTTAGTGTGCCAGCAAGTCAAGGCAGAAAGACAAAGACCTGGAGGATTGCTTCAACCACTACCCATTCCGGAGTGGAAGTGGGAACATATCACAATGGATTTTGTTTCCGAACTTCCAAGGATACCTAGTGGAAAGGATGCAATCTGGGTGATAGTAGATAGACTGACCAAGTCTGCACATTTTCTACCTTTCAAAGTAGGGCTATCTACAGAGAAGCTGGCAGAGTTATATATCAGACATATTGTTAAGTTACATGGGGTTCCAGTAAGTATTGTCTCCGACAGAGATTCAAGATTCACCTCTCATTTCTGGAAGAGCTTACAAGCCAGTTTGGGGACTCAACTCAAATTCAGCACAGCTTATCATCCCCAAACCGATGGACAATCGGAACGTACCATCCAGACACTTGAAGATATGCTCCGTACATGTGTTCTGGATTTTGGAGGATCCTGGGAAGACTACCTACATCTGGAAGGAGTCCATAACGTCTTCCACGTGTCGCAGCTGAGGAAGTATGTGTCAGACCCCAGCCACATTTTGGATCACTCAGAGCTCGAAGTAGGCCCAAGTTTGACTTACCAAGAGCAACCCGTGGAGATCCTGGATCGCTCGGAGAAAGTCCTACGAAACCAGGTTATCTCCCTGGTTCGCGTAGCTTGGAAGCATCATTCTCCCGGCGAATCCACCTGGGAGCGAGAAGACGAGATTAGAGAGCGATACCCCTATCTTTTTGAACCCTGAGGTATTTAATTTCCGGTCTTTCTTTTCGTCCTATGTTATTCTTAAATTTCGAGGACGAAATTTTTGTAAGTTGGGTAGGTTGTAAACCCCCTAATTTTCAAATTATTAAATCTTGGATTTTTCCCAATTTTCTGGAATTTTCTGTGAATTTTCTGTAATTAAAATCAAGGCCTTTAATTAATAAATGATTTTTAGTTGGCAATAAATAATATTAAAATGTCATGAAAATAACATTTTTGGGTGTAAAATGAAAAATTGGACTTAGGGTAATTTTTCTGGATTTTCTGGGCCTCAGACCTATTTTTAAAAGCCTAAAAACTATTTTCTAAATTAATTAATTATTTAATTAATTAATATTTATTATTATTATTATTTTAATTGATTTTTTTTTATTATATTTTAAGTTTTGGGCCCGGCCCGGCCCAGTGGGCCGAGCCCGTTAGAGAACCCGGCCCAGCCCTATGCTTAACGGGTCGGGCGGGTCGGCCTGACCGGATCCGCGCCCGACCCGGACCCGCACCCCTGTCACCCGCTCTCCACGACCCTGCGAACCCGCCGCCACGATTTCCGGCGACCACGTCGCCCCTCCGCGAGAGCCGGCCGGAGAACCTCCCACGTCCTCCTCCTTCTCCGAGCCCCTCGCCACGACCCAGGCCACCCTCTCCCACCGAAGCCCTATAAATAACCTCTCCCTCCGCCTCCATCCACCCCGCAAACCCTAACCCTAGCTACTCCGGCAGCCCCGATCCCCGCCGTGACCTCCTCTGCACCGCGCGACGCCACCCGCCGTCCACCACCCTTCCTCCCAGACCGCCGTCCAGAGCCCCCCTTCCTCCTCTCTCCTCCTCGACCTCCAGACCCCTCCCTCCGCCGCTCGACGACTGCTCGAGCCGCCGCCAGAGCCTCGGCGCCGCCCTAGCCACTATCGACGGCCTCGCCTGAGCCGCCAGAGCCCGGCCCGACCTCGCCGACCGACGGCCAGCCCCCCGAGCCCCGGACACGGCGGCAGGACGCAGGACACAGCCCAAACACAGTGGACACACACTGGACACGTGTCCAGGACACGATTCGGACTCGGAAACCCTGGTTTCTCGGTCCCCTTCAGGTATTCATAACTTGCAACCCTGATCTCCGTTTTCGATTCCGTCAATTCCTACGCGAAGCCTGTATGACCCTCTCGGTGTCCGGACAAACTGTTCGGGACATCGCGTCCTGTGGTGATCGCACACCGCGATCCAAAAACAGAAAAAACCAGACCCTGTTTCACCCCGGAACTGAGTACGCCCCGCCAAACGGGACGACTTGGTCGCGCACGGTCTTCACAGACACGTGCGCAGCGTCGATACGGACGTGTGAGACTTCACGGAAGCTGATTCGGGTGTACGTGCACACCGGAATCAACGCGTATCCGCGGACATCGCCCCGTATCCGCAATTTCTGTAATTCACCCTAACTTCTTGTACACTCGTCGGATCGAGACGAAACTTGCGCCATCGGACTCGTAGCGATACGCTGGTCCTGTGGGTCAAGTTTGGTTCGATTCTGAGAACGTTGACGAAATCGCGTGTCGTGGGCCCCACAGGCCCCGCTCGACGGGCGATTTTGTGTTCGGCTCATCGGAATCCAAATCTGGAAGTTCCGTTGGGTTCGTATCAGCGTTCCTGACCTGTTGACACTAAGTTTGGTGAATTTGGAGACCTTTGACCCGGACACGTTTTTCGGTGCAAAGCGGGCCCAACGGCGGACCCCGTTTTGACCCGAAACTGCCGTTTTTGCCCTTGTCTCCAAATTGGACCCAAGGACAGGCGTTTCTAGCTATTTGACATCTTTTGAGCGTGATGGTAATGTCTGTTTCAGCTTTTGGACTCACCTCTGGACATTTCTCCCAAGAACCTAATTAAACAGATCCAAACAACAGGGAAGTACCTGCACTTCAAGTTAATCTTTATATTATGATAATTAAATTCCCTGCTCTACTAGTACTCTTGCTGATTATACGTAGTGTTAGAATACTATATTTCATGTCTTGAATATTTGGAATCCATGTCTTGTTATCATGTCGGGTGGGAGAATACTGAAAGGCATGTAGTTTACCCTTCCCCTTGTCGTGAATAATAGCTGTTGGTACACGACTGTCCATCAGCCGGATCTCGATTATTCGTGAATAATAGCCGTTTATGACGGCCGGATTAGCCTTATAAACCCCTACATGCCAACTAAGTATTCTAAAAACAAACACAAGTTTCATACAGATAGTTTCTAGTCATGTTATGTTTCTTGCTGATTGTAGTAGTTTCATTTCCTGCTCATTTACTTCTATTCTCTCATATTCCTGTTTATAGTTGTGACTCTGAGATATTGATAATCTTTTATGCAATTTCCTTAACATGATATTCAATGTTTAATTGTCATAAATATTTAGTTTAACATTGTTGTGCACTGTGTACTTTGCTCCTTTCCTGACTGGATCTGTTGATTTAGGCGATGATGAGGATCTTGCCCCTACCTATTATGGTCCTTATGAGGGTACAGATGATACCTATGAGGAGCCAGAACCCACCCAGGAGACCCCTGCTGCTGAGTAGCTAGTTTTAGCTATCTTTTATTCTGTTTTCTATCTTATTTAATCGGGTTTGTCCCCGATTTCATTTGGAATTTCTGTATTAAACATTTGAATTGCTGTCACATTTATTTCAGTTTCAAATCTTAAGTTTCTATTCTCATTATTATCTTGCCTATGTTATTTGTGAATGAGTTAGACTAGTTTAGATGGATTGACCTAGACAGCGTACTACCGCCGACTCTGCGGCGTAGGCTGGACGTACCCACGTACTCGTGCCCGAACTTCCGGGTGCGGGTCGTGACATCCACCTAAACAAAACCAGGTCAGGAAAAGGGGGTGATCCTCTAGTGATCACTTTGAACCAGAAGCCTCCACCCTTGGTCATCAACCTTCGGCGCAACAGGCAACCGATTGATATAAATACAACCGGGAACGAAGTTTCAGATGATAATAAATATCCTCTTTTCCAGTATATTGATGCTCAAATTCCGAATCAGGAATCCTCCCCCCATGACGATATAGAACCTATAGCGCAAAAATTCTTGAAAGCTATAGATTCCTATCATCCGTATATATGGAAAGTGGCATCATCATCCAATGTCACCACGACATATAGAGCGCATGAGGATTCTATCTTCATTGTCCCGCCTACTTGCAGCAGTCAGCATTCAATAGTCTTCGACCGCATGCGCAATAAATCGACTACGCAATAAGATTCTTCCGATGACGATGCCGGTAAAATGCAGGTTCACAGATACAGCCCGCAAGCTTTGAAGATCATACAAAGTATGGGTTATAACTTGAAGCTGGAACCGGGTCTCAACTACGGGAAAGGAAGACGAATGCCGCTGCACGGCGATCCCTACTATCAACAAACTCATTTCGGGTTAGGGTATACCACCTTCCTTGCAACTCCTGAGTTAAACGAGGATATCTTTTCCTCTTCTCAAAATGGCTCAGCACCCTCCTACTCATCTCATGCTCTCGAACGAACATTATCAGTAAATATGGTAGTGACAGATTCCTTCGAAGCAGGCGAACAAGAATCTGAACTGTTTGAGAATGACGCTTGGGCTCAGCAAATGGATACACAATGGGAGTTTTGCTTCGAGCAGAGAGAACCTCCCACTGAAGATAAAGTTATCCAGATTGACGTTGGGGATGAACTTTCGCCAAAGCCGATATTTATCAGTAACAATCTTTCCGAAGCAGAAAGGGAAGAAGTTATCCAGCTGATAAAAGAATATATCGATATCTTTGCGTGGAATTATGAGGACATGCCAGGCCTTGATCCAAAGGTGGCTACTCATAAGCTCAATATATTACCCGATTCGAAGCCTGTGAAGCAGCACCAATGTCGGTTCCGCCCGGATATGATGGACGCCATTGAAGCTGAAACCAAGAAGTTGATAGCCTGCAGTTTTATCCGGGAAGAACAATATCCCAACTGGGTCGCCAATGTTGTCCCGGTCATGAAGAAAAATAGAAAAGTACGAGTCTGCATCGATTACGAAGATCTGAATGCAGCCTGCCCCAAGGATGAGTTTTCTCTTCCCATCACAGACGTCATGATTGACAATACATGCGATTTTGAACGTATATCTTTCATGGATGGATTTTCAGGATACAATCAAATCAAGATGCATCCTGAAGACGAGAAGCATACTGCCTTCCGGACACCATTGGGGGTATATTGCTATACGGTCATGCCCTTCGGATTGAAGAATATTGGGGCTACATACCAACGGCCTATGAGTAACATATTCCACGAGCATTTATGCAAGACAGTGGAGTGTTACATGGACGATGTAGCTGTCAAAAGCCGCCCCAAGGATAATCACATCCAAGACTTGAAGACAGTATTTGAATTGATGTGCCAACATCAACTCAAAATGAATACTACAAAGTCCTTTCTGGGGGTATCTAGTGGCAAATTTCTGGGATTTGTCATTACCGCCAAAGGCATTCAAGTGGACCCTAATAAAGTCAAGGCCATCTTAGAAATGCGATCGCCCCGTAATCTGAGAGAACTCAGGGGATTTCAAGGTCATCTGGCTTATATCCGGAGATTCATTCCAATCTCTCTGGGAGATGTCAGCCCTTTTCTCGTCTCATGAAGAAAGGTGTTTCCTTCGTATGGGACGAAGCCTGTCAGCAAGCGTTTAACGATATCAAACGCTACCTCACTAGTCCGCCTGTTCTGGTGCCTCCAGTCATAGGAAGACCATTCGTGATGTATGTTTGAGTGATGGATCATTCTCTGGGAGCTTTTCTCACACAAAAGAACGATATGGGTCACGAACAGGCTATCTACTACCTCAGCAGGATGATGGTCAGAGCCGAACACTGGTACAACCCAGTGGAGAAAGAATGCTTGGCTCTGATGTTCGCTATCCAGAAAATACGGCACTATGTCACAGGCCAGACCATTCACATCATCTCCAGGATCAATCCTCTTCGGGTACTGATGAACAAGCCAAGTGTTCTTAATTTCTGACTCGCGACTTGGGCGATGTTATTAACACCGTATGACATGGTGTACGTCCCTCAGAAGTCCGTCAAAGGCCAAGCGTTGGATGACTTCCTAGCTGCTCATCCGATCCCGGAGGCCTCCAAACTATACGAGGACATTTCCGACGAAGCTGCAGAATGTAATACTGCAATGAAAAGTGATGCATGGCAACTGTTCTTCGATGGTGCCTCTAGTACTGGTCCCAGGGGAAACGTAGTTTTGGGAGTAGGGATTGTCCTGGTTACTCCTGATAAGCTCGTCATCTACCGAGCATATTCTCTTAGCGAGCCCTGTTCTAACAATGTGGCGGAGTATAACGCTCTACTAATCGGGCTCCAAGTTGCTAAAGAATTGGGCGTCGAATCTTTGGAAGCTTTCGGTGATTCTCTGCTGATCGGCAATCAAGTTAGAGGAATATATGAAGTCCAAAATCCAGACCTCATCCCCTATCACCGAGCAACGGTCGAGATAGCCATGACATTCAAAGGATTCTTCCTAGAGCATGTACCTCGATCTCAGAATCTGGAAGCTGATGCCCTAGCCAGTCTAGCTGCAGATTTAGCTACCCCTATAAGAAGACAAAATTTAGTGATCCTTCTTAACAGAGATTTATTCTGTGTGAAAAATAACTTTCACATAGAATACAACTACGCGGTGAACACAGATCTTCCAAGGAGAGACTAGAGAAGTCCATTTATAGATTTTGTAGCATACGGAATCTTGCCAGAAAACCCTAAAGAAGCAGTATCCATCAAAAGACGATTATTGCGCTTCTATTTTGACGCATCTTCACAATGTCTATATCGCCGGTCTTATGACAGACTATTATTACGATGTCTCTCTGGTGATGAAGTACATCGAATTATCCGTGAAGCTTACGACGGCGTATGCGGAGCGCATCAACCCGGTCCTAAGCTACAGGATCGCATCAGGAGAATGGGCTATTATTGGCCTACTATGATCACAGATGCAATAAAGTATACAAGATAATGCAGAGCCTGTCAGGTCCATGCAGACTTTATCCATCAACCTCCTGAATATCTACATCCTACGGTTGTGTCCTGGCCTTTCGAAGCATGGGGAATGGATATCATTGGTCCTATTCACCCGTCTTCTTCCAGAGGTCACCGGTTCATACTGGCCATCATAGATTATTTTTCCAAATGGGCAGAGGCGATCCCTCTTACTGAGGTGAAGGCATCTAATATGATCAGCTTTATCAAGCATCACATCATTTATCGCTTTGGGATACCCCAGAGGATAATTCATGACAATGGAGCCACAATTCATCAGCCAAGCATTTTATCGATTTTGCGATAAAAATCGGATACAAAATATGGCCTCTACGGCATATAAACCTGCTGCTAATGGTTTGGCGGAAGCTTTCAACAAAACCATTATCAAGCTCTTGAAAAAGTTCGTCTCTTCGAACAACAGGGATTGGAATGAGAAGCTGGAAGAATGTCTCTGGGCATACCGCACAACGGTACGAGCACCGACAGGTTGCACCCCATTCTCATTAGTTTACGGGAGTGAAGCAGTTCTCCCCATCGAGATCCAAATTCCGTCACTCAGGATAGCCATGGCTAATGAGTTGACTCAAGAAAAGAATGACCTGTTAAGGCTTTAAGAGCTAGAAGGATTAGACGAAAAATGCCTTCAAGCTCAACAGCGCATCACGTTCTACCAGGCGCGCATTTCCAAAGCTTTTAATCAAAAAGTAAAGGAAAGAGTGTTCAAAGTTTGTGAGCTAGTTTTAGCTGTAAGAAGGCCGATGATTCTTACTCACAGGAGTAAGGAAAAATTCCAGCCCAAATGGGAAGGCCCTTATGTGATCGAGATGACGTTCTCAAACGGCGCTTACAGGTTAGCCAAGCCTAATGGAGACCTGTTAATGGCTCCTATCAATGGAAAATTCCTGAAAAGGTACTATGCTTAACCTCCTTTGCTCAAATGGAGTATGGTGAAGACCTTATTCTGACAAAACTACTTCCAAAACGAAACTAGTTGGATCGTATTCTATCATGTCCATATAACCTCTGAATAGATATGTTTAACTAATTTGCAACTTCAAGACCTATCACGTCCATATTACCTCTGATAGTGTTTTGTGTACAAATTTTGGCTAAAATATATTCTATCATGTCCATATAACCTCTGAATAGATATGTCCTGCTGAAACTTACCGAGAGTATATCACGTCCATATTACCTCTGATATCATTTTCACCAAAACTTGTCATTTATATTCCAAAATGATGGGTCCACAAAGTCAGATAAGAGTCTCTTTATTACTTCCAGAAAGAGCAAAAGTACATTAAAAAGCAAAAAAGTACATCATTTGGGGGGAGCGGTTAGGTCGCAAATCTGCTGTGCCAGAGTAACCATTCTCTCATCCCGGGAGTTCAAGACGTCGGCGCGAGCCTGTTCCAACCTGGCCGCATCGTTGTTCAAAGTAGCTAGCTCAGACCGAGCCCGCACAAAAACTGAGTAGAAAGCACCCACACGCGTCAGATTCTGCTGAACAGTCGCTCATCGCTCCTTCAGCACATCTCGGGCTGCCGACAAAGAGAGAGCCTTCGCCTCTACTCGAACGAGCTCATCCTTCAATATGTGGGCCTTCGCTGCCACTTTCTCATATTCGGCTTCGTACTGGGTCAACTCGGGAACGACATACTCCAATTGGACACGCTCATGATCCATCTCCTGCTGCTGAGCCTCGATGGACTTATTCAGAGACTCCATCTGTTCAGCAAGCTACGCAGTCAGGGAGTCGTACCTAGCTTGAACGAGACCGTCAATACTGCCTCGAGCTAGCTGCAAGTATTCGTTAATGGGTTGCTCCAAACCATTAACTATCTCCTCCAGCATGTCAGCTACCCCAGTATCGTTGAATTCTCGGATTGGCACTATCGCGGACCGGGAGGACCTCCTCAGAGACGCAAAGCTCAGATTCTTCTCCAACACCATTGATATTAATATTTTCAAGGTGGTATAGAAGATACTAGTATACTGATCGGTCAGCGCAGCTAGATCCGAATGGACGCTGGGAGTGGCCGCGATATTGGCGAATCCCCCTCCAGGAACAACCATAGACGATGTTGCCACGGCCGTCGCCTCAACAGGTGGTGCGACAAAAGAAGAAGCGCCAATTCCGGACGAAGTGACCAGCGTACTCAAAGGAGGCATTGTCACAATGACAGGCTCGTCCTCCTCTTGAGATATCGGAATCTCTTCAACGGGTGAGCCGGCACCCGAAAGTGTCTCCTCTTCAAAGTCAGGCACCTCCGTGTCGCCGCCAGGACCTGACACAGAGCCAAAGGGCGTATCTACACTGCCCTCCCCGAAGATATCTTCCCCTGAAAAGAAGACAAAAGGAAGTTAATATCGAAATAATGTTAACTTTTCTAAAAAGAGACGTAAAGACGACATTTACCCATGGCCGATGGCGTATATGTCGCGTCTACGGCCAGTACAGCTAAATCATTTCTTAATGATGCTAGGCAAGCTTCATACCTGGAGAAGGTGGTGTGTCAACTGACATTGGCAAATTTTCTTCCAGGTCCTCGTCAAGTTCCAACCAAGGCTCATCGGCTGGAATCTTGCTGGGTGCACTGACGGACACGGCAGGGGTGTCTCCCGATGCTGATCCGGATAAAGGTATCCTTATTCGGCTTGGCCCCGAAGGCGATCTTGTTCCACTACCTGAAGCGGTAGCAGCGACAACAGCCTCCAACAGGAATTCTCCGGCACCACCAGCCGGAACATTAGAGGGTCCCTCTCTAAAAGGTGAGGAACCTCCAATCAAAGAATCATCCCCAACAGGGGGAGATGTAAGCTCACTTCTAGGAGCCTCATTACCAGGAATCCAGAGAGGACGATTAATCGTCTTCTTCTTCCTCTTGCGAGGGAAAGTCTCCTTCGGAGCAGGAGCCCTTTGCTTCCCAGAGATTACCAAATCCCCTGTAGGCTGAGGTATTTTACCCCTCAGCACCGACAACAGAGGCTCATCCGGAGTAACGGACTCTTCACCCTCGTCAGAAGAAACCGAGAGGATTTCAACTCTTCCCCCAGGCTTGGAAGAGGGCATCCTAAAACTTCCATGGATATCAAAATCGCGATAGAAGGTATTGGTTGCCACGTAGAACTGGGCATACGAATGGAGAATGCGCAGCTCCGTGGAGAGTGAAATGACGGACACGATAAAAGTTGCCTCAGTGCAACCCATGATGAAATATCGCCATCCTCTGGCTCCATCAATGAGTCCACCCCTGGACCTGAAGCTGGTAACGGCATTGCCTACATGCAACTGGTCGTACCCGAACTGTCTGGCAAACCGACTGGGCAGGTAAGGCTCCAAGAAGCAATGGGCTTCACTTTTGTACAGTAAATGGGAAGGTCTAATACAGACCAACCAATTGAAAGCCTCAGAAGAAAGAATGGTCTACCCGTCGCCTACATCCTGAAGTCTGATCCCTTATTGATTGAGATATATAGGGGGACAGTGCAGAAAAGCTTCCAGCTGTGACTGAAACTCAGCACCCGCTGACAGTCTAAAATCGTGGTCACGTTCCAGGAAGAATTCTTGTAGTTCAACAAGAAACCCCGAACTACTGCTAGAGCCGAGAGACATAACCCTGGGGTTATGGAGAATTAACCACCCCATCAAGTACAGGTATGGTAATTCTACCCTGGGAAAGCTATCACGCCGGGTTTCATCGGCGAGCAGCCCATCAGTCATGGCCCTCAGGCCAGCTTGTATGCGGCACACCATAGGAGGGAGCAAGCCCAGTCTTGCCCCGAACAACAGATGCACTGCAGGCCATAGTATGTTGCAGTAAACGCGGTCCGCAGATGCGTTGCCTGGTACCACCAGTCGACGCAGCCATATGGAGAGGAAGCTGGCCAGTTGAGCTTCCTTGGACAGAGGCTTACGGCAATGCCTCAAATAGCTGTAGGCCTTAGTGCCTGCAGGATATTTCCCTATTCCTTTATCGAGAATCCGGTCCGGAGCCCCAGCATCCTCCATAAGATCGTCGACTACCTGAGCAGTAAGTATGCTCAGAAGATCCAAAGGCTGATCCTTGCTATCCAAGACCTTCTCCGGCTTAGCATTTCTGGCCCGATGAAAGAAGAGGTAGGACGCCCATTTATTGGTATGAGCCAAATCTGAAGGCTCGCCATAAAAAGCGGTACAAGCAAGGTAGCGTCACATCAGCTCCTGGTACACAGCCACTACCCGAGGGTCTGAATCCTCCAACTCCCGGTTCGTGGGAACATACTCTTCATATGGAGTATCCCCCATCGGCAGTCTCGAGATCTCTGTCATCTCGTGAAGAGCCAATCCTAACTCCCCCAGTGGAGTGGCGAAAGTCCCAGTGAGCAAGATATATCGCTCCATCAGAGCCAAAAATAGATTAAGGTTGGGAAGTAACCCAATACTAGTAGCGCTCACAGCTGCGAACAGACCAATGCTCTCCAGCTCAGCCTAAAAATGCTTCAGGGCCCAGTCAGCTAAGCGAGCCCACCGAAGATTTGTTGTGGTGACCCACCCACTGCACCGAGGGTTCACCTTGGGGTATACTCCCTCGTGCCCCATGAAATCATTACAGAAAATCAGTAATTGGACCAGCTGGATCACTAAACTATCTTCACTCAGAATACTGCCCGAGTATAGTCCCCTGAACGGCATCACAGAGCCGGAAGGGCGGCTGACAAACGACCCCTGGTCAGTTCCTTTCTGATGAAAGATCTTCCCCGGCCTGCCGTGAAGATCGGGAGTCAGCGTCCACGACATCCTCCTGGGATGTGTAGCATGAAAGAATGCCGAGATGGGATAGTCTCTCAGCATCTTGGGCAGATACAGGACCAAGCCCCCGGCAGGGAAAACCCAGAGTTCTTTCTTGGGCTTCGTTTGGGACTGCTTGTCAATCATGTCCCCGAAGAGGAAAGCTGGCTTTATGTATTGGTCCCCGTCTATGTACGTCAGGGGCTCTCCATTAATCATGTTCAACAGCGTTCGCTCACCCTGAGCCGATATTAAAATTTCTCTTCCTTCGGGATACTGGGGCCCGGAGATAGGAAATGTCACGTGTGACAGATCCTCCAGATAGTTGGAGTGCAGCATCCCGACGACAGAACCCATCACATCGGCTAGCAGAGACGCATGCAAATTAACTGCAAGAGTGCAAAAAAAATGCATCAGTTCCTATAACTAGATATTACAGATCTTGCGACATACGGCAAAAATCAACAGTTTGTGCTTTACGCCAAGACTGTAAAAACTTAATCATTACGCTGGAATCCATTTCCTAAGACGTAAAATTCAAGGCTGGCAGTATACACAAAGTTTCGACAGTCTGTGTTTTACGCCAGACTGCCAAAGTTTGAGTCATTACGCCGGAAGCGTAACACTCAAATTTATAGTATACGCCAAGTTTCGACAGTCTGTGCTTTTACGTCCGACTGCGAAAATATGGAGTTTTTATGCAGACATATTAGAAATGTGGGCATAAAAGATGAAATGTCTCTGTGCATCATCTTCCTCAAAGAGGCTATCAGCACAGAAGACGACCTAGCGCATTCACGTACAACGTGTACGAAGGATTTTCAGTCGTTCTTTTTCGTCCCAAAAGCTCTACCTCTAAGGCCGGGTGCACTGCTCATCGGCGGGATACTTCGCTCAGAATAAAGTTTGCCTTGCCCGACCAAAGACGCTCTCGCTTGAGCAGAAGAACGAGAAGAAGAATCAACATTCTTTCCCTTAGAGGGGATTTGTTTCGGGGCCATTACTGATAACTTTGAAGGCTCGGAGAAGAAATGAACAAGAACTCGAACAGTCGGAGGCTTTCTTTCGCAGAGGACGGATGAAAAGTTTTTCTCTCAAAAGCTTGGGATATATTTAGAGTTCGGATGGACTCCTCGAATCCCGAACCAAATCTCATAATTAATATTTGGTTATGATTGGGTATTACGTCAGCCTATTACTCAGAGAAGGCGGACAGTCAGCGAATTCGAAAAGTTTTTGTGCAAAGCAGATTCGTGGTTTTTTATGCTAAGGAGCTTTCTACGCTCGACAGCTACAGATCTACGATTTTATGCTCACAGGCTATAAGTCTATCGTTTTACGCCCGGATGCTTTTATGCTCGGTAGCTTTTACGCTCGAGAGGCTACAAACCTACGACTTCACGCTCAGCAGCTACAAATCTATGATTTCACGCTCGGTGGCTTTTACGCTCAGAGGCAATAGATCTACAGTTTCACGCTCGAAAGATTTCCTTTTCAGAAGCTACAAGTCTATAGTTTCTACGCCCGGATGCTCTCATGCTCAGCAGCTTTTACGCTCGAGAGGCTACAAACTTATGATTTTATGTTATGACTTTCCGCACATCTGAAAAATACGCAGGCCAGAGTACGCGTACATCTGAACGATTCTCAAGGCGGTCAATTGCAAGAGTTCACACAGAAGATACTCCTTCTTGACCTCAAAATATCCTAAGTACCCGAAGCATACAGATTTCAACATTGAAAATTACTCTTCTCCATGGGTCGATTGGAAGTTCATCCAGACTCCAGTCTGAATATTTCATATACGAATTCAAGATGGCGACTCAGTTTTTGACAGCCATTTCTTGCCCTGTTCCAAGAGATTTTCGAGAAAACATTCCTAAAGATGATGTCTGAACAAGAATTCTGTTTATCAGAAGCGACAGTTCAGAATTCTACGTGGTTTCTCATTCCTAATAGCAGGACAGTTCGAATACTCGAATGCTAAGCGGCTTTCTACGCACCCTTAGTTATGCGTAAAAGACATGACGGGACCTAGCACTCTTTCTATCAGAGTCGGCGTAAAGTTACCAGACGTGTCGAAGCTATACATATTCAGACTTTACAGCAAAATATATGGTAAGATGATCATATGCACAGAAGAAAAACAATTTTATTAAAACATGATTACATATGAGGGAAATCCAGTCTACAAGGGTTTTTTTTATTTTCATGATTACATATGAGGGAAATCCCGTCTATAAAGGATTTCCTTATCGTCGTCTGAAGATCACGCCCAGAATCTGCTCTGCCAGGTTTTCGCATGGGCGGAATTCTTCATCCATCATCTCCAGCAGTTAGTCGATTTTTGCAAACCGACTGACATAGGATCAATGGTGGGAAGATACAGAAATGGGCCTAGACCCATCCTCCAATACAAGAAAGCAGGGTCAATCTGCTTTTCTGCGTCCAGCGCCATGACAGGTTGAGTTGAGGTATTTGACCCAACTTAATCTCAGACGGCAGCTAGTTTGTCTGCTCTCATTCGCAAGTATCAGAAGAAGATACAGCTTGCAAGCTGTATAGTCAAATACGACCCTTCCTCTCTCCGAAAGAACCGTCATACAAAGTTGCTGATTATCCCGAGCAAAGGAGGCTATGATATCCTTCCATGATCCATCATTGCAGAGGACATTTGCTCGAATACGCCATCTTTTTTGACTCCTTACATGCTGGAAGAACATGGTCTTCTTCTTCCTCAAGTCGACCCGATGAACTCCGGCAATCAACTCTGTGTGGTGAAAGAGATATGGGAAGAACAGGTTAACTCCTCAGCCTTTTATAGATAAGAGAGAGCCCACTGAATCCCAACGGATCCTCGATAACTCTGCCATAAAGTCAGCCTTGAAGGACGTGTCAGACTTGACCGTTTTATGCTTCATTTAAAGCGTTTCAAATTACGAGGAATTTAAAAAGCTTTGAAGGGGGTCTTGTAGAAGCATGAAAAATATGCTGGATAGCTATACACAGCATATTGAGGCGGGGCAGCGTAAAAAGATGACCTCAGAGCCATCAATGTGCAAACAGAGCTTTTTCACTGAGCACAGCGTAAAATAGAAACTCAAGGACCATCCGCGTAATACAGTATGTCCAGGCTGCTTCTACGTAAAAAGGGTGCTACATCGCCTTTATGGCATAAAACTCATCCGCTTTCAATGCAGCATTGAAGTGTACGAGGAATGCTTCGTATTCTTCAAAATGAACCTGTCAGATCATGCAATGAACCTGACGTCTGGACTCCTGACAAAGAGTACTGCACGACTACCCAGGCGATGGCTATAATGATGGCGCGGTACTGCAACCCAGGCTGTTATTTACTGCCATTTCCTTAGCGTAAACCGCTTTTACGCATACAAAGGAATACGCTGCATAGTTTTACATAGGCAGATGTGAGCTGTTTACGCTCCACAGAAGACAAACAGCCTGCCACGTCAAAAGCTGCTCTTTGTACAGAGCTCGAGGCACGTCTCTGCATTTAATGTGCAGAGAGATGGCAGGGCTCGAGGCACGTCTCTGTATTTAATGCGCAGAGTGATGACAGAACTCGAGGTACGTCTCTGTATTTAATGCACAGAAGGGTGGCAAACCTTCAAAATATGCCTTTGCATTTAATTTGCGGGATAATGGCGGATCTCCGCATTTAATGCAGGAGATTTGATTAAATATCACTGAACCGTCGTTTAGTGACATCCCTTCTGCGTAAACTGCTTTTACGCATACAAGGGGATACGCTGCCTAGTTTTACACAGGCAGACGTGAGCTTCTTACGCTCCGCAGAAGACAAAAAGACTGCCAGGTCAACAGTTACTCTTCGTATAGGATTCGAGGTACGTATCTGCATTTAATACGCAGAATGATGGCAAATCTTAAAGACATGCCTCTGCATTTAATGCACAGGATGGGGGCAGATCTCTGCATTTAATGCAAGAGATTTGATTATATCTCCAAGAGCCATAATTTTGGCTAAGACGTCCACATCATCACCTTGGCACATTTTCGCCAACTCAGGCCTCAGTCAGGAGAAGAGGATCAACTATCTTCTGTGCCCACTCGGCTTCTACGCCCACTCGGCTTCTATGCCTACTCGTCTTTTATGCCTACTCGGCTTCTACGCCTACTCGACTTCTATGCCTACTTGGCTTCTATGCCATAGTGACAGTTATTGGCTTCTACGCCAACCTCTTCTACACAAAAGATAACTACCTACGTGGCTTCTACGACATAATCTTCGCAGCAGTTACATGCGTTGTCTCTTAATTGACATGCATCACACACTCATTCAAAAGGTCATCTATACGCAAGCAATGGTTATTGTAACTGTCATGTAAAAGGGTGCTGTACTTTTTACTACTCGGTTTCTACACCGACTGAGTGGTCACTGTCACTAAAACTCTATAAATAGAGACCTCTATCAACAGACGTCCAAGATCGAAAATTGGTCAAGAAATCTAGTAACAGATCCGAGGTCAAAAAATAGAGTATTAGGTCGAAAAATAGAGTATCGGGTCGAAAAATAAAGTATCAGATCGAGGAGAGAAAACGGTCGAGAGAGAGAAGAATCCAGAGCTCAGGCAAAGACTAGCGATCGACGACTTTGGCATCGAGCATCCACTCTCTTTAGCAACCTTCGAAGCTACTTTCTGTCTTCTACGACACTTCTTCATATTTGTGTGGTCCAAGGGACAAAGTGATCGACTGTAGATCAGACTCCTATAGCAATATTTATCCAGATTAAAAAATTGTACTCGACATCCTCGTATAGGATTAATTGTACTGCTTGTTTGTAAACATAAAGAGTGGGTTTTCATATAAAGCCTCGTTTCCATATCTTTTGTTTATTTTATCAGACAACACCTGATAAATGCATACTTGTTTGCTTACAATTGCCTAACGTTATTGTATTGTGCATGCATTGAGTCAGCTAGGAGACTATCAAATAGCTCTTCTGTGCAATTGAACCTGCAAGTATCCGGGACCGTTGGCAATCTCCACCCCAGGGGAAATGCATCAAGGCAAAGTGAATATTGTACTGTGATCACATCAAATTTTTTTTCAACGAGAATCCTGTACAAGCTCGTTCATAGCGAAAATTCATGATTGTACTCATGTTATTGATTGTATCGTGATGGATATGGATATGAATATGGATAAGGATATGGACATGGAAATGGATATGGATATAGATAACCCTAAACCTGCATGTCGCGGATAACTTGGTGCACAAGGTTTTGGATGTTTCGCGGACGGTCGCTGGGGCACTGGGACCGATCCAATCCGGAAGGAATAATAAGTCATCCTCGCTTAGCGGCTATCTGCCTACGAGTTATTGCATCGCATCAAAAGAACAAATGAACACTTGAACGATCTAGATATAATGACTCTCGTGTTTGCATATGCTATAACTTGGTTTTCATTATGAATGCCCCTGAATGTTTATGCCTACCCGTGTTTGAATTAACAATGTTTGCCTTGGACAGGGAAGGACAAAGGGTAAGTTGGAAGTCTCGCCGTATTTTCTCTCATGTCGCACGGTGCACTGCCATACGAGTTAGGCTATTCAAATCTTGCATGAAACTGATCCTAAGGCAACTAGAAAGACAACTTAATAGTTGGTGCACAAAACCTGTATTACGTATTTGGATTTGTCGAGCGGGTGAGTAGCCTCCCCACCAGTGCATTCAATGTACTGATAATCCACCAGGTTGTATGCAGGGTGCGGGAGAACCTCGTTTGGTGCGGATGCCTCCTTCGCGCGTGCTAAGGCGTGAAGATCACTCCAAAGCAGTGGTGCATCCGGAACTGAAGCACATATACAAGATATAATGTTTGAATATAGCCTGAACATCGCCTGTACAATCATTCCATAATTGTAGCCACTTGGCACGCTTTTATTGTTTCAGAGAGAGAGGCTTGAGCGACTTATAATCTCGACCATACGCCGCCTGTAACACTTGTTTATATCAATAAAGAGTTGATTTACTTCTACTTGTGTTATTCAATGCTTCCGCTATATTGTCGACTCAGTGAACCTGTTACCAAATTGCCTATGAGTTTATGACTCCTCTGCACTTGGATAATCTGTGCGACTCAGTGGCTTACAACTCTTACCGCCAGCCAATGGACCACGGCCCTGCAAGGGCATGGCTCACGCTCGTGCGGCATCACGCCCAGATGGGTCAAAGCGATCGTTCCGCGGGAGCGCTGGCTCGGTGATTCTCGCCTAGCGGGAAACGGCCAATTTAGCTTGCGGGAGATCGGGGCATGACAGGGCGTACCATAGCTCCGAGCACAGAGTCACATGGGTGATACAACTACTCTGGATACAGGAACACTATATAACTAGGTCATATATATATATAAGTGCGTACAGAGAAGCCCAAACGTCTAGTGAATGTCTTTCCTTTCCCAAGCGGTCAACGATTGTGCGCTGAACCTGAACCTCTATCTAGCAGTCTCGTCATACTGAAGTAAATATCAATCAACGCGACCCTAAGATCATCCCAGATTCCGGTCATGCTGTCAGTATTAGTATAAAGGAAATCTGGCATGATGTCAGTGTATGTATGTGTCTTAGGGTTACGATATACACAGGTACGTACATCCAGGTGTTGTGAATCATCTATCACTCGTTACTAGATGTTACTAACGAATATCTACACCCGGTTGTGATCCGAACACGAAGTAACAATTCTAACCAAATATGCGGCACAATGTATATAATAAAATAATAAATATCTGGTAACTAAAATACAGGGTGGCAAGGTACTTGCCTGGATCCGGCTACTAAAGATGGAGCTCCGATAAAACGTCCAAGTTTGCAGGTCCCATAGTACCTAGAGACAAGATACAAGATCAATCAATAAACTATCACGATGCTAAAAATAAGAGGTGACACACGTCTAATCATATGTTCAAACTCAGTTACAACTCACATAGACACGAAGCTAGAAGGCTGACCAAGGTTGACTAAGGGTATGTTACATCTAATCCAATTAATCATCTATACAATATCATCAAACCAAACCTCAATCTTACTATAATCATCACGTTGTTCAGTAGTTCAAACCATGATCAAATACTCAATTTTACCCCGGGTCTTCACAGACATTAACATGCACGTTGACATATCTCATCCTCAAATAAATTATCAATTATTTATTAAACCCTCAAATATGTGCAATCACTATGATTTCATAATAAAACTTCTCCTCGATCAAATTCACTATTATTATTTATTTCTTAATAATCGACCAATATTTAGGTATCACGAAATATACTTAAACGAACGACCAACACTGCATATAACATTACGTATAAAACCCTAACAATTCTCATTTGGCATTTAAATCCTAACCTCATTATATGTGTTATTCCCAATCATCAACTGTATGTATTTTACATCCTCAACCCATGAACATCATTGCATATTTAAACCATAATTAATCAACCTAGAAATTTACCTTCACTTGCATATAATAACACTAAAATCTTAATATATAGCAAACTCTTAAACTAAATCTAAAACATTCACAACCCTAAATGCATATTACCCACACCAATATATAATTATATATCCCAAAAATATCAATATAAAACTACACTACAACTAGAGGGAGAGGAGTATTCACCTTGGCGGCGAGGTCCGGTGGCCGTCTCTGGCCGGAGGGGGTCGTGGTGGTGTGGGTGTTGATGGTGATGATGAAGGTGATGAGAAAAAGAGGCAGGGTGGTGAAGGTGGTCATGGTGGTGTTAATGGAGGTTGATGGTGATGATGTTGTTAACGAAGGTGATGGTGGGAGGAGTTCAGGCGGGTGGCAGTGAAGGAAGGGGGCTCGGTCGAGGTGGGTCCGGCGGGTGGAGGAAGAAGAAGCGGTGGTGATGATGGCAACATGGAGGGTGGTGACACAGTTGAAGGGAGGCGGTCGTGGATGTACGTGGCGGCTGCGGGTGGATGGTCTGTCGAGGTTTGTAGGTCTGTGGGGGAGGCAGCGGCTGGTCGATGCTGCAACGGCCCGCCGGAGTTGTGTGTAGCCGGGGTATCAGAGGTGGGGGTCGACTGTAAGCAGTGGGAACGGTGGTAGGTTCTGGGCAGCGGGGCGAAGGAGCTCGGCAGCTGGAGGTGGTTGAGGTAGCGGGAAGTACAGCCGGAGTAGAAGCGGCCGGTTGTGGAGGTAGCCGGATTAGGGGTTTAATGTTTGAAGAAGAAGAAGAAGAAGAAGAAGAAGAAAGGAAGAACAAGGGAAAAAGAAAAGGAGGTTGGCTGATGTCTATAGAGAAAAGGGAGGAGAGAGAAGGTGGGGGGTTTCCCAAGGTGTTGGGATTAGGGCCTGCTCCTTGGGAAGGGTGTAAGGAGAGGTTTTATAGGGGGTGTGTTTGAGGGATGGGTGGTGAGGATGAGGATTTATTCAAATGGGTGGCTAGGATTCATCATAAGGAAAACCAAAGGGGAGAGTGGGGTTGGGTTGAACAGGTCAAGAGTGAGGGTTATCCTTCTTTATTAGCTTGGGCCAATGAGGGGATGACACATAGGGCAACATTTGAAAATAAGACCCTTAATTTTGGGTATTTGCACAACCACATAAAATGATAGAAAAATAGTATGGAAAGTGGTGTTTGGTGTTTTGTAGGGTGAGAGGGTGTTGTGTGTTTTGCATGGGCTTAATAATGAGGGTTTGGGTTAAATTTGGGTTAAGTTAGGATTAGTCAAAGTTGGTATCCCCAATTTAATTAAATAAATTGTTATATGCTCTTAAATTAAATGGGTGCACATGGGGTCTCAATTTGGAATGACACAAAGGTCATGAGAGGTGTAGGCTTGGTGTCAGTCTTGGACCCTTTAATTGGTCTAGCTAAAAGGGTTGAGTTGGTGTCTAAAAATTGATGGCAACGACACAGGTGCGCGATACAGGATTAAATAATAGATTTCGGATACGGAAAGTTGTACAATTAAATTAGAGCACAAGGGATTATGATTTTGAGTGACGAAAAAGTCCAGCTCCTAAGTTGGCATGTCAAGTCAAGAGTGCAACAATCTGTTGGAAGTTATGGGCTATTGTTAGGCTCCGAATATTGCATCAACGGTAGGGTGCACCAAGGGTTTAATTAAAGAATCAAAAATCTGTAACCTTAATCCTAAACCTCAATTACCTGATGTAAACCAAAAATTTCTAACCCAAAACCTGTCTATCTATAAAAATAAATTAGGGGATTTACATCCTTCCCAACTTAGAAAAAAATTATCCCCGAAATTAAAAGTAAAGCACGATAATAGCTACGAGAATTTAAAAGTAAACTGGTAACCGAATACGATACGTAAATTCGTACCTTGGTCCTCAAATAAATACGAGAAACACTGTCGAATGGAATCATCGCGCTCCCAGGTAGACTCGCCTGGCGAATGATGCTTCCATGCAACCCTGACCAGTCGAATAGTCTGACCTCTCAAATTCTTCTCACTGCGATCTAGTATTCCCACGGCTGCTCTGCATACGATAAACTGGGTTCGACTGTAATCTCCGAATGATCAAGCACGTGGCTAGGGTCTGCCACATACCTCCTCAACTTTGATACATGAAATACATTATGCACTCCTTCTAATGATGGAGGCAATGCAAGATGATAAGCCACTTCGCCAACTCGTTCCAAGATGTCAAAAGGTCCGATGTACCTCAGACTCAGCTTGCCTCTGCCTCCGAATCTGATGGTACCACGAGTAGTCGATATCTTCAAAAATATATGGTCACCTTCCTTGAACTCCAAAGGTCTGTGGTACACATCTGTCCAATGCTTCTGTCTATCCTGTGTGGCACACAGGTGGCTCTGAATCTATTTTACTTTTCTACTGTCTGTGTCACCAACTCTGGACCAAGTATCTGACGCTCTCCCACGTCACTCCAACATACCGGTGACCTACACTTCTTGCCGTACAGTGCCTCATAAGGTGCCATATATATGCTGGCCTGGCAGTAGTTGTTGTAGGAGAATTCCACCAAGTGTAGATAGTCCTCCGAAGATCCTCCAAAGTCGATCATGCACGTTCTCAACATATCCTCTAGTATCTGTATCGTGCGTCAGACTGGACATCAGTCTGTGGATGATATATAGTACTGAACTTGAGACAAGTTCCTAGAATCTCCTACATACTCTGCCAAAAATATGACATGAATCTAGAATCACGATCCGATACAATGCGGACAGGCACTCCATGTAGTCGTATTATCTATCTCATATACATGTCAGCTAATATCTCTGTGGACTGCCCAACTCTAAAGGGCAAAAAATGTGCATACTTGGTGAGTCGGTCTACGACAACCCAAACTGCATCCTTCCTTCTAGGGCTCCTCGGAAATCCTGTGATGAAGTCCATGGTAATGTGTTCCCACTTTCACTCGGGAATGGGAAGCGGCTACAATAGTCCTACAGTTCTCTGATGTTCAGCCTTGACTTGCTGACAGACCAAATATCTCGCCACGAATCTTGCAATCTCCCTCTTCATCCCATGCCACCAGTAGTGTTATCTCAAATCTCGGTACATCTTTGTACCCCCGGGATGAATAGAATAAATAGAGCTATGAGCCTCGGTCATCAACTCCTGGCGTAGCTTGCCACTCGAAATGTATAGGCGATCTCCATATCTTAATATTCCATCTTCATGAATCCTGAGTCCCGTCTGCATTCCGCCTCTGTCCTCTCTCGCAGTCGTCGGAATCTCGCATCTGTAGGCAGGGGTGCCCTGATCCTCTCAACCAATATAGACTGAACCTCGAGACTGGCCATCTGTCTATCCATGCCTAGCAATACAATCTCTATCCTAAGCTCCTGAAGATCCTCTAGCAATTGTCGCTGAGTCGTCAAAAAGTATGCCATGGGCTTCCTTCTTAAGGCATCTGCTACTACATTCGCCTTGCCAGGGTGGTACTGCAACTCAATATCGTAATCTGTCATCAACTCTAGCCAGCACCTCTGTCTCATGTTGAGCTCCTTTTGAGTGTAGACATACTTCAGACTTTTGTGATCTGTGTAAATCTCAACCCGCTCTCCATAAAGGTAGTGCCGCCATAGCTTTAGTGCAAATATTACTGGAGCTAGTTCTAGATAGTGCGTCGGATAGTTCTTCTCATGAACTCTCAGTTGTCTCAATGCGTAGGCTATCTCCTTGCCGTGTTGCATCAATAGACATCCTAACCCGCTCCCAGACGCATCATTATACACTACAAATCCTCTCGATCCTGAAGAAAGTATCAAAATTGGTGCTGATGTCAGACGCTTTTTAACTCATCGAAAGCCGTCTGACACTCCTCGGTCCAGATAAACTCCTCGCCTTTACATGTCAGTTGTGTCATAGGCGCAGCAATTCTCAAGAATTTTTCCATAATCCTCCGATAATATCCGGCAAGTCCGAGGAAACTCCTAATCTCTGTAACTGATGTAGGGGTAGGCCACGTCTCTATTGCAGTGATCTTCTCCGGGTCGACTGATAGTCCATCTCTGGTGATTATGTATCCCAGGAATGGTACTCTATCCAAGCAGAACTCATATTTGCTGAGCTTGGCATACAGCCTCTCCTGTCTCAGCGTCTCCAACACGATCCTGAGATGTCTCTCGTGCTCTTCCGGGCTCTTGGAATATACCAAGATGTCATCGATGAACACCACTACGAACTTATCTAAGTACTGGTGGAAAATATTGTTCATTAGGCTCATAAATACTGATGGTGCGTTGGTTAAACCAAACGGCATGACTAGAAACTCATAGTACCCATACTTCATCCCAAAAGCCATCTTCAGAATGTCCTATCTCCGTACTTTATCTGATGATAGCCGGATCTGAGATCGATCTTCGAGAATACACATGCACAAATAAATCATTGATGCATGGCAGTGGGTACTTATTCTTTATCGTTACAACATTTAACGCCCTGTAATCGATACACAAACGTACCATCCCGTCCTTCTTCAGTAAAAATAATATGGTTACTCCCCATGGAGAAACACTAGCCCGAATGAAACCCTTGTTTAAAAGATCATCTACTTGAATCTTCACTCAACCAACTCCTTCGGTGCTAGTCTGTAGACGGGGAAAATAATTGGCTTGGCTCCGGGAGCCAACTCTATAGCAAACTCGATCTCTCTGTCAGGTGGCAGGGCTGGAAGATCCTCTAGAAATACATCCTCAAACTCTGATATAACGTGAGGGTATATCAGTTCACCTTTTACAATGTGTGTCGCTAAGGTTGGACACCATGCTCTCGGGCTCCTCGAAGAAACTTAAACTCAGGGAAATCCGGTGGTTTAAATATAGTGCAACCACGTCGACAATCTAGCGTCACGTGGTATTGGCTCAACCAACTCATGCCTAGGACAATGTCATAGTCTAGACTTAACCTCATAATAAATTCTCTCATTCTATTTACCACCAATCCTCCAAAAGAAAATTCTTCCTTGCCTAATGTATAATTACTCTTCTCCTCAAATTTTTCTCTAAAATTGTATTCCTCAAATTTCTTCGTTCCGTTATTTATTGCTCCGAGTCACATATCACCCAAGCATACGCCAGAATTTGCTAGTATCTGATAATCCTCTTCCAGGTGAGAGCCTAAAATTCTATCTCCTCTAGTTCATATTTTCGTTCCTTGTATTTCTATCATATATAACAACTAATTTCTAGCACCGGGTTATGCATTTCCATAAATTTTTCTAGAAGGTTAGGATCAATGATCTTTCTAGCTCCCAGTACTTCCCAAATCACTGCTATCTCAAGTACGGGTGGGGTACTACTGGGTCCAATTCTCTTGCTAACCTTCTACACTAGTTCCAGAATCTAAAAAGAACCTATCGATCTATCCTACTAAGGGTAACAATCTTCTCAGAGAGTATTGCATAAATCATGTCTTCTGTCGTCTGAACTACGATCTTCTTCTGGAGGAAATCATCAGGCACAAGCATTCGTCTTCCCGATTAATAGGAGATGAGAAACAATGATAATGATATTGACGAAAATTGAACGAATATAAATTGGAAGTCTAAGGACTATAATCATATACAAAGTGAGTTTTTAAAATAGATTATGGATTGAGATCCTATTCAACAATAAATTCTAATATTTATTCCTAATTTGCAGGCTCGCTTGGCACAGACAGGTGACCAAGCCGATTTAAATCGGACATGCATGGGCCACCACAAAAATATGTCATATTCCAGTCCCAAAATACGTAGGACCAGGAATACGCGACATGCTATCTACGCATTTGACCAGACTCTGGTCCGACTCGAATACGTATAAGCTATAAACTATTGGTAACTATCTAAATAATCTAGTAAATATAAACATATATATCTCAATCCACAATGAACATAAATACACAAGAATGAGTTACATGTGCTACAGTCGTCCGCCCAGTAAATATACAAAATCGACTAGACTCGAGAAGAGATGAGTCTATAAAAACTAGGCTACAACATCAGATGAATAATCAATATAAATAAAGTAACCATAATGCCGGTAGAAATGATATGAGTACCTGGTACCAATGCCCGCAAGACAAGCAACTCCATCAGCAACTCCAAATGCTCCGTAATCGTCTATGCTGCAAAACTGAAAAGGGACCAGGTCCTCAGAGGGACGTAACAAGGTACAAAAATAAAATATGCCAAATTATAACATTAAGTACAAGTGCAACGATGGGGTAATCTAGCATAACCATCTAGGTGAGACACAGTTTGAAGACAATGTTCAACGCGTGGGCTGTCCAAAATAAAATTGTAGCTCCCAACACAGAGACATACGGGGCGTACCGTAGCTCCGAGCACAGAGTCACACGGGTGATACAACTACTCCGGATACAAGAATACTACATAACTAGGTCATATATATATAAGCGTGCAGATGAGCCCAAATGTCTAGTGACTGTCTTCCTCTTTCCAAGCGGTCAACGATTGTGTGCTAAACCTGAACCTCTATATAGCAGTCTCGTCATACTGAAGTAACTATTAATCAACGCGACCCTAAGGTCGTCCCAGATTTCGGTTATGCTGTCAGTATCAGGATACAGGAAATCTGGCACGATGATAGTGTATGTATGTGTCCTAGGGTTATGATATAGACAGGTACGTATATCCAGGTGTTGTGAATCATCTATCACTCGGTACTAGATGTTACCGACGAACATCTGCACCCGGTTGTGACCCGGACGCGAAGTAACGATTCTAACCAAATACGTAGCACAATGCATATAATAAAATAATAAATATCTGGTAACTGAAATACAGGGTGGCAAGGTACACTTGCCTGGATCCGGCTGCTGAAGATGGGGCTCCGGTACAACGTCCAAGTCTGCAGGTCCCGTAGTACCTAGACACGAGATACAAGCTCAATCAATAAACTATTACGATGCTAAAAATAAGAGGTGACATATGTCTAATCATATATTCAAACTCAGTTACAACTCACATGGATACGAAGGTAGAAGGCTGACCAAGGTTGACTAAGGGTATGTTACATATAATCCAATTAATCATCTGTACAATATCATCAAACCAAACCTCAATCTTACTATATTCATCACGATGTTCAGTAGTTCAAACCATGATCAAATCCTTAGTTTCACCCTGGGTCTTCACAGATATTAACATGCACGCTGACATATCTCATCCTTAAATAAATTATCAATTATTTATTAAACCCTCGAATTATTTATTAAACCCGTGGTAGCTGCGGGTGGATGGTCGGTCGAGGTTTGTATGTTTGTGGGGGAGGCAGCGGTTGGTCGATGCTGCAACGGCCCGCCGGATATATGGGTAGCCAGGGTATCAGAGGTGGGGGTCGACTGTAAGCAGTGGGAACGATGGTGGGTTCTGGGCAGCGGCACAGAGGAGCTCGGCAGCTGTCGTTGGTTGAGGCAGCGGGATGTACAGCCGGAGTAGAAGCGGTCGGTTGTGGAGGTAGCCAGAGTAGGGGTTTAATGTTTGAAGAAGGAGAAGAAGAAAAAGAAGAAAAAGAAGAAAAAGAAGAAAAAGAAGAAGAAAGGTAGAAGAAGGGAAAAAGAAAAGGAGGTCGGCTGCTATGTATGGAGAAGAGGAAGGAGAGAGAAGGTGGGGGGTTTCCCAAGGTGTTGGGATTAGGGCCTGCTTCTTGGGAAGGATGTGAGGAGAGGTTTTATAGGGGGTGTGTGTAAGGGATGGGTGGTGAGGATAAGGGTTTATTCAAATGGGTGGCTAGGATTCATTATGAGGAAAACCAAAGGGGGGAGTGGGGTTGAGTTGAACCGGTCAAGATTGAGGGTTAGCCTTCTTCATTGGCTTGGGCCAATGAGGGAATGACACATAGGGCAACATTTGTAAATAAGCCCCTTAATTTTGGGCATTTGTACAATCACATAAAATGATAGAAAAATAGTGTGGGAAGTGGTATTTGGTGTTTTGTAGGGTGAGAGGGTGTTATGTATTTTGTATGGGCTTAATGAATGAGGGTTTGGGTTAAATTGGGGTTAAGTTAGGATTAGTCAAAGTTGCTATCCCCAATTTAATTAAAATAAATTGCCATGTGCTCTTAGATTAAATGAGGGCACATAGGGTCTCAATTTGGAGTGACACAAAAGTTATGAGAGGTGTAGGCTTGGTGTCAGTCTTGGACCCTTTAATTGGTCCGACTAAACGGGTTGAGTTGGTGTCTCAAAATTGATGGCAACGACACAGGTGCGTGATACAGGATTAAATAATAGATTTTGGATACATAAAGTTGTACAATTAAATTAGAGCACAAGGGATTATGATTATGAGTGACAAAAAATTTCAGCGCCTAAGTTGGCGTGTCAATTCAAGAGTGCAACAATCTGTTGAAATTATGGACTATTGTTGGGCTCCGAATATTGCATCAACGGTAGGGTGCACCAAAGGTTTAATTAAAGAATCAGACATCTGCAACCTTAATCCTAAACCTCAATTACCTTATGCTAAACCAAAAATTTCTAACCCAAAACATGTCTATCTATAAAAATAAATGAAGGGGTTTATATAATCTAATGCTAAGTGGATACCTTGGATTCGAACCAAAAGTGGTATCACACCCCTACACACCCATCTTGATATTCAAACTTAATACCTTGAGTAAAATTCAATACCTTGATATTACCTTGGTAACACAAGGTAATTCAATATCTAACTTATAACTACTACCCATACAACTCACTATACATTAATATGTATTTAAACTTATAACAATACTATACTAAACTATATACTAACATACCCCTTCGGATATTCAATACACGTACCCAAGATATCTCCACTCTCATTACCTTGGTGTATCTCAAGGTAATCTAGAAATAATACTAACTAATATTAACCAGTGCTTATGCATATACATATCTCATATCTATATATATATACTAACTTATTTAAAATATATACATAAACTACTAGCTTATTAATATATATATATATATATATATATATATATATATATATATATATATATATATATATATATACATAAACTACTAACTTATTTACAATATATACATAAACTACTAGCTTATTAATATAAAATAATTAACTTATATATATATATATATATATATATATATATATATATATATATATATATATATATATATATATATATATATATTCTAGCTTACTAACTTACTAGCTTATTAAATAAGCTAACTAACTTATATGTATATATATATATATATATATATATATATATATATATATATATATATATATATATATATACTAACTTATCAATAAGCTAACCGGCTTATCGAACCGCTGCTGCTGCTTACTGTCGATGCTGCTTTCTACTTCTGCTGCCGCTTATTGCCGCTGCTTCAGCTTTTTGCTGCAGCTTTTGCGGCTGCTTCTGCTTTCTGCTACTTTCTGCTGCTGCTTCTTGGCTTCTGCTTTTTGTTGCTTGTGCTTACTGTCGCTGCTGCTTTTCAGTGCTTCTCACGGCTTTTCTCACACTGCTTTTCATTGCTTTTCTCCCTGTTTTTCAATATTTTCTTCACTGTTTTCCATGGTTTCTTCTCCCCTCTAGCTCACATACATATATACACACCTATATATATATATATATATATATATATATATATATATATATATATATATATATATATATATATATAACTATAATACCATAATACATATATATACATATAATGCTAGAGATGCACATGAACTCCTACTCTCCCATGATCACCAACACATCAACAAGAATTAATGATCATTTATGTATATATATATATATATATATATATATATATATATATATATATATACATATATCTCATATAATAATTATAATTACAATATTATAATATATATAATCAAGACAATTGAATTAAAATACAATGACACAAACACGTGAAGTACATCGCACCCGTATCATACTAGATCTATGATACGCTTGCGATACGGCTCTACCACACAACCAAATATATCTCGAAGGGCACGAGCAAGTCTAAAATAATAATTATAAACAATACAAAGAGTTAACTACTCATCTACGTATCCGTGTCAAAATGTGACATGCTTAAACCCCTGTATCGGAGGAAAACCCTCAAATCAACCCGTATCTCCAAATTATTGGGATATGGCCTACACGTATCCAATTTTGGACACGACACTAACCACATATAATCAAACACATTTTAATTTTGTCTAATTGACCTATTAACAAACACAAGATGTGTCAATCTCATAATTCTCCCAAAATTGACACAAAATACTACATAACTTTCTCCATAGGCCTCCTATGAACCTAATTTTAATTCCTATGGGTAGCTTTAGCATATGGGGTGGTTCCTAATGACTAAAATACAAATTTAGAGTCTAATTAGAGGGGGAAACTGAATTATACCTATTGGAAGATGGATTCCCAATGAAACCTCCAAATTGAGTGAAAAGAGCTTCTAACTTGTAGATTATTGCTCCTCCTTGTAGATCCTTGCTTTCTCCTTATAGATCATTGCTTCCTCCTTGTTCTAATAGCCTCCAATGATGATTTTGGAAGAAATTGGAAAAAAATTTGAGTAGAATTTGATGTAGGAATAAAAAAATTGGAAGAGAAAATTCTAGATCTAGATTTGAAATAAAAAATGAAGAGAGAGAATTTTTCTCCACTCTATTACTAGGCCGGCCCCTTCCCCCTTCCCCAAGCTACTATGAATATCTAAAATACCCCTTGGGACTTGTCATAAAAATAATTTATGAGGGAAGGTTCTAGTCTAATTGGTTTAACTTAATTAACCATCCTCCTAATGAATGGGCTTCCTATTGGGCTCAATTCTAACTAGAATTAAATATTGGTCCATGGAACTAATCTAAACTAGTTAGGTCTACTAACACAAGTTCAAAATAATATACTAAATATCTAACAATAAATAAATAATACAATAAATAAATATTAAATATGCACAATATTTAATAAATTATGAAATAACCAAAATATCCTTTCCTAGAAAATATGGTAGTGACATGCGGCCAGCGAGCTATGCGACTGAGAGTGCCATGCGGCACGTGAGGGTTATGCGGCCTGAACTCTAGCCACATACTGACAGCATGTATCCATCTTATTGGACATATGACTGCTTATTTACACAAGTGTCCTTGAACACCTTGTGCTTTCACTCGCTGAACGAATAAAAAATTCGCTAAGTCCAATAGGGGAGTTTATGCGGCAAGCAGTTTATGCGGCAGGCAGTTCATGTGGCCACGAGCTATTTTCCTTGAACTCATGACTCTGAACTGTTTGGCACAGCTTTTTATGATTCTTTTCTTTTTTTTCCTGACACACTTTTTGGCATGTCACATCAATCACTTTATGTCACTTTACTGACACTTCATTTATTGACCCATCACTCAGCACCTTCCCCTAGGAGTAGACTTTAACCCTGAGCATGCGGCAAGTGAGTCCATGCGGCAATTGGGTGCATGCAGCTAGTTGGTGCATGCGACAACTGAGTCCATACGGCCAGTGGATGCATGCGGCTAGGAATTCATATATGCATTTTGTGTTCCCTTTAATTATGTTCATTTAGTTATTCCTTTTAGTGATTATTGTTGTGTGCTTCCTTATGTCGATAAAAGTTTATGATACCAAACAAGTTTTGTATGTGAGTTCACAAGGCAAGTTTATGTACAAGTTCTCCATCCTCATGACACCGTAGAAATATTTGTGTATGGAAATCTATTACATTTGGCATCGGACAATCGAGTGTGAGTATTGTTCGGTGTATCGTGTGTCGCAAATACAATAACTCATGAAAAGCTCGTACTTGTGACTCATCATTTTAGGGATTTCTCAAGTGTTCACGACTCGAGAACTTGAAATAATTTAGTAATGCTTAAACAAGATAAGATTTACCTAGAATATTAGGAGAGAAGAATATTGTGCTACCGGCTACCCCGATCCCCAAGGGTCCCATGCTGCATGGACAACCCTGCTAGGCAAGGGCTCCATGACTGACCAAGTTTACGTGTGCTGAGGCACTTACAAGACAAGTTTATATACAAGTTTATGATTGTAAAGCAAGTTTATGATTTCAAGTTCAAGTTTATTCTTTTGAGTTCAATTTCTGTTTGTGACAAATAACAAGTTATGTTGTTGTATGGTTGAATGTGCATTTAAATTTACTAGACAAGCGTACTCTTGGCCATCCGGGTTAACTGCAGTATCGGTGGTAACAATATTCTTTAAAATATGCGTTTAGAATTAATGTCTGTGACAACCCTAGCTAGTTAATCGTAGCAAGCCATAAAGTTATTTAGCCGTTCGATGAATGATGTTACTTTCATTATAGCTCGCTCTTCTAGTTTTTATTTTTTTTCTCCCAGCACGTGGTTAGGGTGTTAAGTTCTACTCAGGTGAAGGTCTGCAACCTCGGTCCTTGTTTGGTTTAAGGGTTGCGGTCCCGATTCAGAGTAATTTCTATGCTCTCTTGTCGCTTGTCGCCATACTTTCATTTCTGAACTTATTATCAGTTATTTTAGTATTATTCTTGAGACAAGTACATTAGTACCGTATAAGTCTCGGTCAGCATTTATTTCTTTATTTGTCTCTTTCTGCTTATGTTGTGATGTGTCTGGTCTATCACCTCGAGCTACTTTATGGTACTTGTTACTTTGGGTTCTGACCCCTTTGGCTTTACATGGCCAGGTTACCCCGAAGAGAACCAGGATCCACCGCGCTTTCAACAAGATAGCTCACACTCGTAGGACTACGACCGAAGCTTGCAAGTGGGTTTTCTTTCTTTTACCCCTCGTCTTGATTACTTTATTTTGTGGTGTTTAGCAAGGGACAAGTTTATGTACAAGTTCTCCATCCTCACGACACCATAGAAATATTTGTGTATAAAAATCTATTATATTTAGCATCAGAAAATCGATTATGAGTATTGTCCGGTGTATCGCGTATCGCGAATATGATAACTCATGAAAATTTCGTACTCGTGAATCATTATTTTAGGGAGTTCTCAAGTGTCCACGACTCGAGAACTTAAAATAATTTAGTAATAATTAAACAAGATAAGATTTACCTAGAACATTGGGAGGGAATAATATTGTGCTACCGGCTACCCCGATCCCCAAGGGCCCCATGCGGCATGAACAACCCTACTAGGCAAGGGCTCCATGACTGACCAAGTTTACGTATGTTGTGGCACTTACAAGACAAGTTTATATACAAGTTTATGGTTGTAAAGCAAGTTTATGATTTCAAGTTCAAGTTTATTCTTTTGAGTTCAATTTCTGTTTATGAAAAATAACAAGTTATGTTATTGTATGGTTGAATATGCATTTAAATTTATTAGACAAGTATACCCTTGGCCATCCGGGTTAACTGTAGTGTCGGTGGTAGCAATATTCTTAAAAACATGCATTTAGAATTAATATCTGTGATAACCCTAGCTAGTTAATCGTAGCAAGTCGTAAAGTTGTTTGGTCGTTCGATAAATGATGTTACTTTCATTATAGCTCGCTCTTCTAGTTTTCATTTTTTTCTTCCGATGCGTGGTTAGGGTACTAAGTACTGCTCAGGTGAAAGTCTGCAACCCTGGTCCTTGTTTGGTTTAAGGATTGTGTTCCTGATCCAGAGTAGTTCCTATGCTCTCTTGTCGCTCATTGCCTTACTTTTATTTCTGCACTTATTATCAGTTCTTCCAGTATTATTCTTGAGACAAGAACATTGGTAACGTACAAGTCTCGATCAGCATTTAATTCTTTATTTGTCTGTTTCTCTTTATGTTGTGATGTTTCTGGTCTATCACCTCGAGCTCCTTTATAGTACTTGTTGCTTGGGGTTCTGACCCCACTGGCTTTGCATGGCCAGGTCACCCCGAAGAGAACCAGGATCTACCGCACTTCCAGAAAGATGGCTCGCACTCATAGGACTGTGGTTAAATCTCGCGAGTGGGTTTTCCTTCTTTTATCCCTCGTCTTGATTACTTTATTTTGTGGTATTTAGCAAAGGTCAGAGTTAGCTCCTTATATTTTTAGACTACGGTCAACATGATGTATATATTAGACCATGGCTGGTATATTTGATCATGTATTATTAAACTCTGCTAGTGCAGCATTTTGTATTCACTAGCTTCATGATCTTATATGACATATAATTTGGGATACCTCTTTACTTTTATGTATGATATACTCTTTTACTTGTATTATTCGATTGAGATTATAGGATTTATCGGCCTTAGGACTTGTCATGCACCAATCCTGAAGGTCCCGACAATGCCCCCACCGGGTGCGAACCACCGCGCCTCGGCAATCCCGTGGGGCATATTGTCGTTTGCTATCAGGATGTGATGTTATGCGAGCCTGGAAATGCGCCCGCACAAGGCAATATCGTTAAAGTTATGGCTATCATCGAATCAATCGAGTACGCAACAGAGGGATAGTATTACAAACAATAATCCATCTGAGTATACGAGGCAAATCATAAGGCATGAGGTTCTCTGAATACAATGGCATCATTCCATACATTATGTCCCTCTATACAAAAGTAGCTCAAAGCAATCGATATGGCTCAAGACATCAAAACCAGATTTTTGAGTTCTGGGGATGAGGCATGCCTATCGGTTCCTCGGAAGATCTAGTACCTGCGAACAAGCAAACTATTGGTGGGTCAGCACTTTGAAGAAAGTACTGGTGAGTCCAAAATCAACGAACATATGCAACATTCACTAAAATCAACACTAAGTAATTATGTTATAAAATATTACATTACTAGTGATCATTCTAGTTTTACCTAGGTTCGTTACATGCAGCATAGGAACCGAGTCATATTACTTCTTTTGGAAATATCTTTAAAAATAGAAGGCAGTTCATTACAACCAAGCATACAAGTCAAACAGTTCAAGCACTATGTACCAATCAGGATGTGCGTAGCGTGTCTCGTGAGCTATACTCAAGAACTCTAGGGTCAATGCAGTATTCAGGAACTATTATTCAATCAAGCACACAAGTTGAATTATCAATAAGATGTCGGTCCCCGAGAAACTCAGGATCAGTAGCGGTAATCCAGCTAACCAATGACTCCTTTATCTGATACTATTAGCAGTTGTGATTCATGATTCAGCTCTACACTAATAGCCATTGTCCGACCGATGTAAATGCATGAAACATTATCAGATAAAATCTAAGATACACATATTCATGAACAAACAGGCTATATATATACTATTTGTATTTTTTACCCCTTACCGATCGGTTATCCCTGCAGCAGACATACAAGTTAGAAATATATGCATATAAAACCAAGGTTCTCTTTCCCTGTCCGTCTCTGCATCAGATAGTTAGGTATGCAAGAAGGCTAGCCTAGCATGCTCCCTAACTACCTGAATGCAGCTATCTCCATGAACCAGCAAACTTCTCTAACACAAACTCAACTCATCTTAACAGAAGCACCGCCTCCCATCTAACAGCCACGTCCCCCTAGATCCCGTAGGACCGGAACATCAGGACGCACTATTAGTCTCATCCCATTATTCTCCATCTACTATTCTAATAGCCACACCCCGAGCTCTGGGCGCACTATTAGTCTCCCAACTTGTCGTTTAGCCTCCATCTCCCGCAAGCTCCTCGATAACAAGCATATCACATCTTCTAACACACACAACGTGACAATACAAGCTCTCAATCCAAATATCTTTTATCTAATATCCGCACCCCTAGATCCCGTAGGATCGGAACATCAGGGCGGGCTACTAGTCTTTGCACAAACAAGACAAGCATTTACTCTTATAACAAAACGAGCATACATTCCAACAAGCTTATGCATCCAAGACAAGCAATTATATACACAATGACAAACAAACATATGAACGATCTTTTATTTAAGCAGGCATGGTGCGGGTCTATTTATCTCTTCAAGTTAGCATGCAGTTATACTCTTTCTTTCTTTACCATGGTAAGGTTTGTTCGATAGCTATGTCAGTGTAACTAGCATAAAACATGTATTTCTTATACTTAGCATGGCAATGGTTCTATCTCTTTTAGGCAGGCAGGTTATCGTTCTATCATTTATGCAAACTTATCTTATTAAGCAAAAAATAATTAAAAAACTCAGATTCATTATTAAGGCATGCAAAAATCAGAGAATGAAGTTTCTACCCACTCACCTAGATCAGTCATCTCCTGGTTCAGCAAGAAGCTCTTCAATAAGGTATCATTTTTTAGTCAGCAAATCAATATCTCTTGTACATAGTGCCTATGTGAAGCGGGGCACTACATACTTACCCACCAAGAAAGAGTTTTGTCCTCAAAACTCAAGGAGAAACTTTCGATATCTAGAGCAGCGATAGTACTCATCCCTCACCATCCTCAATCGAAAACTCTAGCAAACCACAAGCACGAAAGCATAACTCTTAAGTAACAAATCAAATTCAGAAAACTTTTTGCTAGCATCTTTGAGAATATATATGGACTTATTGTATGGAACGTTCAACTCAGTAATGATATCAATGCACAAGGAATCGGCATCTAAGAACAGCAATAAAATGGGCATAAGGCCAAAGGATCGAGTTGCTCTGATACCATTATGTCACGTCCTGATCCTGAAGGTCCCGACAACGCCCCCGTCGAACGCGAATCACTGCACCTCAGCGCTCTCGTAGGGCGTATTATCGTTTCACATCGGGATATGATGTCGTACGAGCCTGGGGTTGCGCCCTCATAAGGCAACATCGTTAAAGTTGTGGCTATCATCGAATCAATCGAGTATGCAGCACAGGGACAGTGTTGCAAACAATAATCTATCTGAGTATACGGGGCAAATTATAAGGCACCGGGTTCTCTGAATACAATGGCATCGTTCCATATATTATGTCCATCTATACAAAAGCATCTAAAAATAATCGATATGGCTCAAGGCATCGAAACCAGATTTTTGGGTCTTGGGGATGAGGCACTCCTATCGCTTCCTCGGACGAGCCAGTACCTGCGAACAAGCAAATTATTGATGGGTCAGCACTTTAGAGAAAGTACTGGTGAGTCCAAAATCAACGAACAGAAGCAACATTCACTAAAATCAACACTAAGTAATTATGTTATAAATTATTATATTACTAGTAATCTTTCTACTTTTACCTAGGTTCATTACATACAGCACAGGAATGGAGTCATATTACTTATTTTGGAAACATCTTTGAAAATAGAAGGCAGTTCAATACAACCAAGCATACAAGACAAATAGTTCAACCACGATGTACCAATCAGGGTGTGCGCAGCAGCGTGTCTCGTGAGCTATACTCAAGAACTCTAGGGTCAATGCAGCATTCATGAACTATCATTCAATCAAGCACACAAGTTAAACTATCAAGAAGATGTTGGTCCCCAAAAAACTCAGGATCAGTAGCGGTAATCCAGCTAACTGATGACTCATTTATCTGATACTATTAGCAGTTCAGCTCTGCACTAATGGCCATTGTCCGACCGATACAAATACATAAAACACTATTAGATAAACTCTAAGATGCACATGTTCATGAATAAATAGGCTATATATAAACTCTTTGTATTTCTTACCCCTTGTCGATCGGTTATTCCTGCAGCAGACATACAAGTTAGCAATATATGCATATATAACCAAGGTTCTCTATCCATGTCTGTCTCTGCATCAAACAGTTAGTTATGCAAGAAGGCCAGCCTAACATGCTTCCTAACTACCTGAATGAAGCTATCTCCATGAACAAGCTAACTTTTCTAACATAAACTGAACTCTTCTCAACAGAAGCACCGCCTCCCATCTAATAGACACGTCCCCCTAGATCCCGTAGGACTGAAACATGAGAACGCACTATAAGTCTCAGCCCATCATTCTCCATCCACCATTCTAATAGCCACACCCCGAGCTCAGGGCGCACTATTAGTCTCCTAACTTGTCGTTTAGCCTCCATCCCCGCAAGCTCCTCGATAACAAGCATATCACATCTTATAACACATACAATATGACAATACAAGCTTTTAATCTATATATCTCTTATCTAATAGCTGCATACCCCTAGATCCCGTAGGACCAGAATATCAGGGTGGGCTACTAGTCTTTGCACAAACAAGACAAGCATTTACTCTTATAACAAAACGAGCATACATTCCAACAAGCTTATGCATCCAAGACAAGCAATTATATATACGATAACAAGCAAACATATGAACGATCTTTTATTTAAGCAGGCATGGTTTAGCATGCAGTTCTACAATTTCTTTCTTTAGCATGGCAACGTTCGTTCGATAGCTGTATCAGTGTAACTAGCATGCAACATATCTTTCTTATACTTAGCATGGCAATGGTTCTATCTCTTTTAGATAGGCAGATTCTTGTTCTATCATTCATGCAAACTTATCTTATTAAGCAAATAAGCAATTCAAAAACTCATATTCATTATTAAGGCGTGCAAGAATCAGAGAATGAAGTTTTTGCCCACTCACCTAGATCAGTCATCTTCTGGTTCAGCAAGGATCTCTTCAAGAAGGTATTATTTTTGAGTCAGTAAATCGATATCTCTTGTACATAGTACCTACGTGAAGCGGGGTACTACATACTTACCCACCAAGAAAGAGTTTTGTCCTCGAAACTCAAGGAGAAACTTTTGATGTCCTGAGCAGCGATAGTCCCCATCCCTCACCATCCTCAATCAAAAACTCTAGCAAACCACAAGCACGAAAGCGCAACTCTTAAGCAACAAATTAAATCAAGAAAACTATTTGCTAGCATCTTTGAGAATATCTATGGACTTATTGTATGGAACGTTCAACTCAGTAATGATATCAATGCACAAGGAATCGTCATCTAAGAACAGGAGCAAAATAGACGTAAGGCCAGAGGATCGGGTTGCTCTGATACTATTATGTCACGCTCTGATCTCAAAGGTCCCGACAACGCCCTCGTCGGGCGCGAATCGCTGTGCCTCGGCGCTCCCGCGGGGCATATTGTCATTTACCATCGGAACGTTATATCATGCGAGCCTAGAGTTGCGCTCGCATAAGGCAACATCGTTAAAGTTATGGCTATCATCGAATCGATCGAGTACACAATAAAGGGACAGTGTTGTAAACAATAATTTATCTGAGTATACGAGGCAAATCATAAGACACAAGGTTCTCTGAATATAATGGCATTGTTCCATATATTATGTCCCTCTATACAAAAACAACTCAAAGTAATCGATACGGCCCAAGGCATCGAAACCAGATTTTTGGGTCATGGGGATGAGGCACGCCCATCGCTTCCTCGGACAATCTAGTACCTATGAACAAGCAAACTGTTGGTGGGTTAGCACTTTGGAGAAAGTACTGGTAAGTCCAAAATCAACGAACAGAAGAAACATTCACTAAAACCAATACTACGTAATTATATTATAAAATATTATATTACTAGTGATCTTTCTAGCTTTACCTAGGTTCGTTATATGCAGCACAGGAATGGAGTCATATTACTTCTTTTGGAAATATCTTTGAAAATAGAAGGCAGTTCAATACAACCAAGCATACAAGGCAAACAGTTCAAGCATGATGTACCAATCAGGGTGTGCACAACGTGTCTCGTGAGTTATACTCAAGAACTCCAGGGTCAATGCAGCATTCAGGAACTATCATTCAATCAAGCACATAAGTTAAACTATCAATAAGATATCGGTCCCCAAAAAACTCAGGATCAGTAACGATAATCCAGCTAACCAATGACTCATTTATCTGATACTATTAGCAGTTGTGACTCATGGTTCAGCTCTGCACTAATAGTTATTGTTCGACCGATGCAAATACATAAAATACTATCAGATAAACTCTAAGATGCACATGTTCATGAACAAACAGAGCTATATATATACTCTTTGTATTTCTTATCCCTTGCCAATCGGTTATCCCTGCAGCAGACATACAAGTTAGCAATATATGCATATATAACCAAGGTTCTCTTTCCCTGTCCGTCTTTGCATCAAACAGTTAGGTATACAAGAAGGCTAGCCTAGCATGCTCCCTAACTACCTGAATGCAGCTATCTCTATGAACAAGCTAACTTCTCTAACACAAACTCAACTCTTCTCAACAGAAGTACCGCCTCCCATCTAATTGCTATGTCCCCCTAGATCCTGTTGGACCGAAACATTAGGACGTATTATTAGTCTCACCCCATCATTCTCCATCCACCATTCTAATAGTCATACCCCAAGCTCAGGGCACACTATTAGTCTTCCAACTTGTCGTTTAGCCTCCATCCCTCGCAAGATCCTCGGTAACAAGCATATCACATCTTATAACACACACAACGTGATAATACAAGCTTTTAATCCACATATCTCTTATCTAATAGCTATATCCCCCTAGATTCGGTAGGACCGGAACATCAGGGCGGGCTACTACTCTCTGCACAAACAAGATAAGCATTTACTCTTATAACAAAATGAGCATACATTCCAACATGCTTATGCATCCAAGACAAGCAATTATATACACGATGACAAGCAAATATATGAACGATCATTTATTTAAGTAGGCATGGTGTGGGTCTATTTATCTCTTCAAGTTAGCATGCAGTTCTACTCTTTCTTTCTTTAGCATGGCAAGGTTCATTCGATAGCTGTGTCAGTGTAACTAGCATGCAACATATCTTTCTTATACTTAGCATGGCAATGGTTCTATCTCTTTTAGGCAGTCAGGTTCTTGTTCTATCATTCATACAAACTTATCTTATTAAGCAAACAAGCAATTTAAAAACTTGGATTCATTATTAAGGCTCGCAAGAATCAGAGAATGAAGTTTCTGCCCAATCACCTAGATCAGTCATCTCCTGGTTCAGCAAGGAGATCTTCAAGAAGGTATCTTTTTTGAGTCAGCAAATCGATAT